>VWZU01008065.1:100090-179054 GCA_013397095.1 Sterrhoptilus dennistouni | reverse complement strand
AAAAAAAAAAAAAAAGTGTATGACAGTGATATTGCAGCATAGATAACTTGTCTTTTGCTTTTCATGTTGACAAGATGCAATTTATATTATGTGGCTGAATAGGCTCTTCATTCCAAGCCTTTATCTGTCACCTTCCTGTGAAGGCACTGAAAGGAATTTAAGGGGAAGTTTTGCTGGTTTTCAGTTTAGACATGTCTGAAATTCAGATTTTCTCATAAGATGAGTATGGCTGATACTGAAACACTTCTCTTGAGGTTTAATTTCTGAGGCAGCAGCATCCTGTAACTTGTAAATATTTTCAGTATTGAAACAGATGATGATATAATTTCTAATTACCATAATTTCTGTGCTGTTCATGTTCTTAATTAGATGCTGCAACTGGGGTGTATCTGTATTTTGAAGCTTTTCCAGTGTACCCATTTCAGACATGTTTTTTTTTTAAAAATCCTCCTTACATACTTTGTCAATTTACTAGACAAACAAATATCCTAAGCTACTGCCAAAAAATTTGTTTTGGCAGTATCTCTTACTCCACTGGGGACCTGCAAAATATCTCTTAACTTTTGTAGACAGTTTGCAAAGGCAAAATTTTGTTATTATAACTTC
Source organism: Sterrhoptilus dennistouni (assembly GCA_013397095.1). Taxonomy (NCBI): domain Eukaryota; kingdom Metazoa; phylum Chordata; class Aves; order Passeriformes; family Zosteropidae; genus Sterrhoptilus; species Sterrhoptilus dennistouni. The sequence goes on along the minus strand of VWZU01008065.1, from coordinate 178,448 downwards.
ATTTTATCTTCTCAGGTGTAGATAGATAAAAATCTAGGAAGATTTTGCAGGAAGAAGGACTTATTCAGATGGCAGGGGCAATAAATGGGTGTGTGATCCTCTGTAGACATAGATATTTATTTGGGAAAAAAATTCTTACCTGCAATGCTGTGTTTGTTCATTTACTACTTCCGTGACAGACTTTGAGTCAGTATTGCATTGATGATATTTTTTTCCCACTGTTTCTTCAATTAGTTGTGATGTCATGTCAATTGTACTTATTATCTATTACATAGCTGTAGCTTTTATAAGGTGCTAAAGCAATTCTTCAAGCATTTAACAACTTAATAGGTTAATTAAAGGGTAGGTTTTATTAATTGAATTTCAGACAGCAAGTTCCATCATATACTTTGGGAAAAGATAACATGATTATTGAAACCTCAATATCTAACGTACTTGAATGTGCCCATCACTGGAAAGAAGAATGGAAGTTTTGGGGGAAAGGGAAAAAACCTTCAACAGGCTTATATAAGCCCTTCCAAAGAGATAGAATATTGTGAGACCTTGCTAGGCAATACTTCAAGTTTATGCAATTCTGTTCCTTGATTTAATAATAGAAGCACGTTCAAGAATGAGATTACAGATATTTTTGTTTGGTTTGGAAAGAAACCTTCTTGGTGAATGTTTTTGTATGTTTACACAACTAAGGATTTGTTTGGTTTTTTTGGTTTTTTTTTTTTTTTTTTTACTTTGCCCCTCTTCCTTTCCTCCTCTAAAGGAAATATAGCTTCCCTTCCTGCTACTATGATGAATTACCTTGTTTTTTTCTGGACTAATGATGCACATTTATTTAATAGGTCACTGGTTCATCTATGCACATTTGTACCTCAAATGTGTTGTTAGAGTTGATTAGAAAATAATTTCTTTTCTAATCAAACTGCACAGAAAGGAAGAGTGACATTTTTATTTATAAAAACGTCACTCAAGAGGCTCTGGATCCTTATTTATGTATTAATTGATTCTTGTCATCTGGGGATACTAAACTATTCTAACACTGTAATATGGATCTCTCAGAGTCTTAGCGGTGTAGAATTATTTTGAGGTATTTCCATATGGGAATCTGGTAACATTTCATTGTCTGAGAAGCAAAATGGATCATAAAATTATCATCAGTGCATCCATACAAAGTTCACATGGCAAGTGAACACCTTTGGAGTGGGACAGTTGGTAACTCTATCCATGTGCTTTATATGCAGCATTTTGGACTAATTAAACTTTGTAATTAGAAACTCAAAATCATAGTTGCTTTATCTTTGAGTGCTGTATCTTTCCTTACATCTGCCATTTTGCAATCCTGTTTACATTTTTTATATATATATATATATGTATGCTGACAAAATTTGTGGGTTTATATGGGTTGGTGTGAAATCTGAACCTGTCAGATTTTTTTCCCACATTCTGGTAGAGCTGTGTGCCACTCCAGTCCCTTTTAGCAGCATATTTCCCAGTTTTCATATCAGCATAGGTACCAATTTATCTCATTGGATGAGTTGCAGCAAGGAGACTTTACCTTTTGACCTGTGACAGTAAAAAAAAGGTGCTATTTTAAAAAAACCCAAATTGTAAAATTCACCAAGGTGCTCAGATAAGATATAAACTACCTTTTTTTCTCCAAGTAATGTGAGGACAAACAGAATAAAAATACAGAAGGTATTGATTACTTTTATAGGTAAACTGTTTTAAGTGATTTAAGCTCTAGACTTTAATCACTGTGTTTTACATATGTTTGATCTGAGGAGTTACTACTTTGAACAGCAGGCTCAGAGTGTTACTAAGGTGTCAGCTCAAAGCTGTACTCTAAAACACACAATCTGTATTTTACATTGGGAATTTGCTGTCCAGCAGAAGGGTACCTCTGCTCTTCCTGCCCCTGTGAAAGCCCTGGTTCCTCAGGCTGGTGCCTGCCCTTGGGAAGAGGCCAGGAGTGTGTGGGTCAGGAGCTGCAGCAGCACAGAGACTCTTCTTGTCCCCAGCCTGACTCTCCTGGGCACCCTGGCTGCTCCTGGCCTGTCCCATGGCACTTCTGTCTTGGCCCCACATGATGTCTTCTGTGATGCCCTTCCTTTGCCCACTGCCAGCTGAGGACACTTGCTCATTTCCAGCGAGAAACCCCTTGTGAAAGTAACCTTTGGCCCATGGTGAGCAAGCAGCAGCATCCTTATGTTGAATTCTATCCACTTGAACTTACAGATCCTTTGTGTTTTAGGATCTCTTATGAGAACTAATTATCCCTCCTATTTTGCACTGTTTGGCAGGTGAGTGCTTATAGATTCTGTGCAAGGCTGATTTCCTGGCTGCTAAGCTCATTTGCCTCACTGTACATGTAAGGCGCAATAACGTGCCAGTGAAGAGGACCGTGGTAGCATTCAGACAGTGATTAATTTCTTAAACAATAATTTAATACTTCAGATATAGAAATATTAAGTGTATAATTCATCTTGATGCAACTCTTCAGATACAAGCCGTTCTTCAGGCAGTTCACTTTGCATCAGAAATTTAAACCTACTACTAGTAAATCTAAGTCATGTTGCTTTCCTGAAAAAAAAATTAAATTCTTTGTAGGTGATATAAGACTAATAAAAACCAGAAAGTATCATGCAGTGTTTTTATACTGGATCTTGTATTCTAACAACACATGCCCATAAGAACATTATGTGCCAGTTTTATAGAAATGCCTGTGGAGAGTTCACCACTTAGAGCTTTCCTGTAGCATTTTCACAGTTTTATTAAAATTATGGCGGGGGGGCGGGGAAAAGTGGATTCTTTTTGTTTCCTTCATAATGCCTTCCTTGCCTCCTCTTGACTCCACAGTTTAAATCAGTGCACAGATGCTTTGAAAGCTGTTAAGGGATACAAAGTGTAAACATTTTACCTTTTCATCTCTCCTCACTGGTTCCCATTCAGCAATAGGACCAAATGGCTTCTCTGAAGTTCACAGCTTTTTCAGGATATTCTAGGGCTAAATCCAATTTCTATAAGTATCTCTGAGAACAAGGCTACCACAAGTTTACCAGGACACACAAACAAGTTTATGGAGTCCAAGAGATATGCATATCTGTTTCATATCAGGAGAAAATTTTCTCTGCTTGATGAGAGGTTTCAGGGAAGTTCTGCACAGAAAACACAACAGGAAAGCAAGTTGTGTGTACGGTGTTTGAAGGCACGCTTCTAATTAACCTCCGCAGTTACTGTTATTCTGTTAGCATAATTGTTGATGTTATTGAAGAGGTAACAAAGTCCTTTGATTTTATAGAAGCTGTAATAAACATTGTTGTGCTATTGAATTATTGCCCAGATGCATCATCTTCTTTCATTTTGAGAGCTGCACCATAGGAAGAAAGAAAATAAAGTTAATATACAGTAAAATCTTCAAGTGTAAATTTATTCTTCTTTTTTAACTGTGGCTACAGTTATTTTTTTTTTCCCAGCTATTGTAATATTTCCTTGTATTTAGTGCAATTGATTTTTTTTTTATGCAAGAACTTCAGTTTCTGGAAGAGATCAGACTACAGAATTAGCTTGCTTTTTTTTTTTTTTTCCCCAGTTAAGTTGAAAAATGGCAAAAGTTGGTACTTGTGCCTATAAATGGATTGATGAAGAGCTGGGTTGCTGCTGAAGCCTGGCTGCCTAGACAAGCAGAGTACCCATTTGTTACCATCCATTCTCATTGAAAAGGGATCTGTGAGTTGCAAAGGTGAAAAAGACAAAGTAGGTTTTTGTGGTCTGTTTAGATGTTACATGGGTCTTTCATGTGGTACTTTCAATGCTGCTTCCATTTAGGTAAGTATCCTATGCCAATGGAGGCTGGAATATAAATATACAATATTTTGCACAGTTTCCCTATTTGGCTCCCCCCATACCTCTCTTTGGTCAAAGACCTCTTAAACACTTTCATTAAGCTAGAAATGTATTTTTTCCTTAAAATTGTTTTTACTCCTCTATTAAAATAAAGGGTCAGAAATACCTGTAAGAAAATCCTCAGTTTTGTTAAAATTGTATGTAGTTGACAAATTCACCATCACATTTTATTTGGAGTGAACATAGAAAATCAGGCATGGATAAAACACATTTCTCTGTTGCTTGTATTTTGAGAAACCACATGATACAGAAGCGGTATATTTAGTTTTGCAGATATCTGGAGTTACAGTCAAGTGTTCTGGGGAACATGGAGACCTGTGTGATTTCTGCCATATCCTTTATTCCTGATCCTCCCTGTTGACTTTTTAGCTGTCTAGCATCTGTGCAATTAGACAAGCATCCCTGCTAGCAATTTTAGCCTCTCTATAAGAATTTACACCCCTAATTGACAACATTCTTCTATCCCCAATTCTCTCTCTGATTTTGCCAAGAGAGGATGTATTGAACATATTAAAGTGTAGAATCACTTTCCAAACTGGGAGTGAGGGAAGTAATCTCAGGTTTGTTGTCAGCTGGAGGGATAGTGCCTATAAATCATGGTTCTAGAAGTTTAAGTCACTTCTGACAAAGGAAGAAGATTTGGAGTACCTAATTTAAAATATTGCAAGTTCTTCTGTTTATCAGCAAAGGGAAGGGGACAGAGAGCCTCAGTGTACTGCCTGTGATCTACAACTTGTATAAGATATTCCTCATTGCATAAAACTGATACACCATAAAAGGTCAGAAAAGTTTTGGATAGCCACTATGATATTAAGGTGCTCTTGTGTTTTCATGCTGGAATTCTCTACACCATTATAATTGTTGACAGTGGAAAGACACGTTAGGATTCCATGTTAGTGCAGGATCCCCTGGCAGTAATGGTTTAACCCACAATGGGTATGTGCACATGATGATTCTACTATTTAAACTGACGGAGCCAGGCCAAGTAATGCTCTTCAAACAGGTTTAAGCTGACAGAGAGAAGTTGATGTGTAGCATGTGATAATTTCAGAAAAGCATAGGGGACTGAAAACTGACTCTAAAATTTTGAGGCAAAACTTCCTGTCTGAATGGGGAACTCTTCTAATGGCATTTTTACTTGCATTTACCAGCTGTAAGCACAGGCTGTCTTCATCGGCATGAGCAGTATTTAGAGCAGAGTACATGAATATTGTGCTCTGGCATGTAGCATTAGTTCTGGGACTCATATTTGTGCTCACATTTTGTCATCTATAAAGCTGTAGGTAAATTAATGGTGTATTTGAATCTGTTAGAAGCAGTATAATTTAAATTAAATCTGTGTAATATACTTTGGCTGAAATTCTTATTGTGTAGAGACTGAATACTCAAGTTTCATATTAGCAGCAGCTGAACAGTCTTTATGTTGACCCTTTGCACAGGGATGAACTTTGCCTAAGGAGGAAAGGTAGTAAAATGTCACAGAAGTGTCACATATTCTGCCTACATTAACTCCACATGGAATATAGAATCAGAATTTGTTCACTTTGTTCTCTGAGGAGAAAGGAAGAAAAAGGTGCTGAAGGAGTGAAATGAGCTTATCAGTGCTAAATGAAAATGTGACCCTTATTCTTTTTGCTAAAGATGTGTGTAAATGCTAAGCAGCAAACAGATTTTAAGTGCTTAGTTTTATCGTGTTCAAGCATAATATTTGATAATTAAAGTGCAGTGAAAGCAAAATGGGTGTTGGACATCAGACAGACTTGATAAAACCCAGTGTTCATCCCCAGTGATGTGGGACATCCAACCCCTTAAGCCAGACAGTAAATAGAATTTATCTTCTATATATGACACTTGCTACTGTCTTGAACATCTGGAGTTTGGCACTTGCAAATTGGTTTGTCTTAAATGACAACACTCTTCCCCCCCTCCCCAACTTCTATCTTATCCTATCCATATAATCTCATCATATATTATCCATATAAAACTCATTCACATCCATATTTAGAAAATTTAATTCCAAAATTGGTGCCTTGATTATTTTCTATGTATTACCATGACTTGTTATAATTGTATTGTTGACATGAAAAGAAGACCTATTCAACCAAGAATACCCAAGTTGTCATAAAAACTACACAAACTCATTAATCCTTTTAGTTATTTTTAAAGTAAGCACCAGAATGAGCTGCAATTGATTGCAAAGGTCAGTTCACATTAAAAAATATTCCAATGAGCTTTAAAATTCAGGCATTTATCTATTATGCAGTTATTGCTGGTAAAATAGGACAGAAGTTCACATGATAATCTGCATGAGCAGCTTGCAGTGCTTCTCTGGTATTGATAGGATGTTCAGGAGGCAGAATTTATTAGACAAATACCAACAGAATGTATAAAATAGGGATATTGCTGTTCTCATTAATACACCTCTAATGTATGGTACTGTTGAAATAAACCTCTGCAGATCAATACCATTACTGTTCAGTAGAGACATCTTTGTGATGCAGTGTCATTGGCATAAATAATAAAGATGATGTGAACAGATAGGATGATTAGACATGGGGAGGTTGCTGTAAAGTGCTACTGGTCTGCAGCAACATGAAAATTCTGTTTTCTCTTAGGGAGTATAAGCAAAGAGCATCGTATATAATCTGTCTGTTCTTTCTTTTTCTTTAACTTGCCTCCTTTCCCTAAATGTGCAAGACAAATGGCACATTTTTGCAGCTGTAGCTAAATACAACAGAAGTTTTCAGGAAGGTGGAGAGAGAAAATTAAAACTGTGGTTTAATAATCTATTGAAGAACTGGGCCAGAGCTGCACTCTGTTTGCTGTGGCACCTGTGCTCAGTGCCATTTCAGTTATGCATTGCAGGTGCAGATCCCAGGCCCATCCATTCATTGCTGTGCATAAGGGCAGCAGCATCAGTGCTCACTCATAAATTTGGGGTAGAAAAGCCTCTATCACTCATGCTTAAAAGTAATTGTTTACCAGTAGCAATCCCAGGAGTAGCAGGATTTAGTATTCCAAGCCTTTGAGGGAAGAGTAGTTAGTTAGTAATTGAAGATTGGATTGGTATAACATTTCATCAAAGAGATTACTTTCTCCAGGTAATGGCTGTATTTAATTTTTCAAAATGTTCATAAATGTGTGACCTATGACTTCCTCTCTTGTAGGTGTGTTTCAGAAAAATTATTAACTAAACTGCCTGCGATTTTGAATTGTTAAGCTTCAAGAACTGGCGATTTTTGTATAAATATTAATTAGATGTTGAACGTGGTTGTCTCCAGGATAATTGGGTTTTTGCTATCAAAACTTTGGTGCAATCAGGAATGTCTAATAACAGGAAAGCTAGGTTCCTTCAAAAAACTTACAGGTAAAAATAGGTAAATTGTAAGTGGGTTTTGGCCTTTTCTATTTTTCTGTTCTTAAGAGGTTAAAAGTACCTTTTATTGTATGCACTTGGACATGTGAATTGATTTTCAGTGCTGGTGTTTGATCTACCATTCACTTTTTACTTGATATTGTTGGATAAAATATTTAAAACAAGTTTTCCCAAAGTCAAGCAGTAAGATCTTGGTTACACAACTGATTCACTACCATGAAAGGTGTGGGGTTTCTTACCTCAGGGCAGCTATCACCTTAGTTATTCTTAGTAAAAGCTCAGACAGGATTTGGCATGTTCCTTGCACTGCCACATACCTAAATAAGGTCATGTCCAGGTGTGGAGCAGACTGAAGACGGGATCTATAACACGTTCTATTGACCAGAGGCAGTGAGGCAGGTGCTCATGCAGGTGAGGACAACACACCAAAGTGCAAGGAGCTGAAGGAGGGGAAAACAAAGCAAGGGAGATGGGTACCAATGTACTTCAGGGAGGGCAGATGAGTGAGAACGATGGAAGAGAGGACTTCGATTCATGCTAGTTAGCTATAAGATGGGTAAATAATGCACCTCTGCAAAAGATGTATGGGCTGATCAGCCCCCCACAGCTGCCAAAGGGAGAGGCTGCAGTGCAGACCAGAAAGTGCTGAGGTCTTCCCCTTGGGGCAGGGACAGACAGCAAGAAAAAGAAATCTTCATGCTATTTAAATTACCTGCAAGACTGTAGGGCGTATGGATGGTGATTCAGGGTTTTCATATACCTGCAGTTGGAGGTTGCATTCTTGCACAAAATATTATGTTAATTGTTTTTATTTAAGGTCTCTGCTGGTGGTTCATTTTGGAGATGTTCAGTTGAGACTATTTCCTTGAGCATGTTATTCTTTGGTCTTAATATCTGTAAGTAGAAACATAGAATAACGGAGCAGTATAGACTTCTACAATATGTAAGCATCAGACTTTTTAAATTCAGCTTCTTGAGCTCTTCTTGTGTCTCTGGTGTGTCCCTATTGTCTCAGATACTACATTATCTTGAGGGAAAACCAACCATACTTTAACCTCAGCAACAACTTTTAATTTTTTTTCTTTTCCTCTTTGGCAGAAGTTTTCGAGTGAACCTCAGAGGTTCATCCAGTTATCCCTTTCAGAATATTGCTTTTAAAAAATCTGTTATGTTTGCTTGTTTCCTGATTTCCATGAAGTCAGTGTTTGCAAATAGTGCAATACATTGTTGACTCTTGTTGTGAAAGAAAGAAAAGGATTGGAGAATTCATTAGAAGAACAGGCTTTTGCTGACCTAAGTACAAAAGCTGTTCTGAGGCCAGTTCAATGCTTAGACCATACAGGCCACAAACTCTAAAAACATTAAATAGTACTAAAATTTTAGCTTTCCTTTAAAACATCTATATCCCTTCTCTTTACTCCTGGCTGTTGAGGAAATTTCTATAAATGTCACTTAACTGACAGAAACCTCTTTGGGTTTTTAAGGCAACGTGACCATAAAGGACTGCTGGGAAGCCTGAATTGGTTTGTGCAGCTGTGACTGCAGGCCACAGAGCCCAGTGCTCAGCTGAATTTTTGTAGCAGTGAGAAGTTAGGTATGTGCTAGTCTCTGCTCCAAGAACTATGTGCAAGGAAGGTGTGACTACTTCACTTTGCTTTAATCCTGGCTCAGTTTTGTATCCTACATGAAGTGCAAGCCATGATACAGACTACAGTTGCACCCTGGGAAAGTAGACAGCAGTGCGGTCCTGTTGTCTTACAACCTACAGATTTTGTTCCAAGAATCAGGGTGGTTAACTTGGAAATGGGGTTAAAGAGACATCATCCTAACACAGTTGTCTCTTTTTTTCTGCCATTAAAGCTGCGATTTAGACCTTTTCATGACAGTGTGTCCACAGGATTATATCTATTTGACATGATCATCTAAAAGCTGCTTTTCTTTCAGGCCTGTTCTTCTGTCCAAGACATTGTGAGATTGATATACAGCTCATCCTTTTTAGCCAGTGCTGCTTACTGCATGCCCTGTGCAGGTGAATGATTGGATTTGCCAGTCTCAGGGATGCTTACTTCTTTCCTATCCTATAAAAAGACTACACAGGGAAAGCACATACTCAGTTCTGCCAGACCTTTGGGGCAGCTTCTGTGGAATTTAATAGTAGAAAATGCCTTACCTAACTTGGATGAGCACACACTATGGGGATTAGAGATAAATCACTATCTGAACTAATTTATTCATTCCTACCAGAGATAATGATTTTGCAACCAGAAGTACCTTGCTTTGACATCAGAGAAATTCTCAACAACTGAGCTAGGTTTGACATCTTGCTCTAAATGGCTAAATTTAAATGAATTATGTGTTTCCTTGGGTGCTCACCTTATTGCAGTTCTGGGTAGACACTTTCAAATGCCAGATTTGGAAAGGAAGACCCAGGCTTCTGTGAGATAATCTTGAAACTGTTTTTCTCGGTTGTTAATATTAAACACAGATCATTCTAAATTAACCTTCTGAACCCATTCCCACAGAGCACTTCAGAGCTACTTCTAATATTTTGTTCCTACAGCATTTTGTTTTTTCTCCTCTCACAGGGCATATATTATGTAAGTTTGTGTTACACATTGTCCTGGCTCTGCAAGGAAATGGGATTTACACATGCTATTTACTTCCTGCTAGATCACTTGCACACACCTGTGTTTGAGAACTAATAGTCAAAGTTTCTGTGGTTCAGTGCATGTGATCTTAAAATTATTGGCAAATTATCTGCATAGAACAGGATAAAAAGAGGTTGAATTTTTTCATTCACAAACCCATTTCTGTGTCACATATCTTACTTAACTTGTAAGTATTTAACCAGGATGGCTGTTTTATTGGGACATTTCCCAGGAAACCAATTTAGTCTAATGATAGTGAATGACAATGACTGCTGTTTAATTGGGACATTATTAGCCAAAATCCAGCTTCTATGAAAAGTAGGTGGCTAGTGCAGTGGGGTTAAGTAGTGTTTAACCAGGTGTTAAATAGACCTACAGGTTAAAGCTCTCCTCTCTGAAGAGGAAGTAGTTGGATTTATTTAATAGATTACAAAACTCAAAGTGATGTTAGTTCTACTGGTTATGCTGTAAGCATGGGACTGCACAATGCACATGTTCTTTTCTAAAAAACAGATTTGGAGTTGGCCAACAGCCCATCTGCAGGAGAACCTGCAGCCTGAGAATGGCATGCATTGTGCAGCAGCTCTGACTGATTGGTGCTTTTTGGGTCTCCCTCAGTGGCTCTGGCTTCATGGTAGGGAGGGCAAGCTTTGACACATTTGTACCTTGGGGAAGATGAATTTGAGCACTTGTAGCAAATAGCCTAGTCCCAGCATGGCTGAATAAAGACACAGGCTGGTTCTGTACTTGCAGGAGGGACACATGGATTCAAAGGGAGTTGCAGACTGCAATTGGGTGATTCAGGTAGTGGCACTGTCCAAAACAGGTGTTGGTTACAGCCAGGGCACAGTCCTCAGACAGGGTGCTGATTTACTTTGGGATTTAGAAGTTATTAATGATAAATTCAGAAGATATAAATGAAGTGTACTGTTTTTTGGTTGAATTCATTCCATATTAGTTTGATTCTGTAAAATAGAGGAGAGACCTTTACCTTATCTCCAGTGGTTGTATGACATAAAAGACTTGGGCCTGTGCTTGAAGATTCCTGACATCTACCTCCATCAATGTCAGCTTAATCATTCTTTCTACCAGATTTTCAACCATCATTTTCTAACACCACAGTTCTCGCTTTTCACTTCCTTTTCCACTTGAGTTCCCATGCTATCCCCACAATGGAGCAATAAAATCACATTCCTTTTGCTTCACTTATATTTAGGCCCTGAGGTCATTACTTCTTAAATTTGGTTTCAGAAGCAGTTCTTAGTTAAGTGTTAACATTAGATCATACTCACATTTCTGCCCCATTAAATCAAGCACTTTTAATAAGAAAATGGTGTAATTAGTGGAGCATTTACTTCCTTCCCTCCTCTTCTGCTGGTGCCTGGAATATAGGGACCCTTTCCTAATGCTGTGTCACTGAGGTGTAAGTTTGCTGTCCATTTGCACACCTCAAGTGTGTTCCTTTGGGGAAGATTACTTCTGATGCTTTCGAAAAATGAATCTTGGAGATAGGTTTATTATAATTGACTTGATGCATGCACTTTTAAGAATATGTAGGAGGGTATAGTTAACAGAGAAAGATATTCCAATACCCTGTGGTTCAAAAAGAATTTCTTAGTGTAAATTTTTTTTGAGGTAGGTCTCCCAAGGAAATTGTGGAAAGGTGATATAGCATAATTTATTTTTTTATAGCAAGCCAAAAAAGTTTCAAGCCAAAAAGTCTTTTCTGGTGTTTGCTTAGAAAACAAACAAATAAAAACAAACAATTAAAAAAAAAAAAATCGACCAAAGCAGAACACCTGTACAAACCTAACTTACAATGTCTGGAATGTAAAAAAGCTTAATCTGTGTTGCATATCAGTTGACAACTTGATTCTAACAAAAAGCCAGATGAAGCCCTTGTTTTCAGATATTCAAGAAAGAAACCCTAATTACAGAGTTCCTACAAGGTGTTTTAGATCATATAGAGTTGAGCTTTAGTGCTTTCTGACTTGTGCTGTTTTCTAATGGAGAGACTAAATTTGGTCCTGCTTTGGATGTCAGCCTGTCAGGACAGTTGTTTTCTAATTAAGATTTTTCTTTGCTGATTACTTTTTGGAATAATGGCATTAACATTGGAATAAAGTTATATTCAAGAAGTTTACATTGATGAGGATCTATTCCTAAAGAACTTGTTTTGCACACACAAGTGTATATCTGAGTAAAGAGGGTATAAATATAAAGTTCTATCAGCAATGGTTTGATAGTGCTTGAGTGCAAAAGCAAATTTCAAGATCACTTCCATGTTATGATTTCTGTATAAAATGTTAGTATTTGAGTTGTGTGTGCTTGCATACAAGGATGGGTATAAAAGCCTTAAGGCTTTAATTGTACCTCTTAACCATTACAATTATTTCATTTTCTTGTAAATGAATCAAAGATTTATCAGGCTGAAAGGTTCAGCTATTCAGGGCCTTTCCCTGAGCAGTAGGGGAGATGAGTATTGCTTGTGTGGAAGTGTCCAGTACAGAGGTGGATGACAATACCACAAAGGAAGAACTAGATGAACCTGAGAACTGTAATAAAGGCAATAAATTTGTAATTCAGTTATATAAAATGCAAATTCATGCCCTTTGAAAGTAACAATAGGGACTTCTGCACCAAGTGTGAAGCTCATCAGCCGGAAACAGCTGAAGGAGGAAAGGACTTTGTGTACACTTTCACAGAATCAGGCACTAATGAGACAGAGACATAAGAAAGATAAATGTGATCCTTCAGGATGCATTAAAATATGTGAGTTTTCTTCTCAAGGGAGAAAAGGAAATGTTAATGTTGTTGAGTAAAGTAATGTAGTCACACTCCTCAAAAGAGCTGACTGCCATTCTGGTTACCCAGACTTGTTTAAGAAGATGAGTTCAAATGGGAACAGATAAAGGAAAGGTCTGATAATGTGAATGGATGACTTGCTGTGAAAAAGAAAAAGAAAAAAGGTGCAACTGTTCAATCTCTGATGCACTTGTAGAAAGTGTTTGCTTTTTCAGTTTGTTTTTTTTTTATTGTGCTGGGAAGAGAAAAAGTTATTTAAATTCAGAACAAATGTGTGTTCTGGTAAGGGACAAATGTTTGGCTGAGAAGTAACTTCAGAGGTTCTGCAGCAGCCTTTCTCTAATTGCAGTGGGGATCTAAAGACTATGATTGGTGTTAAAAGTACTGCTGGATCAGTTTGTGGGTATGATAAGGTGAGGTGGCTGCAGTCATGAAGACAGGATGCTATAGGGCCATGGGATGCTTCAGCAGGAATGGATGTTTGAGAAGTCCCAGTGTCCTCAAGGCTGATAACTCCATGGGGAAAAGGACCTGGGTGTCCACACACACTTGTTCTCCTGCAGCTGGGCAGCTCAGCACAGCGGAGTCATCATGAGAACCACCGGTCCCTGAAAAGAGCAACCCCACTCCTGTTGTCCAGCTGCTCCACGAGAGATTGTGTAGAGGCTTGTGCTGCCCCACAATAAACTCCATTTAAGGTGTCAAAGTGGAAGACTGGTAATCCTGTAAAACATTCTCTGCACGGATGACTTACACCCACAGATCCTCTCAGAATGGAGAAAGATGTTAGTGATGCAGAGGGTGCTGTGACAGCATGTAGTGAAGAGACACAGACCCAAGCCATTAGGCCAAAACAGTGCCTTCAGCATAAAAGATGCTGTTAATTGCATTGTGCAAGGTTGTTAGGAAAACAGTGAGCTGAAGTACCTCTACCTATTTGCACTCACAACTCTTCACCCCCACCACTTTCCCCATTCACACGTTCTTCTTCTGATAGTAGTAACTGAAGGTCAAAGGATTGAGCTCAAAGCTGTCAATTCTGGCCCAGCAGAGGAGCGTGGTTTATCACTTGCTTCTGCCATTAGTGTGCGTTTGAGGCTCTGACACTCACAGCAGGTGGCCACGGTGAATCTGACTGGGCCATTCTTTGCAAAGGTTAATTTTTAACCAATTCTGATTATTTTCAAGTATTGTAGAGTGATGTTTTCGGTAGCTTACCTATTACATTAAATTTAGGTTGTTTATCTGCAACTGTGATCACGCCAAGTGAAATACTAGATTAGATTTTATGGATGCTGAAACACAGCATTTACTGGTCGAGCAGAAGTGCCACTAATGTAACCTGCAAGAACATCAACAAGGAAATTTTTCGAAACATTGTCATATATTAGGAAATGTGAGCTAGGTTCTGAGCAAGAATTAGAATAAATGCAAGCTGTGGAGCTGACCATAAAAGGCACTCAGTTCCTCCTGAGAGACAATAATTTAACAATTCTCTGGAGAAAATTGGCAACTTATGGGAATGTAGCTAGAGACAAGGAGAGGAATAAAAACACAATTCGGTGGTCAATGATAATGGTGTTTATTCATAATTTCAGGAAGATCTAGAAATGAGCAGAGTGGGAAAACAGATGAAGAAGCAGGCTAAATGGAAGGAATTAATCCAGTAACTATTTATTGAGCTATGAGTGTGACAAATTAAGGGCTTGGAAAAGCTCAAATTAGTTTGGCTCCAGGGTAGCATTGCACAGTGATTTAGGTTTAATTTAAAAACTTTAGTTTTTAGTATTTTCAAATACTAATTTTTTAATCTTATCTCTTAGAAAGTCCTTTTTATCCCAGGTGTGTTTAGACATATAATAAATATGTATATTCAGTCTATATAATGACATAAAACTACATCTAGTGTATAAATTATTTAATAGCAAGAGAGCTGCATCCTTATAGGCACAGTTGTAGATGCTGGTGTCTGCTTCAGACCTGAGGGCACTGCAGAAATCTCCCTCAGGCTGTTCCCTGTCCCAGGCTGCCCTTGCTCCAGTAGCACACAGGTGCTGCTTTCTTGCCAAACCTCCCTGCTCTGGGATTCATGGGAAGGGGTCTCTAGCTAACACAGGGTCTTGATGCCTTCTCCACAGCTTTCAGCTGCATTCCAGCAAGAGTTCCTGTTGCAAACCTGAAGTGAAAGAAGGTGTTGAGGGGCATGGATGTGGATCCTGCAGAGGGTTTTTCCTTGAGGAGGAGACTGGGGCCACTGTCAGCAGTGCTGTGGCAAAGAGCCTCAGCCTCCCTTTCCTCTGCTCTCACCTCTGTTCCCTGGGAAGCAGTGGCTCAGGAGGAGTTAAAAACCAGAGGTCTGCAGTGTCAAAGGGCACCTCTGAATCACTTCAAACAGAGCCCTTTAGGAGACAAGTTATGATCTGGGATCAAGCAGTAGATGGAGACATGCACATGGAGACTATACAGCTGGAGTATAATTCTTCCAAACTGCTGCATTAAGACATATATAATGTTTTACTGGTCAGAGCACAGAGCCAAACAAAAATCCACAAAATTATAGGCCTAAATGCACTAATGATATTCTACTGAATGATAAAGTTCAAGAAATTACAGTGATATATTTATTGAGCAATACAGGAGTTGGTGCAATGGTAAGTACTGTCAAATTTATTGGGCTTTTATTAAGTCAAATATAAGGAAAAACCTAAGGCCTATAACCAATGCATTGTTGTTTTGGTAAATTTTCCTTTTAATAATGGAAGTGCTGGGTGTGGGTGTGTTTTTTCAGAGGCAGAAACATGGTCAGGTTTATTTACAATCCAATGAACAGCATGGTGTAAAGCAGAAGTTTAACCACAGCTGGCAGTTAAACACCACACAGCTGCTCTCTCTCCCCCCACATCAGGAAGGGGAAGGAATCTGAAGGGTTAAAGTGAGAATCCTAGGTTGAGATAAAGATGGTTTAATGGGTAAAGGAAAGGTGTTGCATGCAAGAAAAACAAAAGAGAAGTAATGAATTTTATCCATGACTGCATTCACATGCTCCAGCTGGAACTCCTCCCTCCAACACCCCCCAGCTCCTTCACACCAAGGTTTTTGAGCACTACACTGGATGAGGTGGAAGTTCTGTGAAATGCATCGTCTTGCATTGTGTGATGCAGATTTATCCTGTCTATTGCTCAGAGGAATTTCCTGTTTTTCTCCTAGCCTTTGACAGCTTCAGTTTTGTGAAAACTGTCATCTTCTCTTTTAAATGATTTTGTTTCAAGCTAAATAATTCAGTATAGAAGCCATCTTTACCTAGAAGATAAGTCAGTATTGAAATCAGTTACGTTGGTTTGCCAACTACCTCAAACACCCCAAAATGGATATAATTTGAAGTGAGAAAGGTTATAATGTCTGATGTTGCTTTCAAAGATCTAAATATGAGTGACTACACAAGGAGGCAAATGGGAAGATACAGCTGCCTCTCCTAAAGGAGAAATTAGGAAAGAGCAAAAGAACTGTCTTAAATATATCCATCATCTGCAATAAATAAATAGTAGTAAAGAATACCTTAAAAAAATGGAGGTTACTAAGGAAGAGTGATTTCTCTGAATATACTGATTAGGGAGCTTGGAAAGAATAGTGGAAAGAGGGGAATAAAAATCCTGAGTTACTTTTAAAAAGAATAAACTGATTAGTTAAAGGCTTTGAGATGGAAATTGAGAATTGAAAATGAGCTACTGAATCTAGCTTGGTGTCTCATAAAGTAATAGAAATATAATTACAAAAATTGCAAATTCTGATAGCAGGTATGTCTATCTCCTACCAGTGAGTGTGTTTTCTCATGGAGTCATCTGGTTCAGAATGCTGAGAAACCATACTTCCCCGCCCCGCCCCCGCACTCTGTAATTTTATGGTGGAAGAATAAGACTTATTCTTCTATGATTCCCCTTTTGTGCATGTTTCCAGCCTGGAGGCCTTCCTGGTGAGAGGCCATGATAAGTTTTGATAAGTAGCTTCTGTGTGAACCTGCCCACCTTTCTCTCTATGGAGATTTTGTCATTACTGAAATTATTTCTCAAATAAGTTTTCTTTCGGTCACTGTGACAAATTTGCTTTAAAAATTCTGAATTTCCCTGTTTCCCATAACTATCATTCTCCACCTATTTGAGGGAGGTGCATCTCTCTTGAGGGGATGGCACCTTTTTTTTTTTTTTTTTTTAAATGGGTATTTCTTATGTTTCAGTTAGTTTACTTTTTTATTGTTTGCAGTAGATCTTTATATGGCTTCTTCTATAGTATATTGAAAATTATTATAATTTATACAAAAGCATATTGTGAATTCAAAGGCAGGTGCACAGTTTATGCAAAGCAACCACAAAATTTCTTTGAAATGTGGCACCTGAGCAATGCATTATGAATGAGATTGACAGTGGTAGACTGAGTTTGAAGAAATTCATTGTCTTTCAAAGTGAAGCTGCTTATGTGTTTAATTATGGGAAATGATGAAATTATATATTAAGCTAGGAGTTCTGATCTTACAAACTGCAATAAAAACATGTCTTTTTCTGTGCTGTGCCATGGGGGGACCCGTGAGTCTAAACCCACCTGCAGAGGAGATTGTGTCCACATAAACTGCTATCCAGCTGCCCAGAAAATCCACATCCCCCAGTTTGTGCTGGCATGGGTCTCTGCTTTCTAGGAAATATTTCAGCCATTGCCCCAAAGTGTCAGGGGACTTGCCAAGGAAAACTGAATGTAGAGCAAGGTTGATAGTGCTGGTAAATGGATTTGCCCATGAAACTTAGTGCTGTCCAGCTGCAGTACCCCTGTTGTAAAAATGGGTAAAAAATGCAATAAACCTTCTAATGGCAAAGAAATGCATTAGGAAATAAACCAATAACAAACCATCACTGCAGATCCTACTAATAACTAACAGCCCTTGAAAAATCCCATTTTAGCTCTCTAGTGTCATAAATGGGTCTGCTTGTTTAGCCCCCGTTCCCCCACTTCAACATCAAGAACAAAATCTTGGAGAATTACTTTCCCATCGGGACAATGTGATAAGATACTGCCATCTACAGGAGACACATCTCCTCTTGTACTGTCTGCAAAGATGTCTTTGGAGCTGCTGCTGATTATAACCTCAATATTCCAGACCCTTTCTTCTGAATTCGAAGTATACTTGTTAAAGGGAGTCCATAGGGAGCACATGTAGCTTCAGGATATGTAGCAAAATTCCTGTTCTTCTTGCATGGTGTCTGGATACAAGTATTTTGGCAGGCTCTGAGAATTTAGGCTCATATCTGAAATATTTATGCGTATGAAAATCTTTGTGCCCTGGAAAAAACCCTCTAAATTGATAAGGGTTGATCACAAGCAGAAAAGGTAATTGTGTGTTTGGTGTCTATTCACTGAGGCATGAGGTTGGTACAGATTTCCCTGAGCATGACTTCCTTCTCTTCCCTCCCTCTCTGTGTTAAGCTCTCATGACAAAAACAGTGTTATGATGTGTTATTTGACTAATAAGCTTTGAATATGACCCATGGGTTTTAATAACAGATTAAAAGTAACCATCATAGTGATGCTTTCTTTGATTTTCATCAATTGATTTTCATCAATTCATTGGATGAGTGAAAAATCAGGATGCTAGAAGAGCAGTACTGCTGAAGGTGGCATTAGCCTAAAGATTTTTAAATAGTTTTAGTATTATAATTTCTATGGCTTTTCAAATGCTGTCAGTTTTAAGATACTGGTTTGCTCAAAGGATTTGAGGAAAGATTTGAAGCCATTAACTCTGTATCAGACTTTGTTTCAGGCTTAATTGATTGTTAAGGGATATTACAGAATAGTCATGCTCCAGGAAGTAATGTGCTCGAAATAATCCTCCCTGAAGAATTGTATGGTTTGATGTATACTACTGAAGCAGGAAATTGTGACCTTTTATTAAAAAGATAAAAAGCCTGAAAAATTAGTTTAGCTTGTATAGTTTAATTTTGGAAATGGAGTCAAGTATCAGCACAAACTGCTGGTGGACTTGTATCTCAAGTGTGGAACACCTTGTTGATGTGGTGGTGGTGTTGCACAAATCAGAGGAGGAGACCTGTAAACTATGTAAGTAGTGAAAGGGGTGAGATATTTGAGGGCCTGAGTGTCCCAGTTCAAGAAAGCTTTTGAATTTTTACCACCAAGTAGGTCCTTGGCTTTATCAAAATATGTTTCTGAGCTGCAGCAGGCATGGCAAATACTTTTCATTTTATATGTAAAGCTTCTGGAGCAGAATGGAGATCGCTGTAAACATATGTCAAAGAATGTCTTATTGAATTGTATCATCTTGCCTTTCATGATGCTGTATGTCATAGAAGTGTCATCTTTAAAAGATAATAAAAAAACTTAAACAGCTTTTACATCTGATTTTCATATATCTTTAATCTTTAAAACTATGCCACCTTGTGCTTTAGAATATAGCATTTCAAGGGAAGATAGCTAAAATCTGCAGGTAAAAACATTTTAAGATTCAAAGAATCCATCATTTATTTGGATGTAGGACACTTCAAGAATTTTATTGCCTTGTAATATATCTTGAAAATAATAGTTGGGTTTCGAGGTATCAAATACCTGCTTCTAGCCTTAGCTGCTCATGATGTGTAACATTTGAACACTTGCCTCTCAAAGGAGGCCTCCCCACCTGATAAATGTTGTGAAATTGCACAGCTGAGAAGGATAGAGGGAGTGTTTTACTTTTCAGTTGTTTTCAGATAAGTTATCTCTTTAGAAGTTGAGCAGGGACTGTGTGTTGGAGAAAGGAGCAGCAAAATTAGACTGCTGATCTTTCCAGTCTTCCCTATGGCTCCCCACTCACTTTTGTCCTCTAACTACATTTGTAGCAGTGGACATTTTTTCCTTCCTTTAAAAACCCTCATCTTTATTTTCATTTTCCACTGTATGTAGCCACATTTTCTTTCTCTTTTAACCAGGGAAAGAGAGGATTTCTTCATTACAATGGTCAGGTTTTCCATACCTTTTCATTTGGAATAGCTCAGGAGTTCTTGAAAAAGTTATCAGGGGTTTCTTGACCAGAAACAATGCTGTGTTTTGCCCCATTAGATATTTTTATTGTTTCATCCCCAGTTACTTGAATTTTTGACCTTGCTGCACACAGGGCTGCTGAAAGAAGCTCTTTGTTTATGATTTCAGCATTCTTCACATCCAGTGGAAATACAGAATAATGTGACCAGTTATGGTTTATATTTAGCCAGCAACTCACCTTTTTGTCTTTTTTATGCTTTTCCAGACTTATTAAATGATCAGAATTAATTGCTGTGACAAGTTCAATGCTTGTCATCAGAATTTGAAGGTGGCCATGTCCTGACATGCTGAGCTCTGCTGAGGCACTCTTGACCCCAGGCAGCAAGGGGAATGCAGCTGACAAAGGGGCACCAAAGCCACCCCAAGACAAGGGGGGACAGGGAAGGATGAGGCCCTGTTGAGGTACAGAAACAAGGGGAAGTGCTGTTTGTGGTGGTAGAAGAGGCCAGAAGAAGTAGAAAGGTAACCTGACATGTTGGTAAACAGGCAAGGGAGAGAGAGCCTGGAAAGGTAGATGGGAGCTGAGGAAATGAGAAAAGGTACAAGGAGGGGTAGGCATGTCTGAGGGAGTAGGTGAAGTCTCCTGGGAAGAGGTCTCAGTAAAATGGATTCCTGAGTGCTGATCCAGCATGTTACACATACTCTTAACTTCAAACCTATGAAGTCAATGCACTTAGAGTAAGTGCATTTTAAGTATCTTATTGAATCAGGCAGAGTGTGTAACTCCATGTTTAATTTAGCCTTTACATACATTTAACTCTGCAGTGAGATTTCTGTGAGCTTTATCCTTTAAAAAGTGTGCAGGAACATGCATGTTTTTGTATGAGAGAAAATTCATCCCAGAGTAACTTCTCTGGTAGCACAAATGTATGGCATGCTTGTTTGCAGAGTTGTGCATTTATTTCTGGTTATTTGACTTAGAGTCCAACAGTTGACTGATTAAGCTTTCTCCA
The DNA here is from genome assembly GCA_013397095.1 of Sterrhoptilus dennistouni. Classification (NCBI taxonomy): domain Eukaryota; kingdom Metazoa; phylum Chordata; class Aves; order Passeriformes; family Zosteropidae; genus Sterrhoptilus; species Sterrhoptilus dennistouni. The sequence goes on along the minus strand of VWZU01008065.1, from coordinate 157,695 downwards.
GAATACGTGCTCTGTTTTGCTTTGTGCTGATGCAGGGTCTGGTCTAAAGCCTACTAAAGCTGGAGGAAAGTCTCATTACTGCCACAGCTTTTAATCAGACCTCTAAGGTACCCAGAGGCCCAAATGAAAAACAAGAGCCTTTGAATACCTCCAGCCAGAGAGGCACATTATACTGCTTTAGCACTGGAGCACCATAAAACTCCAAGAACCTGCTTTTTGCCTTTCCTTTTTTTTTTTTTTTTTTTTTTTTTTTTTTTTTTTAAATCAGAGCTGTTTTTATTGCAACTATAGGTTTGTAAAAATGAAATTGTTCTTTCCACTCTTAAAGGGAGAGGCCAAGATTTTCTGAGGTTAAGATCATTATGCTAATTATTCCTTTTTTTAATTTCCATGTATAAAATCTGCACCATTTTGTTTCCATTGGTGCTGTTGTCCCCGGGGTAATTTTACTTATTCTCTCTACAGATGTGTTATTGATATGCATATGAACCAGGCCTCTTCTGACAATGTGTTATGCTAGAAGGGCAGAATCGGATCCAATGAAGTTTCTTCTCCAAAATTACTACACTTCTTAAATGACATTTTCAGATCATTACTATCAAAAATGAAAGGAGACTTTCCAAGATGAATTGGGGCTAAATACTCAATTCCAGGAGGTTTCAAGAACTTACATCTTTCAGGGTTGCTTGCATGATTCTACTCCTTGTTGATGGGTTTAGCAGCACTGGACACAGAGCTGGGAACTGGGAACTGTCAGTACGTCAGAACTGTCAAGGAATTTAAGAAGCCAAACATGGACATCCCAGGAGGCTTGAAACTGCACTACCATGTGAGTAAAGAACTCCAGAAATCAGCAGGTTGATTTCCAGAGATGCTGAGCATGGTACAGTTCCCATCTTCAGCATGGAAGAAAATCTTATAAACAAACACTCAAGATTTGGAGCAATGCTCGGCAGAGGTGAAACTAAAGGTGCAGGAGAAGGATGTAGTGATCTGTAGAGGACCCTTCCAATGACACTGTGAGGAGCAGCTCTGTCAGTTTGACACCAAACCTAGACTTGTCAGGTTTTTAGCAGTGAAGGCAAGCTTTTCTAATTTTTTTTTTACCTGAGACCCCTCAATCCAGTACCTAGTATAAAAGCTAAAAAAACAGCAGACTATTTGATTATTCTTTTTTAAACTATGATTTAGCAAAGAAAAAAAACCTGACTTTTGGGATGGGCATAAAGTTTTCAGGTCAGTTTCTGTGGGTTATCAGAGTTTTGTGATCTGAGGTCAGTAGCAACTCTCTTGTGATTTAAAGGTGGTTTGAAAAAAAACCCGAACCCTTTGACTCTCTTTATGATCCCACATAAGCTTTTATTTATTTGCATGTATATAGGCCTCAAAAATTGGAGCTAAGCCTATTTCTTTTCACCTTCCCCTTTATAACAGCCTCAACAGGTGTAAAGCAGCTTTTTCAAAGCCCGGCATTACTCGTTTTTCTTTCCCAGTGATAAGTACTGGAGCTGTTAATTGTGAGCATGACCTGTGTGCTCAGGGCCCCCCTTGGTGGGATGAGGGGTGCAGAGAGCAGCAGGAGCTCCAGGTGTGGGATTTCCAGCTCCATCCCTGTGCCTGCCCAGCTCAAGCATCAGCTGTGACTCTTTTGCTCCTTGCCACTTGCAGCTGCTCCAGCAGCTGCAGTTTATATTCCAGAGTCTCACTTTACCTCTATAGGCCAAGGTCTGGAGGTGGCTGCTGTGGGAATTTGGGGGTGTTTCAGCCATTCTTAGCCAGTTATTCTGAGTATTTACTGTAATTGCAGAATAATTTTCTAAGTGTATCAGACAAATATGTGGAGTTTGTGTCCTGAGTGCTGCAGTGGAAGGGATGGATTCAGGCTTGTTCCCTGACACCAGTCAGACTGTGCAGGTTTTTGTTACAGGCATCTTTGAGGGAAGGTTTCTCTTCGTCATATTCAGAAAATGCCTCTGAAGTCGATTACTGTCATTTTTTTCTTTGATTCCTGGTTTCTGTTTTTCTCTTCTGTTGTAAACATTTCAGTATTTCCTGTCAAAATAACAATTTACTTTGAGACACAGACTGTGTTCTCACAGAGATTTCCATCCTAGAGAGCTGGTGTTCTGTGCTGTTCAGTATTACCCAGTAACAGAACTAACCTTTATTGTAGAGTCAGAATACCTATATTTGTAAACCAGCTACAACAGGCAGCCCTGATAGACTCTCCCTAATAAGATTTCATCGTGTTTTTATGAGCAGCTGAAATAAATAGCTTTAAAAAAATGCCATACCACATTAAATGGGGTTATGTGCAGTTATCCTCTGTCATGTGAAATAATTCACATTCCCACAAAATGCAAGCTGGAAAGCCACCCCCAGGCATTTGAACTTTTTTTTTTTCTTTCCTTCCTAGCCTTAGAAATAGTAATTTAAACAAAATCCATAGCCATGTACAAGAGTAGTCTGATTCAGATTCTTTCCTTCTTTAAGCCTGATCCTGCAGTCTTTATTAATATCAGAAAAAAGCATGCTAAATTGGAAGAAGTTTAGCCAATTTTTTATAAGCTGGTTTTCATGAGGATACCTTAATGTTTTGTGGCTTATAAAATTTTTTTGTGTGTGGTATAAAATATATTTGCCACAGAAACTTTGATAGAATCTCTTAGTGACTATCAGGAGTGAACTGTTGAATTGATGTTATTGATAAGGGTATTTTATGGGCACACAAGATTAGTATATTAAGTCTCAATTTAATATGGTCTGGTACGTATTATTTTACAGGTGTCTCATTGAATTGTCAATACTGTGTTAAACAGCAGATTAAACAGAGATTATTTTTGTCTTAGAAACACTAAAGTAGAAAAAAATGCATGTAACTGAATGTTCTTGACCTGTGGAACCACAGGAAAAGAATTCTAGAATGAAGGGTATAATTTTCTGTCATCTCCAAAAGGGCAGGTTGTGGACCTAGTGACTTGACGCCTGTTTTTGAAGGAACAGCAGTCAAGTTTAAATTTCTGTTCCAACGAGTAAGACATTGCTAGTTCTCAAGGTTGCCATCACGTAATATTTTCAAGATGATAATTATTTTTAAAAAATAGCTGATATGAGAGCTTTCTCTTTTTTAAATGAATAAAATCCTGTACCACGTTTCAACATGCAACATGGCTGTGTATTATTTGTTACTGATCTCTGGAAAAAGTCTAGGTCAGAATTGTCACTTTTGAAATACCTAGAGAAAATTGTCTTTGAATACATTGGTCTAGAAGAGTTTGTCACTAGTGAGTCTGTTTATGGCAGAAATACTGTCCCCCTTCCTCTCCCTGCAAGGAGCCTCCACTGGAGGGGCCAGAGCGCCAGAGGCTTTTGGCAGCCCCTGGTGCTGCTGGTTTCAAGTCTAATTGGCCTTGAACAATTCACAGATCACAAAACAATACAATTCAATGAATGTTCTGATTTTTCTATGCAGTTCTTGGAAATGTCAGCAGTTCAAAACATTGCTAAACAGTCTCTGGGTAATCTGAGCATAAACCGCTTGGATGTGCTGTAAAACATTTCCTGCTCCTTCAGATGTTGCTGAGTATGAGAAGAGGCAGCAAGCTCTGGTACATGGAAGTTAGTGTGCATGCAAGGGTATTTTGTTAGACAGATATAGTCCTGACATAGTATTATCTAGATGGCCATTTTCAAACCTTTTTCTGTGTATACGCACAGTATATGTCTATCTTCAAGAATATATACAGCCACTGTGTTCTTAAAACTGTGCAAACTAGTGAGTATGTGTATATCTCTTTCCAATATTTTTGTGGCTGCTTAGTTTGGATGCTAAGAAGACTGACATCCTGAATGTCTCTTGGCTGGAATAGGTCTAAAGCCAATTAATCCATTAGTTCCAATATAAGTGTTCAATGGGTTAAAAATGCAAGAAAAATATATACATAAATTAGCAGGTGTAGAAAGCTAAGAACACTGTTTTTGCACCTGGCTGACCCACTGTGAAATGTCAACAAAGTGTTTGGAGATGCAGAGTGCAATAATTTTAAAGAAAAGAGAACCATGAAATGCGATTTCAAATAAAGCTTTTAAATGAGGATAAACCACTCTGGGTACATGTGGCTTAATAGAATGTAATTGTTTTAATCAGTGTTTGACATACACCATCATTAACTGTAGAGATAATGTCTACCTTGTTTAATAGGATATTAATTCCACTGCTATGCAGCAGTATGTGGAAACAGCATGGTATCCCGAGTGGTATGAATTTTTATCTTTTTTTTCTCTTTTTCCCCAAAGCCTTATTATGGAAGGAGAATTCTCGGATAGTTACCAGTTCAGAGAAGTTTCTTTGATTTTGTGTGTAGGAGTTTAAGCTGGTGTATCACAGCACTTCAGCAGCGCTCACATTTGCAAAAACAGACTGTCCTTCAGACATCTGAGGCCCATTTCAGAAGCATTTTTCTTTGCCATTTCACTAACAGAAACCACTGAAGGACACAAATCTATCTCTTTCCCTTGTACACAGAAAAAGCCTCCCAGGCAGTGGTTTCAGTTCAGCACATTCATTACCTTTTAATTGCTTCTAAATTGCATTGTGACCTGCTGCATCAATAGCCAAATCTAACTGAAAGGAGCACGAGCTGAGCATATGTGGTGTTAGAAGCTTAACTGGTGCTTGTTTTGGTGCTGGACTGCAGAAAGGACACCACATGAAGGACGAGGGCATTTTGGGATCTTTTTCAATAAAGTATCATTAACATTGTTTGGAAGTAGCTGTAACTATCAGCTTGTTTATATGCCAGAAATGTTTCCTTTGGGCAATGAGCATTAGGGAACTTTGTTATATCACTATCAGACGTGCGTATATATACATTAAGTTTTCACTTGTCACTGACTAAATGTAAAACTTTCCATGTCAGCTGTGGCATGTAAGAGCTTCCATGGAAAACGTACTTGCAATGCAAAGTCACAACTGAATAAAGCATTTTATTTAAAATTCTTAGCCATGGAATAAGAATCACCCTTGGAAGAAAGATAAGCTTGAATACATTTTAGGCTGAGCCACAGCAGGCCCGATGCTATAAAAGGTAAGCTATCACACCAACCACTGTGGAAGCTGAGGTATAAAAACCACTGCTCCCCTGGAAGGCTTATTCAAAGCTACTTTGCAATCACTTATAGAATGTAACCACACCATCTTACCTACTGATAATTTCAGCCAGCTAGCATGTGTGTTTTAGTTCTTTGTTTTACTCCTCCCTGCCACCAAAAAAAGGTACAATAACTGTGAGCTTAAGTGTGGTATTCACTGTATTGCAAGTGCACTTTTCCTTTTCTTAAGCCTTTACATTTAGCAAACCGTGTGTATAGAATTAGTGCAGCTGTTGTTCCTTTACAATTTTTGGAGGATATTCTTTCTATCTTTTTTTGTGAGAACAGTATTTGGTTAACAGTGAAGGACACAGCAGTATTTTTAAATTATAACTTCCTTTGAAATTGCCCTACTTTAGGGATTGTGTCTATTATAATAGCTTAACACCACTGGCTTTTGTCTGCTACAGAGACTGCTGTAGTTTCTTTTTGTTAGATATTTCCCACTTTACAGCCAGACATCATTTGGATTCCTTCACAGGCTGCATCAGTCTTTGCAACTGGAGACAGTGGTGAGTGGTTTGTGTGTTTTGGTCTCTTGGTTAATGCACACAATTACAAACATTAGATCATTCTTGTGCTGTTCTCAAGTTTTGAGGTCACTATTTATTGAACGCTTTCATCCAAAAAGGCTGTTCCCAATCATGCTGGGAACATTAGAAATCCTAGATGTCCTTGAACTGCAGTAGCATCACCCAGCTCCTCTCAGGTTACTCTTTGTTATCTTTTCTTTTATGGTATGAGAGAGACCCCTGGAGGCAATGAAGTGCTGGAAGTGGCATGTGGAGTAAACTGGAAGTGCTGAAAAATAGGAAAAATAGCAACAAGTTTCTGTGCAGGTGTCCTTGGTGGACAGAACTAGTAGAGACTGTGGAGAGGGATTTTGTTAGGTTTTTACTGTAGGATAGATTGATACCTTATCAAGAGAGAGGTCCAATCCTCAGGTCATATTCTGGCTCAGCAGAACTAGGTTCAGGTTGTAGTCATCAGGCACTCATCTGAGGGGAGATGACTGGCAAAGGACTGGGAGGGAAGCATGAAGGGTGTTGCAAAATGATTTTGGCTTTCATTTTGGACTACGTCTATCTCAGCTATGGCTGAACCCCAAATGTTTGTGAAGCCATTAGGAAATATTGCAGACTGAAATGAAAAGTTTGGCTGGAAATAATATAGGAGACTATTATTGCTTTCTATTTTTTCCTAGTTAGAGAAATTAATGACATTATTAAGCTAATTAGATTTCCATTACATATAAGGAGAAACACTTACTGAAAATCTGTAGCCACAGTAATAGAGCTAATCAGACTACATGGTTACACTCTTCAATTCTGACCTTAAAAGCTAGCTATCAGGTATGAAGCATTTCCTCAAAGCTACTTTCAAATTTATCATAAGGATGAGTAAATAAATTATTCACAAGTACTAGCCTGGTTAAAGCAAAGTATATTAGAAATATTAACCGTGTATTTGTCAACTCCTCTTTGAAAAACATTTTTTTATGGCTGTCTATTAGCTATTCTATTGCTATCTCCTTAAAAAAGGAGAGAGGGGAAAAAAAGAAAAAGCAGCCACATTTCTGCTCTGTGCCCTAGAAAGCTCCCCTGGAACAAAAGATCTCTTAGACTAATGCATTTCAATAGAGTTCAATGGAGTATTTCAATGAAAGGTCTATCCTTATTTTTCTCCTCATATGGTAACTTTCAAATGTTGACAGATGTGATCTACTGCCATGCTCCAGAACTGTCTGATTGAAATCGAAGAGAAGTGTTTGCTCTCCTTGAGGTGAGCAAAAGTTGACTGACCCCACTAAATAGAAAGCTAAATTCAGCTTTAAAAAATAAAATGAATACTAATATCTTCATTTCTAAAGTTGGATGAGTCACTCCAGGCTCAGGCTTTCACGGGGATTAGTCACTGCACTGTGGGTCTCCACTACTCTCAATAAACACCATATGAGGTTTGGAGCAAGGACGCAGTTTGAGATCGCTGTCATATTCTGGCTCTGCCTGCAGGAAACTGCCTGGGTGCAAAATGAGCCTGGACTTGAAGCCACATCTCTTTTCCTGGCATGAGCAGGAGGAATATCTCTATCTGTTCATTTATGAACACTCTTGGACCTATTGGTTTTTCCAATTATCCGAGTTACAAAGCGGAGTTTAGGCACACCACTTCTGCAAACACTGGATAGCTGTGCAGTACAATAAGCATAACCTAGTTCGTAATTCAAAACCATGATATCAAAGTACTTCAGGAAGAAAGGTTCAGACTTTCTGCTTTCTAAACATTTTCATATGCAAAAGAGACCATTGCCTTTAAGTTTTCAAACGTTATTTCTCCTACAGACCTGAGGTGCTCTGAGTTTTTTATGACTGTCACGGCATGAACTGACCGAGTGACTCAGAACACGTTGGGTGGAGGTTGGCACTGCAGCTGACCTGGTAAATGCCCTGTACCACTCTTGCAGTGCTAAAAGGTGCCCAGCAGGCTGCCACCGAAGGGATGCTGATGAGCATTTGACTCGTAGCTAAGCCAAGACTCTTTTTTCCCCACTTCTTGGCAAAGGGGCAGGAAGGAGAAGCATTACTGCAGCAAGAGGATGTGAAGTGGTGTCAGCTCCCCTCAGGCAAGGACTGATCTTGAAGCTCCTTGCTAACTGCTCTGTGTTGCACCAAGAGCAGTGTAATAGAGCTGCCTTGCTGACACTTGAAGTTTGTTCAGACTGACAGTCAGAGGTGCTTTCATAAATGTGAGTTGGGCTTTGTGGTTTTTTTGCCTTCTGACAATTAGAGAGTTGATGTTTGCTTTCCCAAGGTCACACAAGAAAGGGGTTCTGAGAAGAGAACCCAGGTGTCCTCGCTCTCATTCCTATACATTGGGCTCAAAATGTCTTGTCCTCCTTTGCTCCCCCACATTTCTCTTTTGCTTCCCTGCTGCTTGTGGGTTTTTTGCTGCACTGTACAGACTGCCAAGCTTTGAAAACAGTGTTGTATGTAATGAATGGTATCAATTTTCTTGCAAGTACTATGTATTTGTGGTATAACCCTATTAACGCTGACAAGCTAGCTTTTATGATTGCTGAATAAATCCTGAAGGCTAGGTCCTAACTAAAGTTAATATCTGCCACATAGATATTACCCAAGGGAATATACCACTCTTTGAAGTAGTTTTAGTCTTTGTAGGACTGTGAAAGTTTAATGCAACCCATAATCTGTTATCAGAAAATATTCATGGGAAAGCTCAGGATGTGAAAACACACTGAAACCTCCTGTAATTTTCTTCCTAAGATATTGAATTGTTGGTGTCTTTTTAAAATCTGAAAGGGAAATGAGACACTACGTAGTCAAGTGCTGCATAATGAAATAAGCATGCACCAATAAAATAACTTCACTCTGGAATCCTTCAATCCTGAAATTTATGTGAAATAATTTTGTTTATAATTGAGTTGGAGTGATATTTAATGGAAATATCATACAGTTTGAGAACTAAGTTCTGTACTATCAATGGTGTTTACTGGGAAAAGTTGAAGAAATTAGCCTACATTTGAAGTAAACAGAAATACCATTGCCAAAACAGGGCGTAAAGAAAATTCTGAATTATGAACACCAGTGAATCAACTTTGCTTCATAACGTCCATGTGTTACAGTAGATAATAAATATTGTTGAATGTTCTGAGCCTACATAAAAGTGCTCTATAAAACCACCTTGGATGATTTTCTGTCTAGCAGCGGCGAAGCAAAGTTGAATACATGTGGGTGGCAGAAGTAAACCCCTTTAATTCTGGGCACAGCAGGGGTCAAGATGGATCCCCCTTCCTAATTAGAGTAGCCTCTAGGCTGCTCCAGTTTATGTTCAGCTGCCGGTGTTCTCCAGAGCTTGCTTGGAAATGGAGGTTTTCTAGGACAAGCAAAGCATCCTTGCACCTGTGAAGGAAATGGAAGTGGCATATGCAGCAGTATTGTGTTACCTGGAGACTGCCTCATCCTGGGCACATTCTTGGGGGATTGCTAGGTTTGGTGGAACTGAAGGATGAGATTCATCATTCTGTGTCAACTTTGAGAGTTAAAATAGCCAGCTTCATAGCTCCACATAAGAAAACAAGGAAAGTTAAGAAAATCAAATTACTTGTAACTGTGGAGTATATTTTAGGCAGTTCTAGTACCTGAACAAGGATATAAAAGTCAAACAATATATATTTACCCATTTGAGAGTGAGGCAAAAGAAATATCTCTTTGTCTATATGTATTAATAAATAGGGTATTGAAAGAACTGCATTAGCTTTCCCAAGATCTGTGTATCATTATCTATCAAGTTTCTCTGTCTGTTTGGAGTTATCTCCCAGCTTCAAACATGTTTATTTACTCTTTTTTCTGCTTCTACATTGGTCCAAACTAACTCCAGTAGTTTTTGGGCCCATTACTTGTGCTTCCTTTATCCAGAAAGAAGGATGAGCAAAGTATGCAGATGGGAGGCCACCAGCTGGGCAGCACTGGCTGGATGTTTGCAGCTGGACAAAGCTGGGTGGGTCCAGCAGCTGGAGTCCAAGTCCAGGCAGCTTTGCCCTCCTACACAGCACAAATCCTACTGCATCATAATACGCATTTGCTAATTGGTTTTATGGCTTATTCACTTACTGCCTATACCAATCATTTTTCTTCCTGTGCTTCAGGCTGTGTTCCCTGATTTCACGTGTCTTGCTGTGTGACCTTGGAAAGGCATAAACATTGTGAATTTTGAAATTAGATTTGAAATTAACTTTCTTTGTGGGCTTTTTTCCCCCCCATGCTATAGTCTTGCGAGAGAATCACCTTTAGGCTTTTGCTGAAATAGTTTGGCTTCTAAAGTACCAAGTAATAAATTGTACATTCCAAAGTTATTTCTCCATGGCTGCCACAAAATTCTTTGTAAATAAATGAATAATTTTCTCGTGACCTGTTTAAAATTAAAAGGATGAAAGCCAGTTTGACTGGCACAGCAAACCACCAGCACAGTTTGATTTTCTTACCCACTTAAAATCCCCATGTTCTACTTGAATACATACTTTCAAGAAAGTTAGAGGTGTTTGGAGACCGCAGGGGTTGAGGGAAAATGTAGGTGGGGGTGATTCCTGGACATTGTATGTGTTCTCTCTTTTCTTCTGTAGATTTTTAGATGATTACTCTCACTTAATCTAAGAGCCTTCTAGATTTGTGTGTGGGCAGCTGACATCCAACAGGTTAGCAGCTAAGTGAGATTATCTATTGTTTGGTGGTGTGCATGTATTGTGTGCTTAAGCAGCCACAGGGAGCTGAGGTCCAGAAAAATTAAGCATAGAAAAGATGCCAGTTGGTCCTCATTGTTCCATTACTATTATAATTCTTAAATTTTTCACTGACAAGCTATTGCTTTATATTTAGGCAGTTAAACCTTTTAATTTTAGAATTGGTAGGGAATTATATTGTGTTATAAAGCTTTATCTAGCTGCATATTTACTGAGAGTTAAAAGCCAAGTAGAAAAAGGTCACCAAAACTTAAGTAATTCAAGGCTATCATCTCGTGCTTATAACATCCCCATAACACCTCAGAAAAGAAACTCATTATTGATTGTGCCTAAGGCTTAGGATAAAGTATGTCCCTGTATAGTTAATTATACCCCACGGTACTGCATCATTTCTGCTGTGGCAAGCTCAATTTAGTTTTGTGGAAGTATTACCTAGTAAGATTTGCAGATGGGGCTGATAGACATCCATTAATTAGGTGACCACAGGAAATGTGGAAATGTCCAGTTGGGAAATGGGACTTTGTAACGAATTATGTCTGGATGTGCTGGTATTAATGGCATCTCAACATTGGTTGATATGTACCAAGGCAAGTAAATCAAAGAGCTCCTCAGATGGGTTCAGCTGAACTTGTGTTTTGCAATGCAGATGGGTTGCAAGTGCGTAGCTCTGGATCGGATCCTAATCTGTTTCAAGTCATTGCAACATTAAGGTCACAGAAAGTCTGAGACTGAATCTGGGTTATTTATGTCCAGACGTGTACCAGAGGTAGAATGAAGACTAAAAACAGGGTTTGAAAATAGCAAAAGCTTATCAGTCTGTATCTTTCTTCCTGCAACAATAAACTCTTTAGCTCAGTAGTACCCAATCCTCTGGGTGAGCTGGGCCCCTCTGCTCTTGGAAAGAGGCAGAAAGCACTGAATTTTGTAGGAGTATCTCAGCTTCCAGTCAGACAGTGCTTATTTATCATGGGAATTGTTACCTTTAAGAACCATTTTAGCAACAAATTCATATTTCATCTGTTCTCCCTGTGGAGTGAATTGAAATGAAATGTGGTGTACTGCACACCAAAGCTGTTTTAAAGTAATGCTGTGACTTCTGAAGTATGTGGAGTCCAAGGAGTTCCAAAAATCTCCTTATTTTTTAGAATAAGTCCCCTAAAACCTTAATGTACCACTTGATTACAGTGTATTGCGTGGCACTCTTACATAGCGCTATCAATGCAACTTTGCTTTCCTCAATCTATCACTTTTCTTCAAACACTTCTTGCTTATGAGTTTTGCTTTTCAGCAGAATTTACAGTCTAATAGTATAAAAAATGTAGCATCAGTTTCTGTAATTGTGTTTCTCGTGTTTTTCTTAATGTATGTTTTGCTGTGGCACCATGGAAAACAGCTCAAAGGGCTCATGCCCCTCTGACAGTGTTTTTACAGTGCTATTGTCCTCCTGTGCTTAAAGAGCCTTTTTAAAAAGGAGAGTGGAAAAAGAAGGACTACTTTGAGCAAAGGATTCATTGGTTGTTTTTTAAGCATAATTAGAATTATTAAAATAGGAAGAATGTCTGTAGTAAGTCTCTAAATTCTTCTTTGAAATAAGCAATCTGTTGTACCTCCCTCTTTATAGAACAGAAAACTGATAAACTGGAGGTGTTTAACATTTTAGAACACTTTAGAGTTTTTTCTTGTCAGTTTTCGAGTGTTCTGTGGAAATGTAAATTACTGTCTCTTGGTTTGCTCAAAATAAGTTATATAACAATAGACATTGCCAGGAAAATGGTTGCAATAGTAGCAAATGATTTTTGGTGTTACACCAAGTGTTCTTAAGAAAGTTAAATTATTTTTTGGACTCTCAGACTAATTAGTGTCATATCAAGTTATTTGGAAAAAAACTAAACTGGGTGGAATTTGCAGAACTGTGTTTTTGCTCAGTGCGTGGTTTCCATGGAAAGCCCTCACTACTGCAGAAAATTCTTTTGTGTGTGCGGCAGCATGTGAAGAAAAATAAGACCATGTGAAAACAAATTCTCAGAATTATGGGTGAAAAAAAAAGTCTCCTTTGCAAGTATCAGCTAAAAGCTCAATTTTAATTCCTCTAGTACACATAGGTGAAAAACAATCTCTGAGCAGAGCTAGATATTATATTTGTCCAGCAACACCTACGGCTCATATATCATTTCACTGAACCAAGTGATTCATGGCCCGTGTATTATTTTCCAGGATGATTAAGTAATAAGAAGAGAACATGAAATAAGGAAGGAAATAAATTGGCAGTGTTTCTATAGCTACAATTCTTATGGCTTAATTGTTTAATGGAAATGTGATGAGGTTCATACATTCCTAATTGGAAGAAACTATGAGCTGATAAGATAATGTAGCACTTCAGCTGCCTGACTGATTGCTATGTTGAGTCCATGTGTACAAAATTTTAGATAAGCCTATTGATTATCTAGTTGAAAAGCCTACCACGTGGAACACTAAATTTGCCCAAGAAAAAAGTAAAAGAAACTTCAAAAGGTCTAATAAAAGTCTCACACTGTTATGTACTCATTGACACAGTGCATTCATTTTTTTATGTGTATGTGATTTAATGAGTCTGGTGCTGCACATTTAATTTTCACTGTCTTCAACTTTGAAAGCTTATTTATTCTTCATTATTTCTGCATTTAAACAAATGCATCCACACTTGCAGACTACGTAGATGTTAGAGATGAGTTTTTCAATGAAGCAAGAAGTAAGCAAGTTCTTACAGATCAAAGAAAAAGAATTATTTATAATCTGTTTATAAAAAATTTGAAATTGGATTTATTAAATAAATGTATTGCTTATTATTCTAAGTATAATTGGAAAACACTTTCTAAGACAGCAATGAAATAAAATGTGAACGTTGCCCAAGTAAAACATTCCCTAAAATGAATGATAAAGTGTGATAGATTGCAGAATATAATGAGTATATATGTTCACCTTAATTAGTCATCATCTAGTGACCACCAGTGTCAAGAGCTGCTGCTGTCGCTGTCTCATGAGTTCAGTAACATGTGCCTAAATCAGTTAAATATTTGTCAGCACACTGGGGTGGTCCCAAAAACTATTACACAGCCAGCACCTGCTATTCTTTCATAGGCCAGAAGTGTGTTGTGCTTCCTGTAGTATCTTGAAAACCAATCTCAGCTTTCATTCTTCCTGTGGTGATGATTTTATCTGTGCAGGACCTGTGGGCCCATCTGCTCTGTATGCTGTGGAGTGCAGAACAGAGCACTCTCATGCTCTATGGATGCCCCAATTGCAAGAGATGATGTAGGAAAACACAGAAATAAAAGTAATGGAAGACTTTGATAACTGGAAAATTGTAAATGAAACCCTTAATTTTAGCAACTTTTTTTTTTTTAATTTAATGTAGCAAAGTGGATTGGAGCATAACAGACTCATCATTAAAGGCAACTTGCAACACAAGCTCGTTTTTCTTCATGCACTTAAAAGCACTTGCACAAAATCTCTGTTTCGGAGAAAGAAGTTATCAAAATATATTTAAAATTGAACTTACTGGAGTAAACACATCTTTGAAATGGGAATGAAAACAGCTTTCTAGAGAATCCATATAAATCCCAATTAAATTAAATACCTATTGATCCCAGTCTTCCTATGGCAGAAATTCCTGTTGATTTCTGAAGGTTGATTTGGCTGCACTCCCATGCCTACCTGGGAGTTTCTCCACCATTTCTTTCTATGACATAAAATCCAACAGGAAATGCATCTACTTAGGGAAAAGGTGACAACTGTAAATAAGAACATGGTTCAGGACCTCTACAACTCTAATTGTATTCTCTGATACTCAGCTAGAAGTATAAAATATTCACTGAAAGTCAGCAACAAGGAGTCTGACTAAGAAACTTATTTTGATTTTTTTTCTTTTTAATTTAGCAGAATTATCAAATTCAGAGTGTAAATTATGCATTTTGTTAACTAACAGGCTTGTGGCACCTTCAGGAAACACATCTACATGAGAGGTGTCTGGTTGTAATGATGCCTCAGGGAACAGAAGGAGACATTTTAAAATTTCTGTGAGAAAACAGAACACTCAGAGGGGAATGGGAGGAACAACACTGTCCCAGCATACTCATGGGTGGTGGCACACTTTGTGCTAGCCCTTTTTGGGTTACACTTTATGAAATATATGACTCAGCATTAAAGATATATTTGTATCTAAAAAGCCAACCTTTTGCTCTGTCAGAGAGCATTTACAGTCGCAAATCTTTTAACTGAAGCTGCTAAGTAAAATATGTAAAATAAATGAATTGATTTTTTCTTGCAAAAACAGATCAAATGAGAGGTAACCCATTATATTAAAACTATATTATGGAGTATTTTGACAAAATGTCATAAAATAAATGTGTATTGTTCCCAGTGAGACTTCAGAATTCTGGAAATTTAATTACACATTAATTCTTACAGTCACCCAGTCTCTCCTACAGATGTGGAAAACAGAAAAAAAACTTAAACCCATGCACCAGCATGGTTGTCTGTCCCCAGCAGTATCAAATAATATCTTTTGTGGTGACTTCTTTTCACAGATTCCCTTCAGTCATATATTCCTTTAGTCTTTGTATATTGGATATTTTAATGTCACTCACTGTAGCTGAGAGCAAATATTTGCAAGCTTCAGAAGAAATTTGGCCTCATAACTGAGGGTTTTAACTACCAGCTTGCTCTCAGTGCCGAGATCCATTGAGCTGGTGCTGTGCCAAAACAGTGCTCATATACAGGTTTTGCCAAGTGATGCTTAAACACTTGTTGAAACCATGGAAAAATGTGGCCTACACCAAAAATTCTGGAAGTGTGACATGGTTGGTCACCTTAGATCATTAACTCAGGGCCGTTGTTCTTGTAGTTTAAGTGTAATTCTTTCTGCCTTATATTCCATGGAGTGTCACAAATAGTGCTGCACATGGAACCTGAATGACTTTGGCTGTTGACAGAATTCAGGCTACACAGCATGTACAGAAAGAAGTATTAATTGTATAAATATGATTTAATAACATTCAATGAGGCTTAGATTAAACCCAAGAGGCTTTTTCTGTACTAGACATAATGTAACTATAACATGAATAATTTCAGTAAACCATTTGAAAGCAATTATTTTTATAACTCTGCTTTGTCCCATAGGAAAAGGAGAAATCAATTATGCAGTTCCCATATGAGTTACTTTTAATATTTAGTCAACAGTTGGATATATATCTATGAACAGATGATACCTTGGGTTTTTCATATCTCTAAATATTGTATTTAATTTCTTTCTACAAAATTAAAATTCTAATACTCAATTTTGCTCTAGTAAATCCAGCACAGTAGATGATGGCACAAAGTTTAGGATATTTTCCCACAGATTTATGGGTTGATATCTTCAAGTTGGGTCATAATGTGCCTTGTGAAATCTTTCAGTTGCCCACAGGGTCTGTTTCCTACCTTACCACCAGTACATACAAATTCTTAAATCTGGAAAATGACAAATTTTCAATATATTAAGCTCTTTGAACCTGCTGACCTGCAGTCATAATGTATACACAAAAAGCAGGTGCTCTTTCCCTTTAATGTATTGTCAAAAGCCAGAGGGTGAAATAGTGTATTTTATAGAAAAGCAATAATTCTAGCAGGGCAGATTGTCAGTAGCTTGACTGAATTCTGGGAATACTAAGAAATGGTTTCCTACACAATTTAATGTTTGAGGTGTGTGTTCTTAAATATTTCTCCACTAACCCTCAGATGTGCGACTTCATTCCTGATTTAGTTGTGATTACTTACACAAGCGTGGTGGGGTTCATTGAGATTCCACTGCTGCCCTCAGACAAGGATCCATAGCTCTTGTATCAAAGTGCTATCTTAGAATGGCAGTGTCACAGAGAAGAGCAAAATTAAGGCAGGCAGAAACCTATTTGACCCACTGACACACAGTCACATTCACAGAGAATATTACAAGAGACATAATAATTATGTTATTACTAGTGGGAGTAGAGCTTTTGTGGCAGATAGAATCCTATTGTAATCCTTCCTTAATTTTTTTATACATATCCAAATAATTTTCAGTGAGAGTTTCAATAAGTTAAAGGAGGAAGCAATTAAACATCTCCTTTACCTTTCAGCTTAGACTGTGATATTTTATTCTCAAGTGGTACTTTACTATAGAGAAATGAGATTGACTCACTACCTTTATATATATAGATATATATACATATATATACATGCACATTCTTTGTAAATATTACAGTAGCAGTAATGGAGGATTTCCTGGTTCTGTCACTAAGGTTACCAGTTTTGTCTAGGAGTAAATTACAGTGAACTTACATTGCTCCTATTAATAGGTCTGCTTGCAATTCTATGATATGGTCTCCTGAGCTGTGACCTTGCTGCTTCACAATACATTTCCCTGCTGAAGAAGTAGAATGACCTGACTGGTTTCATTTGAGCTGGACTCACTAAAGTACCATGTTCTTAAAGGCACTTGGCATTTCAGGTGGGTAGCAAAAAATTCCAGTGTGGAAGACCTGCTGGAGGTGCTTTGGTTCAGCTTAAGTACTGAATTAGAGAATGCTGCCAGAAAACTTCAGTAGAGGCATCTCTGACCAGTATGTAATTTGGCTTTAAATATCAAATTCATCAAGCTTTCGAACCCCTAAATAATATTCCTTTCAAAACTGGGACCTTACTAAATTCACAGAAGTAAATTTAGGAGCTAAGCTGTAATTGCATCTGAGCAGCCCACGGCTGAAAAAGATTTTTCAGTGTTTTGTATGAGAAGCCTATTAAAGGGGAGCCCAAGCAGTTTATCTGAATGTGGCTAATGTAGAATAAACAAGCGAAGGAGGTGTTGAAAGTGCTGCTGTGCCCGAATGAGAGGAGGAAAAGAACATCACACTGATTCATGTGCAACTATGCATGCTTTGTTATTCACAGCTGGCTGAAAAATAGAAGGAATTTGAAAGAGACTTGATGAAATTTTCATGCTGCTAACATATGATACCTTTTTAGACAGCAGATAGGGAACAGTTGGAATGTATTTTCAGTTTCTGATGGCATGGCTTCTGCAGGCAGTCAACAGTTGGCTTCTTGTTTCTGTAAGCACTTGTGCACAGATGAAAGGTCAGCACTTCATAGCCAAGACACTGCACATCTGGATTAGAAGTGATTGTAGAGCTGGAAATACATTATAATCTAAGGAAATGGGAGCAAAAAAGTGTTTGAATGTGTGATTCTTGAGTGAGGTATTGCTGAGTAAGGCTGCACTAGTGGGGAGGAAGTTGCTTGATGAGTGCCGTTGGAAAGGGTGGATAAGAACACCTGAATTCCGTATGTGTCATGGGGTGCAGGGCTGGGATCTGCAGATGCTCCCAGCCATAAATAAATATAATAAATTCAGAGCAACACCTTCCCCTTCCCTAGTCATGGCTGGTTGTTGTCAGTACTTGGGAAATGCAGGTTTGGGAATCCCTGAAATAATCAATATTTAACCACCGCTCTGTGTGTTC
The DNA here is from genome assembly GCA_013397095.1 of Sterrhoptilus dennistouni. Taxonomy (NCBI): domain Eukaryota; kingdom Metazoa; phylum Chordata; class Aves; order Passeriformes; family Zosteropidae; genus Sterrhoptilus; species Sterrhoptilus dennistouni. The sequence continues at coordinate 139,773 of VWZU01008065.1, read as the reverse complement.
TCTGTTCGAAAAAACCAAACAAAAGCAACTGGCACTACCAGATTTTTTCCATGGTTCGTGCTTTTTACTGTCTTGTGTTGTGTTGGAGCTTTCTCCTTGAATTCCTGCTTTTCTCCTGATGTTTTCAGTTTAACCACACCAACATGCCCATTCCTGTGTGTGGAGTTAGTTGCTTGGGAAGCTGTGCTCTTCTCTCTCCGTTAGCTCTTGCTCTGATATTGCCACGTAGCTCTATCTTTAATGGTAGCATCTATTGTTTTCTTTATCTCACTCCATAAAGAAGCTTAATTGTTTTGTTTCAGGCTCTTTATTTAGCCTGGCTGATGAGCATGCTAAGTACCCTGCAGCCTCAAGGCCTGAGATTGCCCATAGATCAAAGACACTCAGGATGCCACCAAGGCTTTTCAGAGGAGTTGTTTAGTTGGCTGCACACTGATGCTGCTAAGCAGGAAGATGTGGAGCACACCAGCACGATGAGGGGTTTGGTAGCTCCCCTGTGCCTCCCAAATCCCTGTGTTTAGGAGGGATTCCACTGCACCAACCAGCCTGGATCCAGTGGGTGCAAAGCCCAACACAATCCCTGCGTTTGGGTGCTTGTGTTTTGTGCTGCTCCTACAGATAAACAGGGATGGCTGCTGCATCCCATCATATAACCTGTCAAGATCACAATAGAAACAACCTTCTGCACTTGTTACAACTGGAAATAAACTGCATTACAGATAAATTATATTGCTTTTTCTGAGGAGTATTTTCCATAAGGTATTTTTAATGCATGTGATTTCTATGATCCCTTCCATAATACTTTAGCTTTAGGAACATGGATCTAGGTAACTTTTAATTTGGACAAAAAACAGCAGAGGAATGTCCTGTTAGAAAAGAAAAAAACATATCATCTTTCTAGTCAAGATTTTCTGGGCTAAAACAAATTTTTTAGAGCTGAAACAAATAGGAGAGCTCTGCCAAAATAAACAAAATAAGGAAAATAAAGGAAAAGGGGATAATGAGAAATTGACTCCTTCCTGTCATGGAAAGGTGTTTTTTATGCTCCTGATAGAAACCCACAGACTTATCAGTAGCACGTACTTTTTGGAAATGTGGAGAGAGTCAGTCTAAATTTTGCCTATACAAAGTTTATTCACCAGCACATTTTCTTCTACATAGATGTGCAGTATGTATATATCTTTGTAAGGATGTAGCTCAGCCATGGAAACTCCAGCACTGATATCAGAAATGATACTACAGAAGTTCTTTTTTCTAGTGCAGTATAAATGGCTTAGATTTTTCAAAACAAACCATTATATCTTTTCTGGATTGCATGGCATGGTTATTTTTATTCCCTTCCTTCCTTTCTGCCATCTGTCTATAAACATATTGATTGTCCCAGTATTCTCTGGTTTTGCTGCTGATGCAGTGTATCAGTTTCCTTTTTATTACAGGGACTCTTTCCCCCTGATCTTTGGAGGACATTTATGTAAACTGAAACAAAGCTTAGTTATAATGGTGATGTAAGCAAGGGGATAAAACTGCATTGATCTAACATTGACCATAATCTAGAGGAATAAATCACACCTTAGAAAAAAGGGATGGGGTCAATAGTTTTGAACCATTTGTTCATTCCATATGATTTTGATATATTAAAGTCTGGCTAATTTTTTCCCCATGTTATTATTGTACTTATCAAAAATTCTCTTGACAAGCTTAAAAGAGTTTTGTCAAAGGCCTGCTGAATGTTTTTAGAGAGATACTTTGAATATTCTGTTTTACAGCTTCAGGTAGTTAACCTTCTGGATAGGTTGTACAGCTCCTATCAGACTGATTAAAAAGAAATGCTGGATCAAGCTGTTCCTGTCTTAAATAGTCTAACGGTTCTATAGACATGGAATTAAAGCAACTATTTTTTTGTGAGGCTGATTTCCAGATTCCTTTTAAAGTTACTTAGCAAGCCGTGTTCATTGAAGAACATGGCAAATAGGGGTTGATCCTAAAAGTCAAGGTTCAAATTAGAACAGAGGTAATAAATCATGTCTCTGTGAAGAAAAGCTGTGTTCAATATATTTTTCCTTAAAAAGACTGCATAGAAATTAAGCAGTGTAACTCTAGAAAATTAGTCTGTAAATATTTTTGTTGTTTATTGAAACCACCTTTGCTTAGGTGGAAGATATCTTTTGATTTTGTATTTTTTAATTCTGCAAATGTTACATAAAGGCAATATTCTTGTATGATTCATCCTGTTATCTGAAAGATAAAAATACAGACAACAACTTTGAAGAAGTGCCAATAAATTGCAGTTATAGGAGAAGAATACACTCCTGTGTTTTCAAATCACACTTGTCTTAGCACTTCATAAGTTGATTTCTTCTTGAAGACAGAAATCCCTGATTGTCTCTCTTTTGAGCACTTTCATGGAACTCAGGCAGGAATGCTTGTTTCTGATGGAAGGTATGTTCTGGTATTAAGGTCTCCCAATTCAGTCACTGGGCCACACTTTGTGGCAATTTTTTTCCTAAGGCATGGTATTATGAAGGCCAATGTTCCACTGGTAGAGACAATCCTGTCCCACAGCGAAGCTAAAAAGCGTTAATGGGTTAAAAAAAATCGACAAATTGGGATGGAATTGGCAGTCCAACTCAATAGTGCCTAAATTTCTTGCAGAACTTCTGAAAATCCCCACTGTTCTCTCCCAGAAATGTGGATTTCTTAAAGTCAAATCTATGCTGCAGGAACTATATATTGGTTTTGGTAGGGGTAGAGTCCTAAATTCTCAATCTCAACAGATTATCTGATGGGTAGAAATGAACCTGCATCTCACTCTCACACACCCATGGAGTCTGCTTCAGGGTCTTCTCTTCTTTCATGCATGAACTCTACTTGAAATGTTCCAGATTTCATCCTGGTGAAAGATGAGGAGCCTTAGTGAGACTGGAGGAGAGTTCCACATCCAGATTTCTCTTTATTATAATCATTAGACACTTGCTGGTTTGTTCACAACTTGCTGAACAGCCATCCCTCACTGACTGTGCAGAAGACAAGGCTTGCATTTTACCTTCCTCACTTCATGTGATTGGATTCACCAAACAAAAATGTGGCTATTAAACTTGATTGAATATATATTCATGGATTGTCATGAAGGGACCTGTCTGAAAAAATATTAAATATTAGTTCTTCTCAAAATGGATAATGAGAATTTTGACAAAATATGCCTAAATTCCATATTTTTGGAGGACTCAACAGCTTAATCTAAAACAAAGTTTTCTATGTTTTTGAACTATGGAATTGAATCCTTTGGTGGGTCCCGTAACATGTTTCCTAGCTAGGAGTGTAATTAGATGACTGGAATTACCATTCAGACGGGGATTTTCCAGGGAAACCTGAGGAAGTTTAAACAGGTGCTTATGACATGTTTTAGACTCTCATGGTTGGCAGGCTGCCTCAGGCTGGCACCCCATGCTCTGAATTGCCCCTCTACTTCAGGAACATGTTGGGTCTACAGAGGGTACCTGAAGGTGTCACATCTACAAGTAGATCTTGCTTCATAACTTTAAAAAAAACCCCCACACAAACAAAAAACACTACTCTGACTTCAATAATGAAAGAAATAATGTGGTATTCAGGGTTTTTAAATCACTTAAGGCCAACTTTGCTTTCACCTCTCTAGAACCTTTTTTATTTCCCAAACAAAGCTAAAGAGGACTGCTTTAGAGAGATTTTTCTGAAATTGCAGTAATTTTCTTGTAAAGAGTGTTGATGTGCAAGTAGCTTTTAGAGAAAGTACCTTTTTTTCTTTATTTTATTCTTAATTTATTTTAAGGAAATCAGGCCTTTTTGAAAGAAGGATGTTTGGAATATTGTGTATTCTAATCTTGTTTCCTTCCCTGTCATAATAGCAATCTCATTTTCAGAGATACCAACCTCCTCCTCCAGCCAGCTGGCACAAGCACAAATGTTCTGTGAAAAGCTGACACCTTACAGGGCTTCTCTTAATGGATGCTTTGTTTTCTGATTGGGAGGGAGGGAACATCAACTTTGGTTTTCTTACGTGACTTGTCCTTGATAATGAGTTCTGCTCAGAATGAGGAGGACTTTGTTCTCAACTAAGGAAAATAATAAGGGGGTTTTCTTATTATGGCTGAATAGCTCTTTATTTTCTGTTACTTCAGCCTCTGGAAAGAAAAAAAAGCAGCAGCTGCTGTTGCTTTCCAGTGCAGGAGTGCAAGAAGGATTTGCAGAGTGGTTTTAGACCCAGCAGCTGTTACCCTCTGCTTTGGTGGCTCTAGAAGTGAGAGGAAAGCCCTAGCACTGAGCAAGGGAACCCTCTGGTTTGAGTCCTGGGGCCACAGGGCCAGAGGAAACCTGAAAAATTACATATTTAAGGCAACCATGGGGGTAAGACAACTCAAGGAACTGATGAGTGGTAGAAGGGAGGGAGAAAAAGGTACAGAAGGATACACTTTCAGAACAGATGAAAGACTCGAGGAGAATTAGGAATAAATTGTAATGAAAGAAACAGTGAAAATAGAGAGGGACTATAAGCTTATGGAAAACCAGCATTAGGTTCCTTTTATTCTTGTACTTTTCCTTTAAAAAAAGAGATTTAAACAAAAGAAAGTGTAGGAGACAGACAAGAAGAAACAAAAGGAGGAAAGGCATCTTAGATTAAATGCATAATAAAATAATAACATGCTAAGTGCGAAACCATAGGAAGTATTTCCTATTTAAAAAGGATGTTCAAGGGTTACAATTTCACATGATGTGCAAAAGCCAATAAAGAAAGGTTTTGGTATTCTGTCCATTTCTCTTTATGGATTTTATTTCATTTTTTGACTATTTTTTCCAAGTTATATACTCTGCCTTCAGTTTTTAAGAACTATTTTATGCCTATAGTTTTGGACAACTATTTTATTTCAGAAAATATTAAAATGCTCCTGATTATCCAAGGCTAGGCTTGTCTTTGTGTTTAATATTTGGGATAGCTACAACCTGATTCCCTTTTGTTAAGGAAAATAGCCACTAGTTGAGGACTGGCCATTAGTATTATAAATATGTTTTATGGGATTTGAGTCACTAAAGTTCTGACATACTCTGCCCTTACGAGGTCACATCTTGGTTCATATTGTGCCCTCAATAAGGGTGCATGTTTAGAACATGCACTGTGAAATCACCTGCTACATTCAGTGGATGACAGCTCATTGGAAAGTTGGCTTTGTTTATCTACAGTCCACACAGACCTAATGTAGGCTATTATCTACAGCTCTGGGAATTACCTCAAACCTGGGGTACAGCAAATTCCTGCCACATGTTCAATTGCTAGTCTGGTACTGCTCTACTCACGGTCTGCAGTATTCAATTATTCCATTCTTCTCTTCCAAAAAAAGGTTTAGAAGTTAATAAGTTATAGATAATAAGACAAAATTACCTGCCGTAGCATGAATAAAATTAAAATAGAAAAATCTACTTAAAATAGTGGCTATGTGTAAAAATAGAATGCATCCCAATTCCTTTTTTCAAATGAAGATGTGAATGAGCTTGACCTTATATACTCAATTTTAAGTATGTGTTTTTGTTTGTTTTGTAGTTTACTATGAGACACTGATATTTGCATCTAGGAATTCTTCATAAGGATCCATGCAAACTTCTCCTAACTATTTGAGATCAGTAAGAAGATATTAGAAAGCCTATATCTAAAATCACCATTGACTATAAAAAGACTTCTAAAAATGTAGGAAACCAGATCAGTTCAGTCATTTTGGTAAGTTTTTTTTCTGGAATACTATTTAGCAAAATATAAAATGTTGATCAGTAAAGATCACTTTAGTGACTATGGAGACCTGAATCCCCCTGGCTCGAGTTCAAATAACTACTCATACTCCCCAGCCAGTTAAAAGCTAAGAATTTGTTACAGGGAGAAGCAGGAAATAAAAAATGCTCGTAAATAACATTGCAAACAGCTTTGCATGAACACACTTCAGTGGTTTTGAGTTGGTAAACAGCACAATGATATCAAATTGAACCACTTAATCATTAAATAAAGAGTTGTGACCTATAAAAGGTAATTCTAATTAAAATCCAGTGTCTGTACACTGCAATTTATTGCATCCATTGCAAGCTCTTTGCTCTCAAAATTAATTAGAGTGATACAAAGAGAACATATTTTAATATTGGGAACCTCACTGCCATAAATTTGTGGTACATAATGTCTATTTCATCCTCATGTCTTGTCTAAGTTATAATCAGAAAGTGTATTTGCTTCAAAATTACTTTACCCCTCTCTTACCTGCTGCATACCTTAGCTCTGATCTCAGAATTTTCTCATCAAATAAGTTTTGTTTCTTCGGGGTTTTCTGGGGGGATTTTTTTTGTTTTCTTATTTGTTTGATTTTGTTTTGGGGTTTTGTTTGTGCCTCAGTTTGGTTTGTGGGGTTTTTGGGGTTTTTTTTTGTAAAGTGGATATACTAATAAAATATTTCTTGGCTTATCATAAACCATTTGAGGTCATATGCTCTTGTCAATGAAGTAATAGCAGCTGATCTTGTTCATCATGTGTTTGTTTTGGAGTTTAAGATCTGGATAAAAGAAAACATTTTGTCACCAAGATTTCGGTGTAGAAATTATAGATTATAGATTATTTCAGTAATGGTGTGTTTTCAGAAACATTGATATGTTAATGTGTGGCAAACCTTTAACAATGGACATGATAATATCTAAATGCTTGAGGGAAAGCCTTAACAATAAAATGAAAAATACTATATATGCTGGTGTGTGCATGGCCAGTGAATGCAGTTTGTAAATGCATGTGCAAGGCTTAAGGATAAAATGGCATATTTGGGGATTTAGTTAGAGAAAGGAGGAGCATATTCCTTGAAAAGAAGTCTCTGATATCTGTTGTTCATTTTGATTTTATGAAGCCAAAGACATTGTGAATGTGATATTCAACTGTTAGTATTTGGTCCATTAAAGTAAATTCTAGAAGTTGCTAACAAATTATTGCCATATTTCTTTTTTTTTTATTATTTGGTATATGCACAGTACTTTCCTTTAAACTTCCCTTTATATACTTCTCCCACAGCCACCACCAGAGGCAAACTTTCCTGTATACTTGCAGTTCCTTTTTGAATTCTCTTAATTCTTGAGGATGCTGGAAATGAGGCTTTCTTCCTTTAAGTGTATAGCAAGTATGTGCTATGACAGTAACTTAAATAAGTCAATATTTCTTCCCAAAAATGAGGTGTTTAAGCCCAGGTTCATTTCTAAGCATGATTAAAGGCAAGTTTTTTGCAAGTTCTTGACATATCAGCAAAACCAGGAACTCACTGGAACCGGTAATGTTAGTTTATGTGATTGTTCCCAACCGAAAACCCCAGGGAGGAGACTTTGATATCTAGCTCCACACTTCCAGATGCAGGCAGTGTCTGCTTACAATTGTACCTGAAGATAAATAAGACCAGTGCAGTGACATGGTTTGGTTCCAAGCACTGTGAACTCTTCAATGTCAAAGGTGCATCACTTTGCTTGCTTTGGGAGCAAATTAATGTTCCATTTCCCTTTCTTTGTAACAGCTGGTCAAAAAATGTGTTTTCATATTTCCATTTTTTTTCCCTGGTTCCTTAAAAAGATAAACAATTTATGTTTTCTGGAAATCCCACTCTATTGGGTTTTCCTGCCAGCAAAAGTGTCCTAATGGCAAGCGGTTCAATTTGGCTTAGAATTGAATTTCCAGTGCTTATTTATCAAGGTATTCTGTAAGAGAGACTTAAAATATGAAGTTATAAGATAGTATCAAATTATTTTGGTGCAATTGTTTTTATTAACACAATTCCATTTTCTGACTTTCCTTCATCCCATTTTTAATATATTAGCTCAAAATCGTATTTGTTTCTGTCAGACAGCACTGGAATATAATGATGATTTCAAGTGTAGAAGTGTAGTCTTGTTTTGCATGCTGGGTTTGGAGGTTTTTTGGTGTGTTTGTTTGTTTGTTTGTTTGTTTTTTGGTTTTTTTTTAGTGAACAATGTAGTGTACCTGAGAGAGATTAAAATGAAAGGCTTGCTGCTTTTTTGGAATTGTTTTGTCGTAGAATAAGACTCCTGCCTACTTCTCAATCATGAGGAGATGCTGTTTATTCAGATTTGGAGGCTAGTCCATGTGAAATTCTCATATTAATAAAAGCAGAGTTGTTTAATAGTTCCAGCACAAAGTAATCTCTGATTCAAGTGAAATGAGCCTCAAAAAGAAGTCAATTTCAAGTTCTGAAAATTGGAAGCAGCAGAGCAGAGTGCACAAGTGCTAATTTTTTAATTCATATTGATTTGGTGTTTGGGATTGTTTTCTTCAAATTTATGATTTGTGCTATTCTTCAGAAGCATTGGAAATTTCTGAAAATCGTTAGATTTCTGAGTGAGTTTGATATTTTTGAGAATCCTGGTATAACAGTGGAAGGATCTTCTTGTTATTTGATTGAATTTTGCTCATGTAAGTAAATTGTGCCCTATTATCCATTTTGTAAACCAGCGATTATGTAGACATCTTTTATTTTGGAACCAAGCCGTGGTTAACTTCAATTATTAATAATTCCTCCTGTTAAGTGGCCTCACTCCCTTCCATTTTTCCTCTCCTCTGCTTCCAGAAGAAGAAAAAAATGGTCTTTTGTTCGTGGTGAATTATCATCCTGAGTGGATGGGAGGTTTGTTTTTTCTGAACTAGTCTTGAATGGCAAACACAAGTCATTGATACAGAGCTGTGCAGGAAATGAGGGTAAAGAGTGGATTATGATGAGATTGTACAAAGCTGTCTAAATCTATTCCAAGCCTCAATGAATAAAGCAAGTCTCTGAGAACACTAAACATGCAGAATACTAGAAAATTTCGACAAACTTTATTCAAATTTGTATTTCAGGCTCCCAGTTGAGGGGAAAATGACAGAGGATGCTGTCTTGTTGAGAAGCATGAGGAACACTGACGTCTCATTCTTGTTTCTCTAAATTTTACCGCACCTCTGAAAGGAGCAAGTGTAAAACATCAGCAATAAAATGAATATTGAACTTTGCTAGCAAGGTAAATTTGATGTTTTCCATGAAGAGACACCTTGTTTGACTGGAAAATATCCTGTCTCCAATTTCTTGTCTAACGTGTGTTGGTTTCTTGCTGTTAAGAATGTTGCATTGCTGGTATTTCAGCATCAATCTCGTGCTATCACAAAGCTGGTGCCTTTGGCTGTCAGGCCCACACAGTCTCAATTGCCAGACTTATCTGTCTTCAGCAGGATTAGACAGAAATGTGTCTTGTTCACATGATGCTCCAGCCTTAGGCTGCACCAGCCTCAGGAAACTTGAGTGCATTAGCTTCAAAGCAAGTGTCTGCAACCTCTTCTGACAGCACGTTTTACAGAGTACCCTCCAATCTATTCCTCAAGCTGTTTTCTCTGTCTCTTTAATATTTACTCTTTGTATTGAATTAAAACTTTGCCACTTGTCTCTGGCAGTTCTGTAATAGGAAGTGTTAGACTATTCCTTTTACAAGTTTACCTTGGTTATGTGCTAATATATTTCCAGTGCCAAATGGCCCTATACTTGGAGCAGAGGAAATACATAAATGACAGGACAAGACAGTGCTTGTTAAAGACTGTTCCCAAATTCCCACTGTATCCTGATGTGAATAGTTTCCTTCAGAACAGCTAATATGCTCCATGGCTTTGTTTGTGGAGAGAATAAGAAATATTGTGAGTATCATCTGAGCAGCTCTTGGCACCAGCCTATTTAGGCCTCACTTCTATTTTTGCAATCTTATATTAAAAGAAACACAACTTCAAAGCATAGTTATCTTCATGACTCTGTGCACATGCACTCCATAGTCATGCTCGTGTTATGGATATATCCACACACTTATAACTGCACATACATAACCTTGGATGAACATCTTATTTTTTAGGAAATAGCATCCCACTGAGCAGCCCTAGTTTGCCTGTAAAATATTAGGCTATAAATTGTGTTTATTCTCTCTGAGTTAAGCTGTGTCATTCTGCAAATAGCCTGCTCCTACACATTATAGCATTTAGTGCCTCTAACAGCTACTTGTTATCAGAGAATGCAGCTTATAAATTGCATATTCTTCAAAGTAACATAGTCTGCCTTGTATTTTATGAACTTCAGTTCATACATACCTCATCAACAGTATACCCCACCCAGGCCATGATAACTAAATACAGCTCCAAAACTTGATGTTAATATTGCCAAAAAAGTAGGTATTTAGGTACCAACAAGGTTTATTTCTTTTCTGATACACTGGAGAAATGAGCTCTGCACTTCCCAGTGAGAGTGCTACTGGTTTTATTGCTCTATGTAGGGCAGGCAGGGACACAGGAAATGTGACTGTGAAAGCATCGTGAGACCATGATGCCTTGAAATTCCCAATTTTAGCTGCTTCTGTTTTGCCAGTGTAGAAATAATTGTACAAACATGAATGGCTGCAATGTGCTGTCCATTTCTGCTGTGAATGCTCTGACTGAGAAAAGCACAGGAAAAAGTATCCTTCCAAGAGAAATATATTCAAATTGTATACCAGACAAGAACCAAAAGTAGGCCTTCCTACAAAACTTTTCAACAGAAAATACAGTGAAGTTTGAGTGTAGAGTCACGTATCCTCATGAATACACACACACACCCTTTTTTTTCCATTGTACTTGGAGGAGATCAGCAGAACACAGAGGGTTTTGTTACCAGAGATACCTCTGCCGTTGACAGCTGCAATATTTTGGAAGCTGTTCTTTGCTACCATACCAGTGGAGTTATCTGATACTGCATTGGACTTTCTCATGTCTCTACCAACAGCACAGCCACAAAAAGCAGCCAGGGAATCTTTTTCAGCTTCAAACCTGTTCAGCAGAGTTTTGTGGACAAAAAGGAATGATCCCTCTTTCTTGGCTTTTTGTTGCTGTTGGGATTTCTTTGAAAAATAGAGACTCAATATTTGGCTTCTCTGAAATGTTTCCCATTATGCATAACATTTCAATTCACAATAGACATGAAGTTACAAGAAACCATGTAAGTGACCATGTAAGTGTTTACAAACGTGTCATTTAACCACTGCTATATTTTTTCTTTAAAAAGCATAATTTATGGCTAAAAACTTGCAAATCCAATCGAAAAGATGGGTTTCCTAGAGCATGTACAGAGAGTACCGGTTTTGGAAAACTTTAACTCTTGGAGAACAATACACAGTGAGTGTTTTGAGGATAATTTAAGTTGAATATTTCTTATAGAAAAATTTGTAGGGTTTTTTGTTTTCTCTTGTTTTTTGGGGGTTTGTTTGTTTGGTTTTTTGTTTTGTTTTGTTTGGGAGTTTTTTTGTTTTTGTTGGGGTTTTGTTTGGTTTGGTTTTTGGAATACACTGGATTATCAGGGAACAAGTTTTGTCAGGGATGCACCTGCAAAGTTTTGTATTCAGAAAAGGTCTATCTTTTTCTGAGAGGAGCTTTGCAATTCACCCCTGCCCATTCAGGTTCTGCTCAGGCTTTACAGCGAAATGCACAGCAGCTCAGAACAGATTATGACTTTCTGAATAACTGCAAGGCTTAGATGTTTTCAGTCATGCTGGGCTTGATTCGAGGGCAGGAAGCTTTGTTGCTGTTCTGTTGTCAGGGCTAAATAGCAAGTCAAAAGGAGGATGTACTCATCAGATTTTAATGTAGAGAGAATACAGAAATTGCACAGGGGCTGATGGTGTTTGCTAAATTAAAATGTGTGGTGTTTGAAAAGGTATCAAAGAAATCAAACTGTGGGATGGGGAGAAGCTAGAAACCTGCTAAGATGGAAGGAAAAAAAGATGCACATGGGGGGGAAGTGGAGAGGAGAAAGTCCAATTTAGCTTTTAGAGTACTAATTGAGGACTAGCACAGAGGTTATAACAACAGTAGAAGAAGTTGTTTTTGCCTGAAGAATTTGTATGAGCTGTAGATGTGGAGTTGGAAGAACTGTGTAAATGGAGGATTTATCACTGCAAAGGGAAGTTTAGCTGCTGTATGTCCATAATGCATTTTATATGAAAGTGTAAATATCCTTGGGAGTTTCACCGTATGGGAACTGGATGCTTAATTACTTATTCTACAGAATGTCACTAATGAGGGGTGTGGCTTTAACTCAAGGTTTTTAATACATAGTAATTAAGCCATTTTCCTGCCCGTGTCTGTCCTTTATCCTTCAGCTTCTGTGAATAATGTTGTTTTCTCCAGTGCTTGTCTGGAGCTATCTGTGTGCTGGATGGTTTGCCATTTCCACAGTGCAGATTAGTCAGTCACTAGCTGCAAGCCGGAGATGAGCCTACCTGCTTTCCCATCTGTGGAAACACTAATTAGAGTTTTCTTTCTCTTTCAGGCACAATTTTTTTTCCTGAAATTTTCAGGAACTTAATTATCTCTGAGACTTTTTCTGTCCCCTACCCTGTGTCAATTGGATAAAATTAAACAGCAGAATTTCTCACTTATTAAGGTAAAAACCAGTGAAACAGGCAGTGCAGTCATATAAGTTTCATTGCTCTAGCAATCAGGACAAAAAAGATTATTTATATTATGGCAGCACTTAATTGGCAGAGCAACACTAGTCCTAAGACATCCATTCTGCTCATGGGAATCTTTTCCTTCTGTCAAGTATGCATTTTCATAATACAGTGGGACAAAGATCAGATTCTTCCTCTAATCAACAGCAGTGATACAACTGCATACACTGGCAAGAAGATAGATAGGCTGGAGCAGAGATGCCACTCAGGTGTTCTCTCTGACTTCACTGGGTCATTTTTAAAATACCCTTTCACTTAAAGTTATATAAAAAAGATGGGTTTGAATGGCTTCCTCTTTTACTTAACCTTCATAAAGGTACTAAGCAATGAGGTTTGCCTAAATGTCCATTCTGTGCTGTTCTGAAAATGAGCTGTTACAATGTTAACTAGACCTTCATTTGTCCTTTTTCATATGTTAACATACACGATGTTCTGATTTTGTGACTACAATATTGTTCTCTAGAGAGTCATTTGCCCCAGTTAGACCATCTGAAAACAGTTACTTCATGTTCATTATCCCTCAGTAATTCAGCTATTCCTTTAGTAATTAATACTATTTTAATTAAAGTTTTAGTATATCTCCCTGTATGTATTATACGCATAACCTAAAGGTATCCCAAAATTTTAATGTTCTCTGGCTTTTATTACAACTTTCTCCACAAATGTCCCTGATTATTAAAATAGTGAAATAATGAAATGGAGGCTGCACAGCTGAAAGGCTCATTATTGTTTATTGCACAGGGTAGAGTGTGTGCCTAGTACCACTCAGGCCACATCTTTATCTCTCCAAGTAAATCTCTCAACTGCAGTTAATATCAAATGCTGTACATCTGCTGATATGAGATTTGATTTTTTTGGTTGTTGATGTTGGGGTTTTTGCCTTTTTTTTAATCTCTGCCAGCACTTTCTATTATAAAAGTTTGTACAAACACCCAGAAAAACCTTAGAGCAAGGAGGATGCAGTGCAATAAAAGCCACTTTTTCAGGTTGCAGCTAAACAGGCCCTTAAGTGTTTAAATACTTGAATTAAATGTATAGCTATGGCTGGGTCTTTGCTTTGCATGTCTAAATGGATAAGAAAAAAATTTTGGTTTTGTTTCTGATTATAAAACTTACAGAAATGCCTTATTTCTGATGGTTTCAGCACTCTGCTAGATGAACTTCACTTAATTTGAAGTATCTATAAACTATCATCAGGGTAAGTGTTTTCTCCCCTACACAAAGACATGTTCTCTCACATGAGGCAATAGATAGGCATGTCTTCTCAATAGCAGTGCTGCTGGTGGTGCAAGAAAGATGTTGAGCATGTTTTCTTTATTCTGGTAGGGAAAATGCACTTAATAGAAGAAAAAAATAAAACATTTGGCAGCTATTACAAAATCTTGTCTATTGCTGCTACTGTAGGACAATATCAGGAAGCACTTGGATTGTTGCTACATTATTAAATTTCAGAAAGTAATTTTGTTCTACAAACCATTTCTGTCATTTAGACGGAAATAGCAAAGTTCTTCAGTAGGGAAAAACTTTCAAAAGTTTTTTGTTCATGGTTTTTCTGGTTTTTTAAACTTTTCCTCCACCCTAAAAAACCTCTCAATATCAAGCTTGAATCTGAAATTCAAGATGGGTTCTTCCTGAGGGATATTTAATCAACAATGAACTTTTTGTAACCAGAGTTTGAAAGTAAAAGCATGAAGACACACAGCAGTTTTAAATGCAGTGTCTTTGGGGAAAACAAAAGATAACTGGTGGTTGAAGGTCTGAACCAGCTGCTTTCTAGAGCCCAGGGAACTGTAGGGTTTGCTGATGCTTCTGTACTTTGATGGTTTGTCATTTAATTCTCTGTTCAAGACTGTAAATACTTGTAGCTGACAGAGATGCTATTCTCTCATTTCCTTAGCTCCTAAAGGAAAAACAACAATCCTGGGATGTATCCTTTGCCCTCTGCTTCCTTCTGACTTGGCATCTGTGGCAAGACTTCTCATGTCTTCTAACCATCTAAAACTCAAATTTTTTGCTCATAAAACATAGAATCCGCAGGAGAAAAGCAGTTAAAGGCACAGGGCTGGATGATTTCAGCACAGGAGGAGCTGAGGGGGTGGCTGAGCTGCCTGTCCTTGCTTCTGAAGCACCACATGATCAAGCACTTTCTCTAGCAGCTGTTGCTTTGCCAAAAGCTCACCCAAGCACAGCTTGTCTGGGTATATCCTCTGTTCCTGCCTTCTCCAAAGCCAGGAATACCTGCAGCAACTCTGGGCTGCTCCTTTGCTGGGCTGGAGCAGGGCAGGGTCAGGGCTGAGCTCTGCCCAGGGCACCTCTGCCTTGCCCAAGGCCTCCAGGCAATCCAAGATCTCTCTGCCACTGCTGTTCCCTCAGCTGGATCTGCAGCCTGGCCCATCTCCTGCTCCCACCCAGAGCAGTCAGTGCTGCTCCTGGTCTTTTCCTTCTCTCTTCTGTCCAGCAATGCACTGGCACAAAGGGGGAGCATGGGCTCCTTTGCAAGGAGGGAAAAGGGTTATCACGTGTAGCTTACATGTGAAGATCAGATTACTGTGTTTGAGCAGAAAAAGATTGGTTTAGACCAGCAGAAAAGTCATGGGAATGCCCAGGAATGGGGGACAGTTAAGGGAGGATGTCTGTGATAGAAAAACTGTGGAAATTAGAAGGGTGCTGAGGAGGAAAAACCAGCTGGAGAGAGAAACAGCTCTGCCAGCAGGTACTCTAAACCTCTTCTGAGTTATGTCCCACCCCAAGTTCTTGAAACAGCACTGCCTTCCCCAAATTCCTTTGACTCATTTCTTTGCTTCAGAATCAATTTGAACACAGACCTGTGTCTCATCTCCCATTCAAAGCTTACACCTACAGGGCAGAAAGCCTGGATATGAATTTGCTGAACAATGTTTTAGTACCTTACAATACACCATGCCCGAGTGGCAGTCAGTGTTGGTATGTTAGGCTTCATCTTTTAGTCACTTATCCAAGGGAAATAGTGATTTTACTGGCAAGAAAGAAAAGCTTGCATTACCCCAGATATAGCAGTTATAAGAATTACAGCCCAGAAATAAGTTTTCCTGTTTAAGCCTGCCTGAATAGTGCCAGCTAGTTGAGGATTAGGAGTGTCAAGATATAAGGGTGTAATAGCGAGTCGTCTTGGTGAGAAACAAGTAGGAAGTGCAAGGCTGGTCATTCTCCTTGCCAGGGTATCCAAGGTGCCTGCCTTGCCTGCACAGGATGCTTTGCAAGCATGAATAGATACAAATGCAGTTTTGCAGCTTCTGACAGTCGTAGCCTGCCTGGTTGTACCCTGTCTCCTGTGTTGGGCATAGGTTCCTGACAGTTTCTTTTGAATCCAGTTTGTGTCCTGCTCCTGACTTGGTTTGATGCTTCAGTTTCTCCAGATACCCTATCACTTGTACAGTAAATGTTATGGTGCATTTCTTCTTATTCCTCCTCAGCCAAGGGAAGAAACATGAATGTTAAAGAGGAAGTCTGCAGTGGGAGATGGCCTTGAGACTCATTGTTTTTATAACAGCAGAACAGATCTTATTTGTTATATGCTACTGAAGTATGTCAACTGTAGGCGATGAACAGGCAATGTCCCAATTATGGCTACTGTGAGCAGTGCAAGCTCATGTTCCTGTAGGAGCAGTGAAAACATCAAGATAACCTTAAGAGATCTCTTTCAGAATTTCCCTCTTTTCAAAATTTCAGAGTGGCCTTTTAGCCCACTCTGTTTATTGCTTAAAATGCCTTGACTCATATTTGTGAGGGATGCTTTGTGCTTGGTGTGAACAACCCAACAGCCCTCTAGCTGATTTTGCACTGCTGCCAGTGCAGGGAAGAAAAGATTGCTTCCTGTTTTGTCAGAAATCCTATTTTGAAACATCATCCTTTTTCATGTAAGAAATAAGGTGGAGTCACTGTCCCTGGAGGTATTTAAGACTGGACATGGCACTTTGTGCCATGACCTAGGTGACATGGTGGTGTCTGGTCAACCTTTGTACTTGATTATCTCAGAAGCCTTTTCCTACCTTGTAGATTCTGTGGTATCGCATCCCAAATGTTACCAGGATGACCCATCTTTTAGAAATCAGTTACAGATTTTGAAACCCCCTGAAGATTCTCCTCAGGTTAGGCATGTCCTGCAGTTCCCATCAGTTTGCCTCTGTACAGATTTCAGTCTTTGTAGATTTTGCTTAATTGTTCACTCACTTATTTTGTGAGACAACTACTTCTCTCCAGGTACTTGAACAGCAAGTGTTTGCCTCTTTCATTGAGGTAACACTGAAGCTCTCCTTCATGCAGTGGTAAAGCAGCCTGCATTGTAACCAGGGAAGGAATGTGGGGAGTGATACTGATTTGATGCATTTCTTGTTGACACTAATTCCCTGGATACTCTGAAATAGTTTCTCTTCTAAAAGAAACACTGTTGTTTTCACTGACAAACTTCTTGATGTGTGTCATGTTCTGAGGGAACTTTTAGTAGCTATACATTATGTACACATGTACATGCCTGTGCATAGAAATATAGTTACTGAATTTATGGCATGAGCTATTACAGCTTTCCTTTTAAGTGCTCACAAACGAGACTGTGAACATTTAAAAGCAGCTACAGTGAAGCTGTTGATTGACTAATATAGAATTACTCAATCCACATCTAACCATCTTGATCCATACTAACAAGACCAAGATGAAAGGTTAGTTTCTGCTCTTCTCGTAAATAGCCTTGCAAATGCCTTTTTTAAATTCTGTCATGCTGAATTACATGGCTCTTATCATTTGCAGATCTTTTTTGAAAGCAGCCCCAGGTTACATGCATATTGGATTACTGTGCATCAAAGAGATTAAAATAGGTGTGCTATGAACATAAGGACTTTTTTTATTCTACTTGCAAAAATAATGTATTAAAAAGACCCTTTAGAGAAAACAAAAGAGGGCTCAGAGGACCCAAACTGAAAGAAGCAGCTCATAGAAAACTGCAGAATGGCTGACAGATTCCTGACTATATTCACTGGTACTTTGTTTCTTGCTTTAATGTGTGTTTTATGTTCTCATGAAGAAGCATAAAGTTGGGCATTAACATGTGAGAACAGAAGCTGCTTGCACATTATTGACTCATTTTATGGTTTTTCAGAATTATAAAGAAAATCAGTTACTTTCAGATGGTAATTTTCTCAGGCACTCCTCATTGACAGAACCAACAAGAATTTACAGGTAACCAAATATAAAGTAGCAACATGTGAAATCATTAAGGAATTTTAGAGAAAGAGGTGAGAATTTCTTTTTTTATCTTGAGGTATGGAAATTTGAAAGTTTCATTAGATCCCATTATCTATTACCAATAAAAAGTCCACAACATGAAATGGTGAAGAAATGATATGTTGCTATTCATAAAAGCATTTCAAAGAGCTGCCTGCACACAGAAGAACCAAAAGCAATTAGATCATTGAAAATGAGATTAAAATGGGAAAGAACAGTAAGTTCTCAAGGGGAATGCATTTTGAAAATGTCATATACATGTGCCTGCCTCTTTCTTTTGTTGATTGCTGGAAAATCTAAGCTCTGAGAAAGGCTTTTGCACTTCAAGTCAAAAAACGTGTCCTTGGCAACTGAGAGATACCTGGGGTGAATTTGGGAAGCCTTGGAGGTACCATGTTTGGGAAGATCTGGGGTATTGAGTAACTCACAGGATAAACAAAAGCATGAAACTGTGTGAGTTTTATCCAGAATAACCCAAAAGAGCTTATCTGCAATTCATTTTGTTTTCTAGACTATCTAAAAAAGGGCTGGTTTCGGAGGTTTTCTGACTTACACAGTCTGATCTTACTGAGATTAAGTTGATTACTAGTTATTTTTAAAACACACGAGCCTCCAGATGATTTGAATATTTTTTCTTTAGAACATTATGAGAATCAAATGTGTTAGTCTGTTTCACCATTGTCATAAGCTACTAATACAAAGCAAGCAGTACTAGAAGGAAATAGAATAAAGCCGAGATGCCAGAAAGGGAGAGAGATGGAGGTGTGGGCCTGGAGTTCATCTGGGGAGAATTGCATGCTATTCATTACATTTTAGGGAGGAAAAAACCGAATATTTAGTTTTAATATCAAAAGTGAAAGAAAGTGGGAAGCTGTACACTCTGGTGGCCTGTCCAAGAGTACGTGGAGTGGGAGAGAAGGAGCTGTCCCCATCCCTCTTGGTAAGGGTTACACAGGAAGAGCTCCCAACCTCGTTCCTCTTGGTAAAACACATATGGTGGGGAGAGGAAAGTGTTGTCCATCTGTTTGTGCACCACTGAGGTCTGGGAACTTTACAGGACTCTGTCCTATGCCACCCCTGGCTTTATAAGAGTGTGCTGGCTGCTCCTTTCCCCCTGGGTCTCTGCCTATAACACTGTGCTTTGCTGTGGGATGTATCCATGGTTTGTGCTGTGCTGCTCCTTGTAGGTGTTTCTGAGCACATCCTCAAGCTCATCCATGTAATTAAAATATTCAGATTACACTTCAAGCATCTTATTGTGCTAGCAGTGATTAATAGCTAAGAATTCCCAGTACCAATCAACCTGGTCTCTGAAATCAATGGATTTAGTGAAGATTAACATATTGACTGGTCAGCTTTTCTAATGTACCAGATAATTTCAAAAATGGTTTGTGCCTCCTACATCTGACCCTATGCTATAACTCAGCAAAGGTAAAACATAACATTTGACTTTTTCTTAAGCCTACCATAATCATCTCAGCCTATAGCTGGCACCTCTGGGCCCTGGGCCCATGTCTCAGGGGCTGTGTTCAGGCCAGCTGGCTCTCTGAAATGATTTCTGACAAATTTACCCTTTCCTAGGGAAGTGGCCTGCCGATGGGTAAAATTGGTGCTGGACTTTGTGCTGTTCTGCTGCTTTGGATGGGGCCATTCTCAGAGGAATTTACAGAGGAATACTTATTTATCATAAAATTGTAAATTATAAATTGAATATTCTAGATTAATTACTTGGCACTCACAAACCAATGACTAATACAGCTCTTACACAGAAAAGACTTCAATATCTTTGCATATAACAATTTCTTGCAACCTTATTTCCTGCAGTATTCACGAGATAGCTATTTAAAAATTGTTATCTAGCAGATAATTTTGAAATAATTATCTTATGATAACTTTTTCTTCCTTACTAGATGTGGTGAATTAACCTTTGCAGGAACATTTGACATTAAATTTGACACCTGTTTTGTAAAATAAAAACAAAATTAATTTGATCAGGAGAATGAAACATTCTAAAATTGTCCAAAAAAAAAAAAAATCTTCACATTGATGTTTTGGCCAAAAAGAAATCTCAGCCAGTGCAGGTGATTCTTCATGTAGGGAAGTCATGAAAATATGAATGTACTGATCCTGAGCTATAGTTAGATTTCATATGAATACAATACAGTATCTTACACATGTAAATGAATGTCATTAATGTTTTCCACTAAGAACAGACTAATTATAAAAAGAAAAGCAGGTAGTGTGGCTGTGCTTAATGTCTGAAGAGTTACAGGTTTGGTAAAAAGGAGGATCTTTGGTTCAATACTGAGGGTAAAGCTCTGCTTTGATAAATGATTATAGGCATACTGAAATTCACATTGCTTAAAGCATCTGTGGTTCAGTAGCTTTTTTTAAGAGCTGTATAGCAGGGGATTAAAGTAAAAGAAAAGATTTTTTTTATTGTATGATAATAACTCTTTAGGCTTTAATGCTCATTCCATTCAGGGAAAACATTGAGGCTGATTTTTCTTCACTTTTCTCAGATGACTTTTGTCTTTATGTTACTGAGTAGCATATTCTCCTGAATAAATTCTGAATGGCTGGTTAGCAGGAAAATAAGGCAAACCTGAGTATGTTATAACCTTATATTAAGGACAAATTACTAGGATTTTTTTGTGAATGCTATTTGTAGTAGATTTTAGTAAAACCAATTGCACCATGAAAGCGTGAAAACTTTGATTAAGAAT
Source organism: Sterrhoptilus dennistouni (assembly GCA_013397095.1). Lineage (NCBI taxonomy): Eukaryota > Metazoa > Chordata > Aves > Passeriformes > Zosteropidae > Sterrhoptilus > Sterrhoptilus dennistouni. The sequence goes on along the minus strand of VWZU01008065.1, from coordinate 119,248 downwards.
TAATCTTTTGCAGTTCAGATGGCATTAAGTTATAACTTATTACTGAAGAAACTGGCTCAATCTAATCTTCAGAATGGTGATGGTTTTCTTGTCAACCAAGGAAAAAAATCTCAGTAGATAATTAATTGATGGTGGATTTTGAGCTCTGATTGGAAGACCAGGGTTAAAAGGTGTTTGGATCAAAAAAAGCAGCAGAAAAAATGTAGGTTTTTCTCATTTGGATTTATCTGTCATAAAATGGATTTTCAAAAAGCTGACAAGGACAATAGGAATGGAATGTCTAAACATACACAAGTACGTGCAAGAATTTTGACTAGCAAACATAAATTATCAGCTTTCTTTCAAATTTCAAATAAATGCTACAATTATGGCACTTGAAATCTAACTATGTTTTATATTTTGTTTAATTTAAAGCTGTAATTCTGACAATGAACAGAAACTGTAAACTGACATCTTTATCTGTGATATGGTTTAGTAGGAGAAGTGAAGGATTTCAGTGTTGCACTCAATAATGAGTAACTCCCAGGTTCTTCAGTGTGCTAAAAACCATTCCATGCTGGCTGCAGAACACAAATATTCTGATAAAAAAAAATGTTTGGTTTCTCAGTCCTCAAGATTTTGCAACCAGCCTTGAAATGCCAGCAAAGTTTTATGTCATCAAATGATAGTGAAGTCAGTGACTTTGCTTGAAAGGCAGTAAGTTTGAAGCCACAGAACTGCTGAAACATTGACACTCAAGTCAGACTTGATCTAATGTCTGCTGAGGACAACAAGTGTGCCTGTTGTGGCTTCAGGGGGCATCAGATCAGCCACACTTTTCAGCCTTCCCTTATTATTTAATTTGTTTAGTATTTTGAAACCTTCTAGATATTGATTAAATTCTTAATTGAGATTAAACATGGGTCATAAGCTGTCTTTCTTTGTTTTTTTCTGGTTTTTTGGGGGGTTTTGCCAGTTTGTTTGTTTGTTTTGTTTTTGTTGGGATTTGTTTTTTATTTGCATGCTTGGTTTGGGTTTTTTAAGGAACAAAATGTTACAGAAGTATTAGAAGGAATTTTAAAATCAACTGAGCAGCAGCCACCATAGTGTTGGACAGAACAATATGGGCAACAGGAACAGAAAAGCAGAAAGGCAAAAGTAGCACCTGCAGAGAAAAAAGGCTTGACAAGAGGCAAATTGTTGATGCCTCTGGAAAATAAGAGAAAATAAACAAGACCAGGCAGAGAGTCATAAATGTCATATCATCATGATGTCACCAGGAAAAGAGATTTTTTTTCTGTGACAACATATCACTTAGTGATGTCCTTCAGGTGTCCAAGGTTTTGACTATATCATGAACATAACATAGCAGAAAATCACTTCAACCTCAGACAATAAATTATCCAAAAGGAAAACTATTTCCCCAAGGTGTTGTTAACGAGCACTCCAGGAGAATGTAGTACACAGAGGGGATGAACGTAAGGATTAAAACCTGGAAGGCTGAGTCATCCCACTGACATTCTTTGAAGCCACACTTAGGTGATGACATGACCTCCATGCTGTGTCATGAACAGGCAAACCACACTCCTGCTGTGTGCTGCATGAAGCAGCAGCACAGGGCATTTGGGGGACTCATTTTCAGGGCCTTTTAAACTTTGCCTGAACACCAAGCCACTGATGTGGAGCTTGTCTTTCTCCAAGTGGTTATTTATGCTTTCTCTTTCCACTTTCAAGTTAAACATTAAAACTGATATCTGATGCACTGGAGTAATGAAATAAAACAATGGAGATAAATCATAGACTTGATTTACAAAGTTGCTGAGGTTTCACTCGGACCTGCTGAACTGAAGAAGACAGAAATGAGACACTGGGTCCAGACTGGTCCTGTGCAGGGCTGAGTTTTGCTACCTTTGGGCAATATTTCAGAATCCTAATGTTGGTTAGAAAAGCCACACAAATATTGTTCTGACAAATAATTCTTGGCACAGGACCTTACACTGTGTTGCAGAATGTATCTTTCTGTACAGCCTCAATCCATTTCTAAACAAAATGCTTCCAATACCTCTGAAAGCCTATTCCTACATGAAACAACTGCTTCTTTTATTCTCATAGGTGCTTTTAAGTTCTGATGTGCTTTGGATGCACACAAACCTTTTTTTAATGGTTTCAATTGGGTCTGTGGTGAAAAATTAATTTATTTTCTTATTGGATGAACTATTCACTGAATACTCTAAGCAATACTTTATTTCGTCCCTCCCATGTGCTCCTGAAGGCTGTTGGGGTGTGGGATGTCTGGCAAAGATGACTGGACATAACTTTCCCTCCAGCAGTTGAATAGGGGTGATAGCCTCTCCCTAGGGAGTGTGATTTAAACATTCCAGAGGTGACAAGAGTTGGTCTGGGTGTTGCAATTACTTATAGCTCACACTAACCAAATAAGCATTCAAGGGCTTTTTTTTTCCCACAGCTTTTGGAAGAAACAATTGTGTGTAAATGAAATCTATTGACACCATGATATGTTAGGCTTGAAAAGCAACAAATGAACTATAATACGCAAAGTGCAAACCTATGCACTTAAGTAAAAACAAAAATTTCAGCAATAAGCCAGGAATTCTTCAGCTGAGAAGGCCAGAGCACCAGAAGGCCCTTGGAGCATTAATTAACTGGATATTGGCTAGGGACCAGCTGTAAGTTGCAACTGTGAAAAACACAGATGTATCAGCTGAACTTCTTTCAGCTGAGGTAAAGTCAAATCTTCTCTAGAATACCAGACACTTAAATAGTAAAGCGTATTTGAAAGATATGGAACAGGTGCAACAAAGTTTTGAGATTGATGTAAATGAGGGTCTGGAGAGTCCCTGATGGACTGCAGAAAGGAAAGGAGGTAAAAAATATCTTCTTTGGATTACAAATCTGCTTTTGAGGATTTTCTCAAGCACCAGCACAGTACTTTCACAGAATCACAGAATAAGCTAGGTTGATAAAGACCTTTTGAGATCATCTGGTCCAACCTATGACTTAACACTTCCTCATCCACTGAACCATGCCACTGAGTGCCATGTCCAGTCTTTTTTTAAACACACCCAGGGATGGTGACTCTACCACCTGCCTGGGCAGATGATTCCACTGCCCAAGTACTCTTTCAGTGAAGAATGTTTTTCTAACTCTTCCTTAGCAACAGGAACAGTTTTTTTGGGACTATAGTGTGGAAATTGCTTCCAGCTGCCTCTACTTCTTGATCTAGGGTCGAGGGACTGCATCTTTTCCAATCATGTGGATTCCATCAGCCAGGAGAGAAAACTTCTGCCTCCATGTTAATATCTGCATTATCTGCCTTGCAACAGATATTTAAGGTCCTTGTGGGGATATTAAACAAAACAAGGGCTGAGGCCTTGAGATCAGTGATCAAACCAGAAGAATATAAAGGGCAGAGAAGAAATAACTTCAGAAAACAAACAAACAAAAAAACTCAATCAAAAATACCCAAAGCCCAAAAGAGTGTTAGTGCACTGATCAGTGTAAATTTACACATATATAACTATTTTAGGTTATGTATATGCTCACATGCTAAGTGCTGTCTGAAAATCTGAAATTCCTGAGCATCTAATCTAATATACATACGAGAGATGGCATGATATGCTGTAGTAGGAGTTTGCACTGAACAATATTGAAGTCTTTTGAGTCATGTAGACATAAAGTAGTGGAATTTAAAAGTTTCTATCACATGTACAAAGAACATTTGATTTTTTCCGTAATATAAAAAAACCTTAATCTTTCCCATAAGCAGCGCATGAAATGCCCTGACAGGCACACTTCAGTTTTATAATAATGTTCCTATAAACTTTATGCAAACTGGTAATTTCAAACAGCTCCAAGTCCCAGATTAAGTGATGTCTGGTAATTAACTACCGTCTTTGTTGAACTATCTTTGGACATATTTGTCAAAAATCTAGAGTCAAAAAGCTAGAGATGTTCTCCTCCGTGGTTGTGTGCAGTAAGGTATCTAAACTGTTGATGTTAGTGCTTCAGTAGAGCAAAATAGATAATTGATTTGCTGAGCTAATAAAATGCATGGATTATGCACCACAGTAGGGATAAAGATTTGCAAAGTATAGATCACAAAAACATCCATTTCCTTCAGAATCAAATACAGACTATGATGTGTAGAAATAGTCTTCAGTGGAGCCAAGAATATCAATGTTGAAAGTACAGATTTCTATAAAGTACTTGGGACAGGGACCTTTTCCCCCCATCTTTTCCATCCATTCTTTGAACAACCAAGTTCTGAAATTTAATTTTTAGATCAGTGGAAATGTATTATAGATGTCAAACTGTACAGGACATTTAATCAGATAACTTTTGCAATCCTATTACAAATTGCCCTATGCCAGATGCTGTATTTTCTCTTTGAGTGAGAAGTAGAAAATGTCCACGTTGGATGACAGACACAATTTCAGAGTTCAGAACTCCCAACAGTCCTATAGCAATATTTGGGACATTGAAGTGTCTTGCACTTTAACTCAAGTTAATTATGGAAAAAAAGTGATATCACCAGGAATCTTTGGGGTTTTTTGAGGGGGGATGGTATGTCCACATGAGAAGATGGTGCTAGCAGCAAATGTTGTAAAATCTCCATCTGAAAAACTCTAAGCAGGTGTCATTAGCCTTTGTTGCTGACCTGCTGTTGGGCCTTTTCAGGAGAGAAATGTAGAGTTAGGAATATTAGAACTATGCATTCTCTACATAGTCATACATTCTCAGGGGACAATAATGTTTTTCACTAGTTTGGTAGCCTTATTTTAATGCAGTTGTGGAGACACAAAGCTGTATTTCTCCCACCTCCTCCCCCAAGGTGAGGTTAGCTGGGGGCTTCAATTCAAGCACTGTCCCCGCAAATCTGTACAGTGATTGCTGATAGCAATAGGAGTGTGATGTTGATTATAAGCATTTTGTTTTGTTTCATTCTGGGATACTTAAGAGGCTTGCTCTATGTATTTGTCTCTCCAGAAGCTTCATTATTATAGGGAGTTGTTGGTCCATTTTAGTGCGTACACAGAACACTGGGAAAAGTAGTTTTTAAGGATGGAGGTGTTGCAAACAAGCTACCCTCAGCTATTTCATCAAATCTAAATAAACACTTAGATAGTGTCCCCTCCACGACTAATTGCTTGCAGTCTGAATAAGACCTGAAAGCATTGATATGCAGAAGGATTTGATGGTAATACAGTGGTGCTTCCTAATCCTTTATTTTGAGATGAGGGGGTGGGTGTGTGGGTGTGTTTCAACTTGTTCAAGGGTTTTGAATTTTTTGGGGCTTTTTTTTAAAATGAGTAATAAAATTACAACTAGTTAGCCTATGTCATGACTCACAGGCTCTGTTATAGAATCTTCTCTAAGTAAACACTTTCTGCCATATGAGAGCAGCCCATGTGTCCCTGCTGTACAGATTATCTTGCCTTTTACAAATTGAAGGTGCTTTGCCTAGGTAGTTGTTGTGAAATAAATCTCTCACTTCAGGTCATTCTATACCCATGTCCTTCCACAGGGAAGCCCAAAAATGAGTGCTCTTTGTTCTCCTTTAAAATCAGTTTTACCTGCCTGTCCATCAAGTATCTGACTTTATCAATTTCTTGGTTTTGTATAGACCAAAACAGTGACTTTTATCTATAAACTCCTGTGTTCTGGGGATCCATGTTGTTTTGATGTCTCTCATTCGCTGTCTCCCTGGTTTTTAAAGCATTTTTGTTTTATTTATGTGTATGCACTTGGAGGCATTTTTGAAGTAGAATATCATAGATAAAGTCATAAACATTTCATAGATATATTACAACACAGTAAGTGTGTGCAAATCTAAGCTTGCTGCTTATTTTCATAATCAGTCTTGATTTCTTCATTGGCCCTCATTTTCTCTCACTGTGTCAAGAAAGGACAGCAATTTTTCAAACCATGTGATTACTGACATGAATTACTGTCAGAATTACTAGCTATAAAAGAAATATTTATATAACTGATTGTAAAATGCTCAGTAATGCTGAGTAGTGCCACGTTGTCTTGTTTGCCTAGTTTTCTTTATTACCATAATATCTTTCCATTATTAACATTCTTTATATACACTCCCTATTTTTATGCTATTTATAGTTAAATTAGAATATTCTCATGAAGCCCAAATTATTCTGAGATTATAGTCTTTGTCAACAATGACTTTTTATTTCTTCTTTTTCTTCTATCTTTTTGCACAGTACAATTTAAATTACCCTCTCTAATTCTGGCACAATAAATCATGAGAGTTCAAATTTTACCTAAGGTCAAAAACCTTTTTCCAGAAGGACTTGCATACTAAATGTATCAAGAAACACATTGTAACTCTTAAAAGGCAAAGGAATGAATAAGTTATCAAAGGAAGTTTTAACAGAAGTGGAAGTAATATATATCCCAAAGGAAGCTATTATGAGCCCATTAATATCACAAGCCAAAATTTTACTTACTGAATATAATCAAATTGTATTGAACTCCCCAACCATCAAGGGAAATACTCAGTTTCTGTGGTCTTGTGGTTGATTCATTCCTTTGATTTCTTCAAATATCTTTCTTCTTCCCCTCTGTTTACATGAACAGTTCAAATTCAACTAAATAAACCACAGTGATTTAGAAAGTCATTGCTCAGAACAGGGTGATGTTCCTTGGTGCTTGTGAATAATAGAAAAAATTTCCTTGATTATCCAAACGTGATAGCTCCAAACCTTAGTGTACTGGGATTGAGCCATACAGTGCTCCATGTGCAGTGTTCTTTTAGACCCTCTGAGCACACCAGGTTTTGGATGCACCTGCACAAAAGGCTGGGAGCAGCATGGCCAGCACACTGCTGAAGCATCTGCTGCTCAGCTTTGCTGGAGCTGGTATTCCCAAGCTGAAGCTGTGTTTGGGCAATCTGGGAAAAATGCCCAAAGGACCTCACCTACCTATGAGCAAGAAATGGTGGTTGAAGGGGTGATTTCTCTGCTGTGCAAATCATCTGTAAAAGCTTGGTACTGAGGTGCTGTGGGTGCCAAAGTGTCTCTGTCAGGGAGGAGGTCTGGTTGGTGTGTGCAGGGCTCATGTAGCTCTGTGTGTCTGTGCCTCTGTGGGGGCTGGTGTCTGTGTGTCTGTGCCCTCGGTAGAGGCTGGTGTCTGTGTGTCTGTGCCCCTGTAGAGGGCTGGTGTCTGTGTGTCTGTGCCCTCTGTAGAGGCTGGTGTCTGTGTGTCTGTGCCTCTGTAGCAGTGACCCTGAGGGGAGCCCTGTCTCTGTGCCCCTTTGGGTGAGGCTGGCTCGGCAGAAGGTGCTGCCAGAGTCAGTGCTATCAATGACCCTGGGCGGTGGTCAGGAGCACTGTTCTCTGCTCAAAGACCTGGACATGCAGCATCTCCAAAGCCTCTGGAAGGACAAGGGTGGTCTTAACCTGCTTTGCAAGCCAGGGCTGCCTGGTTGAGCGTGGCTGATGGTGGCTGCGCTGGGTGGAATAGTTTGCCCCGGGCCTCATCCCATGTGTGCTGCACCATCCCTCACCCCGTGGTCAATAATGCAGTCTCAGCACTGGCCCTGTGCTGACACCTCATCTGACATTCCCACAGCATCTCCAGCTGATGATGGCTGTGCTCTGATGTACTGCCCTGGCAGCTGGATGATGCCCTAGCTGAGTATGACTCCATTGCTGCTCTTCTCTATCCCCTTCCCCTGCCCTCCCACAGGCACACAGCTGTTTTCTCAGGATCTGCCTCATGTAAGCACAGCCCTGTACAGGTGGTTTTATGGCACACAGCCTTTCTTTCTCATCCTTTTTGGTAGAGAGGTTAGCTCATTCTCAAGTCTTAAAAGCATTCCCAGAATAGATATTGTGCTGCAGATAACTACTAACAGCATGGATTTAACCTCGAAATAGCTAACTGTCTGTTCTCCCAAAACCATAAAAAGGCATGCTGTTTAAGGACAAGATTTCTTTCTGTTTGTGAGAGTGAGATGTAGTTCTGGTATATTTGAGGAAAATGTCTAGGTCAAAGAGAAAGAAATTTGTCTTTGGACTGAACTGTCTCCAGAAGGCAGTAGAACTGCAGGACTGCATGCCTGCACTTCCCCCTGCCAAGGGGTAAAAACTTCTGGCACTTTGCACAAATTTGCTTCTAAAGCAGGTCCCCTATTGTCGTCTCACACAGGAATTTTTTGAAAATAAGAGAATGTTATGTAGCTTGAGTATGCTAAAATTCCTCATGGCATGTAAATGTATTCCTTTCCCTTATTTCTTATTTATATATTGCTTGTTTGTGTGCACTTCATGTGCAAAGCACACCAGCTGCTCAGGGTGTCTAGTCCCTGCCTCCTCCTTGCTGGGAGCTGAGTCAGAGAATGGGCTCACTGAGGGAATGTGGCAGAGTTCAGCAGTCCCATTTGATCAGTACCAAATATCCTTCACTCACAGCTTGTCTCTTATAAAAAAGGATGAGCACAGACTAAATATAAAGCAAAGAAATTTCAACCTTCATGCTTTGCTCAGGCCAATTCCCAACATCCAGGAGGTATCTTGGGGTAGTAGATAATGATCACTAAATTGTGTTATCACTTAGCAGGGAAGCAAGTTTGTGCCATTTCTCCTCAGTGAGGGAAGGTTTGAAGTTACTTGTCTTTTTCATCATACAGAGCCAAATATAGGCCATATATTTTATGTTACTTGTTTTTTAACCAACTCCATCTGAAATATTTATTAATGTCTAAATTACATTTTGATTGGTCATTAGCCAAACTTCCCCTTCCCTACTCCCCAAATTAAAACATTATCCTAAGATACATAAGAAAAAAATCATTTAAATAGGATGAGCTCTGAGAAAATCCCACCCTTACAATGGAAAGAACAAAGCTGAGCAGTGAGACAGTTTTTTAACAACCTTGTAACTCAGTCAGACAAAAGCTTTTGAAGGATTCTTCTTTTTTATTTATTTGTTGTGTTATGGCTTTTTAGAGTGGTGCATTCAACAATCGATTGTACAGTACATACCAAATAGCTAAACATCCCTAGTAGGTACTTATTACGTATGCCCTTCACATTTTCTGGCAGCTTCAGTTCTATGACTCATTTTATCATGAGCTTCCACTTTGATGGCCTTTAAACTATCTATCCATGGCTGTTAAAATGACTGCAAAGTTTGAAATCCTTTCCTGGCACAACTTAATTCTATAACCCAATTAAATCAGATGGTGTGAGCTGTTTCTTGAGCGTTTTTGCTTGTATTGCTTATTGCTCTACCATCAGCTTTTCAAATCCTAGAGTTGAGGATTGCTAAAGTTTCTCTTTCTTTTGTTATTGTGGAATGCACTACTTTGTTATGAAAGTGCTTTTGATAAGCATTAAATGATTAAAAGACTTAAAGCAGAGTTTTTAATTTGCTCATGAAAAACATTGAATGTATTTTGGAATATGCATCAGATTCTTATGAGCATGGTTAGATTAGATTAACACACCCTGCTGGGTCAGATACGGGCTCTGAAATGCCTGTTTATACCTGCTATTGCTTTTCCAGAGAAAATCCTGTGCGTAATTTTTGCTTGCTGTATGTCTGTGTACCATAAGAGCATACAGAGTGACATTACTCTGTGTTGTGATAGTAGAGGGTGGCATAGCTCTAGTTTATGTTAAAATGATCATGCGAAACAGTGACCATCTCCCTGTTCTTCAGGGACATCCTGATTCCATTTCTTCTCTGATTCTTATGTAGGAACCTGCTCCCATCAGCTGCTGGAAGCAGCAAGCCAGGTCTGCCTGTGTGTGACACTTCTGCATCCCAGCTGCAGATCTCCAGCTATGTAATCCCAGGGAGGCAGGAGGAGATGGAGTTATTTAGTTTATTAGTTATACTTAGGCAAATGTGAAAGCAGGTTATCTTTGCCATTCACTTCACAGTAGGGAGCAACATCTGTGCCTCCCTCATGTTCTGCTGCTCCATCTCCTGTCTGTCCCAAGTACCTCCAAACTGACTGGTGCTCTGAAGGGTTTCTGAGTCAGATTTGATTTATTCAGCATTTGATCTAGACATTAGGAGAAATAACTTTGGCATAATTTTGAGAATTTTGATAACCTCAAGCAATGGGTATTTCATACTAAAAGAAGTTGCAAATGTATTTGATGGTTCTGAGAAGACATCAATCAAAGATTGGCATTAACTCCTTTTTTTTTCTCCAAGAAGTGGGTAGTGACATCAGGTTGACTTATACCAGCTGAAAAAAGGACTTAGTGTCCTAGCCAAAGTATCATTATTAATAATCCCAGGCTCTCATACGTGTAATTGGAGCACAGCTTTTTCTTGTTCAGTCATTAGTGCTAGGGAAAATAAATGGCAGAATACTTGTCTTCCTTGATTGTGTTTGAGTATCATCTCAGATTATGAAACTCTAAACTCTTCAGGAGTTACTATGTTCGACCACCAGGAACTGTGGTTTTTAATTGACAATATTGGACAGAATCACAGTGCTGAAGAGGGATTTGAGGGATGTCACTCTTCACTAGTATTTTCTATTAGTTCAGTTCCTAATGTGTAACATTTATTTGAAGAGTTACTAATGAAATACAAGTGCAAAGGCCAGATTATCACCTTATACTCCTGATGAGCTCATGACATTCAGAAGAATCAGGATGTATTTGTATTTCTATGCTCCCAGGCTTGAATTTATATAAGATAAATCGTATAGGAGTCAACCCACTTTATGTAACAAACAAAACTTTTCTTAAATAAAATCCTCTTATGCTTAAATAAGTTTTGGTGGGGGTTTTTTTATTATTTTTTATTATTATTATTATTATCTTTTTTCTTTTTTCTTTTCAGTAAAATGAAGTTCAAATTATTTATGGATCCAGACTCTTAACAAAAGGTGACTTAAGAACAGGAACAGAACATTTGGAATAACAGAGGATGGACCTGTAGTTTTAAATGTAAAGTATATTTTATAATTAAAATCAGAGAAGCATGGAGGAGATAAAATACTGGTTATTTAAAAATTATCACATAATCACATTTTGAAATCTCTGTATGATTAGGATTTTCAAATACAAAGGGTTTGTGGAATTTTTCATTAACCAACAAGGAATTTGTGTGTATTCTGCCAGTCAGCATTAATCGGGGACAGCCAAATAATTCTCCAATTGTATTGAGGGGATCTCATGGAGTATAAACCACCGATGACATTTTTATACAAGTGGAAATGCAAAAAAATATCTTTTTACAGACCTGAACATTTAAAGTGAGAATGCTGAATTAGGTGTTTATGGTGTATAGCCAATAATGCAATTTAAGGTAACAGTTTTCTTGTCATCCAAAAAACTGATTATATATGGCAATTCTTTTTTTCTGTTATTCCAATTGCAAGTAAATATAATATTATAAATGCAAGAAATAGACAGTAGCCATTTATGAAATTATCTAGTTGCAAATTAATTTGTTGTGTACTTAATACATTTTAAGGACAAGTACATAAATTGTCTGACTAAATGAAGCAAGACAATTTTATTGTCTACTTAAGGCTGATATGAGCCACTGGAAATAGTGAAGCCTTGTCTTTGGTCATGCTTTGTGCAAATAAATGTATAAAATACCATCTCCTAAATATGTATGAGTAACATAGTGCATTGCTTGATAGGATAATGAACATAAAGATGTCAAAGAACAGCTAAGTCTAACAGAGAAAAATAACTAAAAATTACAAGAAAGTGTTAGTGCCAAAAATGCAACTTGGGCCTTCTGTGGGTTTTTAAAGAGACAGGAGTTTTTAATGTTCCACTGAAAACTTGTGCAAAAAGACACCAATTATGGCACAAGTTTGGCAAGTGCCTTGTCCAAACCCAACTCTTGACTGCTTTCCTGCCAGGCTCTTGGGGCACAAGGGTGCCTTTTTGTCTCATCTTGGCCTTGCTGGGCACCTTCCTGCTTTCCATTCCCAGATGTACATGATAACTTTAAGAAACAAAGAACTATTATTTATGCAATGGTAAATCTGGAGGCTTGGACTAAGTGCAAGGTCCATGGTCTTGGGCAGGTCTGGGCATAGGACGGGGTTATGAACATGGTGTTGTGCAGTCCTGAGCAGTGGGACTTGAGAAGCATTTTTACCTCAGGGTCACCAGGTATTTCAGTTTTATCCTTAGCCTTTTTCCTTTAGCCTTTTCATCCTGGTGCATAGAAAGCTCTTCATACGGAAATTATGATGTTATTTTATAAGTATTAGGACAGTTAATCTGTTAGAAGTTTGATTGTAGTGAAATTACTATTCATCTAAAATGAATATATTTTTTTTTCTTCCTGGTTTAATTAAAAGCCTGCTATACAGGGCTGCTAGCTACCCTACAATTAAATTTCTTTCAGTTTGATCTCTCTCATTTGCGTACTTCTTATCCAAACTCCAAATCTCTGTATGCCTTCAGAATACATTTAGTACTAAATATAGAACAAGGTCATGATCAGACTTGGCTAGTCTTTAACATTTTCAAACAGATTTTTCAGAAGGCTGGAATTGTTAGATGTAGCTTGATAATTCTTCTTTTACTCTGAGATGAATAAAGCTAGCTCTTAAAAAGTATGACACAATCTAATCTTTTGATGTCCCTTAACTCCAAAGAAAATGAAATCTTTCCGGAGGGAGGTCCAAAGAAACTCCAGAAAGAATTTGGAAGACCTTTGAAAATGATAACCAGCTGGTCGTGAAGCAGCAGGCTGCAACTACATGAAAGTGCTGCAAAGCTAATAATAACCTGGAAATAATGGCTAGTGAGCTTGTGCTTTCAGAATATCTGGCTGAGTACATCCCCTTCATCTGATATCCAAGTGTCTGAGCTCAGAGACCACCTGTGCAAATCATCTAGAATGGGAAGTACAGAGACTCACCGTGTAGCACCTTCCTCACTCTAAATAACCCCAGATACCACACCTCTGGGTCAATGGCTTTTGACATACAATGTATAAGACTTATAAGCCTATGTTATTCTTGTTTAAAAATAACTCTGTGCATAGACACAGAAAGTTATTTCTCTCTTTTTTCTAAGAGATGGAAAGATATATAGCTTATAAAATGACATTTTGACTGAGTATGCTATTGTACACTTTATTTAAATGTCTGCCTAGCGGTATTTTGGCTCAGACAGGACACACATGTGTGGGAAGACATATTGAAGACCTCAAAGCTTACATCAATGCTGAATAATTCAGTATTTGTTGCATTACAATTTGTTGCATTGTGAAATAGGTTACTGCTAAATATTGTTCCACAGACTGGCTCTTCCAGGCTCAGAGAGACTTAGGTTATGTGTACACTGTATAACCTCCCTCCCTGTGGAGGGAGAAAGATGTGTCTTGAATTAAGCCAGAAAGTACAGACATTGTTTGGTCTTACCTATTCAATATGGAATATTGGTAAATATTCTAGAAAAAGGGAGCTGTTTCCATTTTTAATTAGTCAGGTTTGTCTTCTTTGCACAGTGCTCAGCTGTATCACATAGCCCAATACACCTGTAATATCTGTGCTTGTTAATTTGCTCCAGTGGTGACCTAAATTTATTAGAAAAATAAATTTAAAGGAAATCTCAGAGTAACTAATACAAATGGAGTTGGCTTCACTGTGCATCTTCACAATGAATGCACTGTGGCACTTAATTTTCTGGTTGCACTAAAATCTCCCATTCTGTACTGAAACCTGTGAGAGAGCCTGGACTGTCACTTTTTTTGCAGGGGTGTGCTTGTCCCCTTTGTCCCCAGGTAGGGGAAGGCTACTCTGCAAAGCTCAGGACTTATTTTTCCTTGCTGGCCAGCCAGTCAGTGATATACAGCTATTCTTTTGGAGTGGATATATCACTTCTAACATGTACTTTAGACTGTCTTCTGAAGAGGATGCCTCAATTTGAAACCAGAGATACTGGCTGATGTGTCAGAAATTAGTCTCTCACCAGATCCTAAGCAAGGTCTTATCCCCAGAAAGGAGGAGGGGATGAGAGAACAATGAATTATAATTTACAACTCTGCAACCAGCATAAGCTGTGTTATGTGGGTGCTTAGAATGACAGGCAATGTCCTTGTAAAGGGCCAGAAGTCTTGGCTTCAACATCTCAGCTCTTTCACTGTATAAATGGTGCCACAAAAGCTGCTGGCCTGAGTGCTTGAAAACTAAACAGGTATTGTGGTAAATTTAAGTGTTAAGGAGAAAAGATTTCCTGATGTGACTACTCAGCACTGAGAAAATGTGAGCAGATTAGCATGCATTGTAAAATGCTTTGAAATAAGCAACTGAATAATAAATGGCTAAGGAACTAAAGAGACAAAGGAGAAGAGGGGAGGGAAAATAAAATGAGCAAGTGAATAATAAGTGAGAAATAGAAAAGACCCAAAGGGAAAGAAAAGTGAACTCAAGCAAAGATAAATGCATTTGTGAAACAGAGAGTGCAGAAAGAAGAGTGAGAACTGATTTCTACAGAATTAGAGTCCATCAGAGTCATAATTTCAAACCAAGGTAGCCAGAATTTGACCTCTAAACCTAAATGTCAACACTAAAATCTGTGCTCTGATTTCAAAAACAACACAGGCCTTGCTGGCGTCAATTGATACAGCACTGAGGTCAGGGGAGACTTTATTTCTGCTTACTACTACCTGCAAGAAGATTGTAGCAAGGTGGAGGTTGGGCTCTCCTCTAGGAAGGAGCAGACAGGACAAGAGGGAATGACCTCAAGCTGTGCCAGGGGAGGCTCAGGTTGGATATCAAGAAGAATTTCTTCACTGGAAGGTGGCTCATCATTGGAATGGACTGCCCAGGGAAGTGGTGGAGTCACCATCTCTGGAAGCATTCGTGGGCCATACTGCCATGGGCTGGCTGACAGTGCCACTATCTCAAAGGTTAAACTTGATCTTGGAGGTCTTTTCCAACCTTGATTATTCTATGATTTTGGTAAACAAATAGATCTGTATGTTTTGAAGGAAATGAAAATATGTAAAGCAATTTAGCCACTCAAATGAAAGATAACGGTTTGGAACAGGAACATAAGGACTGCTTTGTTAACTTTAAATGGTCTCTTACTTCCAAAGGCTTTATCCTTTCTTTTGAAAAGAAAAATTAATCAGACCTCTTTTTATAAAATGATATCTATAAATACAAAGCAGATTTTTTAGACATATTGAATTTCTCTGAAATCCATCACTATTGAATTAGAAGAGCTAAAAGTAATCAGTATCAGGATCTTGCTTTTAGAAGAGTAAAAGGAAGTGTTTCCACATATGCATATAGTATGAATTGTCAGTCTTACAAGGGGAATTAAAACATGATGGGAAATATGTTTAATTACTGTGCCAATACTCTGGCAGGAGGAAGACAGAATTGTTTTAAGAAATAACTGTTTATTTCTTCAATAAATACAAGACAAAACATTAATTGAGTTTTCACTAAATTGAGCTCAGGTTTACCACGTGTATTTTCTATATTTACAAATGTGCAAGCAGAAATATGAGATGGATGTGGCAGAAAGCCAGACAGGAATGAAGCTGCAAAAATTCCAGAAAAGCATTAGGATTAAGCAGCTTTAATTATAGCACTATTTGCTTTGTTCCACTAGGATCCTTAATCAAAACAAAACACTTTTTTTCCCTTGATCCTTCATTGTTATTGCATGCACACATACATGTGCAACAGTTAATTAGTGCAAAAGCACAGGGCTTGTTTCCTCCCAGTCTAATCTTTGATCATGATTAATGAAGAATATAAAATAATGTGCCTGTTAAAGTAGGAAACATCTTTATATTTAAAGCAAAATCAAAGTTGCATGTATGTGCTTTACAGCACATCTTCAATGTCTTCTCTTTGAGAAGCAATCTCTCTGTAGCAAAGATTTTTACCAGCTTGGAATGGCAACAAAAGCTTGAAAGAAATGCTTCTGGACTTCAGTAAGGCTTTTGATATGCAATCACCTGGGAAATCTTGCACATGGAATAAAATGAGGACCAGGAGGAAAAATCTAATGTGACCAAAGAGCTGTTTGGAGAGGAGATGATGAGATCTATGGAGGGGTGCTTTCCAAAGTGGATGAGTTCCCTAAAGATCTGTATAAGAGTGCTCCAAAGAAGTAATAAAATAGTATGGTGAGAAAACTGCCTGATGGAAAAAAGCAAGCTGGAAGGCTTTATTAATATAATACACATGAAATAACACTAGTTATTAAAGCACATCCAAGGCTTAATTACAAGCTTTTCAACTATGCAACAAAGAGTTCTACATACTGGAGGTTCTCATTGTTTGATGATGCATAGTTTATCTGAGTGAATATTTATAATTTTGAATCATGAGGGTGCCAAGGGCTTGAATGAACACACTGTGGCCTTATTGTGTGTCTGACAATCTGGTCTGAGTAGGTGCGCATAGAGCTAAAACTATCTGTGTCCAAAGCACCATTACGTTCTTACCCAAAATCCTGTATTTAGTTGTTGAACACTGAGTTCAGAGCAGAGTGTGGAGGAGTTGTGTATCTCACAGAGGTTGCAGGAATGCTGGCAGCAGCTGCCAGGGAGTGGGGGCTCCAGTGGGAGCTGATGGCCATGGAGCACAGTGGGGTGTGCAGCCCTGCCAGCTCAGTCCTGGCAGCCGGGCAGTGCCCTCTCCCAGCAGCATTACACACACACAGAGATGCAGTGCTTTAACTTACTCTTTTTAAACTGTAGTGAGAAGTCAAGGTGTTGCTAACTGGCAGGGTAACTGACTGGATTTGTCTCAAAACTTAACTTCTGATAGATTCTTGTGCTGAGGTTTAATGTTCTGCTGTGGAGGTGACTCAAGGGTTTCCCCACTCTTTGATTTGCTCTAAAAAGGGCTCTATTGCCCCAAAACCCAGCCCATCCCCCGGGCTGTATGAAATGTTTTTTGCCACTCTGGTGTCTGTACAGAGGGTTCAGCAAGGTAAGGTGTCCTGTCAGACACGTTTGTGCTCTGCTATGCCTGAAACATATTCAGTTCAGCTAAATGTTTTACATAAAGAGAGTTAAATAAAAAGAACTATTTGATACTGCATTTATACTAATTAATGGCTTGCTGTTGCAATAAGCAGGGACTCCTTGGGCAGCACATCTTTGTTTTGGATGATTTTTGCTGTAGTTTTATTTAGCATTGCTTATCTGTTGGTGCAGTGCTCTTTCACCTTCCAGGATTGAATCTGTCATGCCTATTAACTGTCCCTTGATACAGTTTTGTGTGTCATAAAGGGCCCTGAAACTGAATTTAATGTACTTGAGGATAATCTCAATTCTTTCAACCCCCTTGTGTGCAATTTAAGGAAACAATAGTATCGGTTAAAAATTTAGAGGAGAAAAGCAGTGGATTTACAATCCCTGGGAGGAGGTTTTAAATTCTTACTGGGGTGCTTATAAAAGGACATTATCACATTTGAAAAGCAGAGGCAGTAGAAAACAACTGTCAGAGCTGTAACCTTCAGGCTGCATTTTCTCCTTGAGGAAACCAGTTTCATATAACCTATGTTTTTTATGCAAGAAACTGCTTTCCCTTTCTTGCTTGACTTTTTAAAATTATAATTTCAGATGTGGTGGCGGTGCAGTAGAGCAAACACTAATAGCTTTGCAAATGGTAATCCTAACCCTGCACCAATTGGCACCCAGTGATATTGAGATTTTGATAGCTAGAGAGAGAACTAGAAATACTTTTAACAGCATATGAATGCTTTATGGTTTTAGGCTAGGATAGCTGAATATGTGTAAGCCTTAGCTAGTTCTGCCATGGCTGGAAGGCAGCATAATTGCATTGCATAGCCTTTCCTAAGATAAATTAGTTGTCAATCTTCAGCAAGTTTTTGCTGGCCTCGCTTCTGCATTGCAAAAAGGCAAATCATCATACTTCCCACTTTTTATTTAGTGACATTAGAAGAAAAACTAAACAAGAATGAGACAGGAAGACTGAGCCATTCAGTGATGTGGCTTGTTCAGGCTGTGAGTTCAGTCCAAATCAAACACCAGAGAGGGGTAGTTGGTAGAAATATACTATCTACAATAAATTGAGAGAACTCCTACCAATATCAACGCAAAACAGATTCTTATGAAGGATAGAAATGCCCCTCAGCTGTGTACCTACCTGTTTCCAAATTTTAGTGGCTATTACTCTCCTTTTTGTCTGGGAAGCTTAACTACTCATTTTTAGGCATTCATGACATTATTATTATGGAGTATTTTATGCTTTGTTGCCAAAATATATTGGAAAGATAGCTGACAGTAAATAGAGCATAATAGTGAGGATAATAAGGCATAATTGAAATCCATCTCTGTTACAATATTAAGAAAGTAGTTGTAGCTTCAAAACTGTTAGGAGCTTGTAGAGCTGTCTGTGATTCCAATTTAGAAAACAAAAAGGATTCTATGAAAAATAAAATAAATTTTAAATATTGCTTAATTATGCTGTAGAATAGTTGTAAATAACCTGAAATATGTATACAGTTACTAAGTGAAAATTAAAGAATACAAACATTTGTCAATAAAAGCTTTGTTTTACTTATAAATATACAGCGAAATAGTAAAGTGTGTCTGCCCAGATACCTCATTATCTGCATGATATGCCATGATTAAATTATCTGACTAAAACAGTCAATGTAACAACAGAAAAGATTCTCATTAGTAGCCTTCTATCATATTTAGGAAGAATTCTGAGATTAAAAATTTTATGTGTGAGCCAGAAAAGGATTTTACTCTCACCAGTAATTAAAATATCTCTTCAGGTTTTCT
Organism: Sterrhoptilus dennistouni; assembly: GCA_013397095.1. Classification (NCBI taxonomy): domain Eukaryota; kingdom Metazoa; phylum Chordata; class Aves; order Passeriformes; family Zosteropidae; genus Sterrhoptilus; species Sterrhoptilus dennistouni. The sequence continues at coordinate 100,504 of VWZU01008065.1, read as the reverse complement.
GGTCTTCTAATGGTCTAATATTGAAATTCCAGCTGTGTGAAATGCTTGTATCACTTTGTAACTCTGACTTGAAAGAGCTGAACATTTTTAATGTTCAAAAATAATAGGCTTTCCCTGAAGAAGCCATTAAGTACCTTTCTTCTGTATGTTTTTCCCCCCTAGAGTTTCAGTTCTTTCTAATCCTCAATTCTGTAAAAGTTAATATTGTCTATTAGTTTAATTTACATCAGATAAGGGGTGACTTTCCCTTTAAAGTGATAAAGCAAAGGCACCCAAATGTAACTGAAGGTATTACTTTGTGGAAGCACTTGAAGTTAACAACCTATGCTGTACCCAAATTGAAATGTCTTTAATTGACACTCACAAACGTTTATGCTCATCAGAAAATTCTCATTATATATATTATATATATTA
>VWZU01008065.1:67580-100066 GCA_013397095.1 Sterrhoptilus dennistouni | reverse complement strand
ATATATTATATTATATATATTATATAGTCTGCTAAAATCAAAGAAAATATAAATATTTAGACATCAGTAAATGTTTGTGATTGACCTTCTGATAGAGAAAATTTACTGTGCTAGAATTATGAATCAGCAATCCTTTTTCAAGGGTATTGACCCTTCTTTTACTTTGAATTGTTTGCATAATGATTTTTAAAAATTATTCGTTGTATTCCTCATACTTTTTTGCTGCTTGAGTAGAAGGGCAGAATCATCTCCCTCATGCTGCTGGGTGAGTCTTTTTTGCAGTCCAGGATGTAGTTGGATTTCTGGGCTGCAAGAAGAGATTTCTGGGTCTTGTTGAGCTTCTTCTGTCACTGCTTCTCATTGTTGATCTTCTTTGCTGCTTTGGTATAACTGTGGCACAGATTGGCCCTGATTTTTCCTGGAACATGTGTCATCTACTTTCTTCATCCGTGGCATCTTTTGTAGCAATGCCTCTTTAATATTTTCCATAACATAATTTCTATCAGCCCAGAGCTTTTCAAACTATAGGAATCTGTAGACTGAGACTTTTAGATTTCATGTGTATGAAATCTACTTAAAATAAAACAATTTTTGTAATCCTCATGCTCTTATCTGGTAGAAGCTGTATCTTACTTTTAGGGAAGATGTAGCCTACGTTCAAATCAGTTTCCCAAAACATATGAGATGCACATAAAGTTTCCTCTCTGGATTTATGTGAGTAATTCCAGATGCATTGCTTTTATTCACTAGCTGTGTAAGACAATCTTCAAGAGAATATTGATTGGCACTAGAAATTGGCACCCTAGAAATGCCTTAAGGAGTGAACTGGAATAATAAGGATAATTTCTAATAGGTATCATACCTATTAAATTGTATTCGACCATTAAAAAATTATCATACAGAAAAGCTGCATATAAAATTACTAGGTACTATGCATCTATTTTTCTGTTTAGACAGAAACATTGGAAAGATTTTTCTGCAATTTTGCTTTTATTGTATGGCATTAAAGAGGCTCTTCAGTAAGAAAAAATGTATTATTATGCATTCAAGTATCCCTTTTGACAGAACAGCAGAAATTTGACATATATTGTGCTCTTGAAACAATCATGCACGGTAAGGCTTTCTGCTAGCATACCTGCAACACTAAGGGTTGCTGAAAATAATTCCATTTTTCAGTATGATGAACCCTCTGTTCTGATCCTCACAATCCTCTATTCTGAGCATGTATCATACATAAAGAAGAGTTAGTTTGGTTGTAAAGGTGTCTGAACCTCAACAAAAATGCACTGTAAAACTGGTTACCCCAGGTAACGAGTCAATAACAGCCTGAGCCATTTTATATCTTTATTAATATATTTCCTTATTTTTAGTATATTAAAAAATTGTCTTTTGAGGGACTGGTATTTTCAACAAGTTTGCACTCTCTAATTACTTATTGGCAACAGACTCAAAGTAGGACACTGACCTGGACACCGGACCTGCAGTGATGGTCAGAATCTCAATCTTGTAAATGTCTTCAGATTAGCTATAAAGTGAACTGAGTGAAAATCCTGGATTTGAGCTCGTTATGGTTTTGAGATAGTTGAAACTGAAGAGATTTTTATGGCACCTTTAACTTATGACTCCTGATCCTTTATTTCTGTAATGTTCTTTTAATTAAAAATCTGAATCATTCACCAAAATGGTAAGTATCCCTTATACAAAAACACTGCATGAATTATTTGCTGTTAATAAGATTGATGTGAAAATATGTATCATGATCTATTCCCTTAAACTGCAGTATTTCCCACATTTGCATGAGATATGACTAAGTAGCTATATTTGAGCAGTTGAAAATGCAAGCACAAGTAGATACTTCATAATAGACAAGGGTTTTCTAATAACAAGAGCTGAAATAATTGTAACCTATCCTACTTTTGTTTTCATTCCATACATATGTCATAAATATGGATAGTAGAACTTTTTCAGGAGAAGCATGGCTTGACTGGAATAAATGACTCCTTATTAACTCCTTATTCTGGTGAAAGGATATGGTTGTCTTCAGATAGTTTCATGGTTTTACACCTGTTTAAAGGTAAAACCATGGAAAACATTTAGTAGGAGCACACACTCATCAGTGAGGTGACCCATCCTTATGTCTGAACATAGCTGCCATTGTCAGGGCCTTTTTCCATCAAAAATTATCTATCTTGTAAAGAATAATGACTTTTTTTTCTTTTAATGCATATGTTCTTCTCTATCTGTACAGACAGTGAAAAAAATAGAAGTGATCTGGAATTGAAATCAAACTTCAGCTCATTAAAAAAAAAATAAATTATATTCACAACCTCTAAAATTGTGGGTTTGTTTTCATAACAAAATATAGGATATTTCTTCCTTACCACTGGATTCCTTGATATACTTCATGTATATCTTACTATACCTCATGGCATACCTTGACTCCCATGGGATATTGTGGTTCAGACTGAACTTCAGTCATCTCAGATGTCCAGAGTCACTGTCTTTTCTATCTCCTTGTCTTTAATATCTTCCCTTGTGAACTGTCGACTGTTCTGACTTATTTGATTTGTTATTCTAAATACTTTTTCTTCTTTTATTCTGTTATTTTCATCACCTCTGTATTATATCCCTCTAGGGAACACCTGATGCTTTGGCACAGTGCTTTGCATGTGAATTAGACTGTTCTGTTCTGTATGAATTTTTGTAATGTGTTTATTACCTCAGGATCTGGGCACCTCCCAGTGGTACATTAAATAACCAAATCTGTCACAGCATATTTTCTTCCTTATACTCTCCTTAGACTTGCAGGAGAATATTTTCCTTTGGTATGGTTTTCTGTTGCTATTTTTGAAATATGAGACATGTTTACTTGTGCTGCAGAGAGAGATGAAATAGTAGTCCCTTGCACTTGGGGCAGAAGTGTTGAGTTCTTGGATCCTGGGGATATTCATCCCAAAGTAAATTCCTAAATAAATAAGAGTCTCTGTCCAGCTTTTGCAAAGGCAGAGATGTGACTTTTTTAAGTAAAAGGATAATAATTACCATTAATGCAAATATAGAAATACTAATAGAAATAATATTATAAAAATAGCTCTTGGCTACTCAGAGAGTGCTTTTAACCATAAAATTCAAGTAAGATCCAATGATCCTTAAGGGAAAAAAAAAAAAAAGACCAAACTACTAACTTGCCATGTAGCAGTGTGTCTAAAAATATTTCCTGGATGTCAAATCTAATTTCTGTTATAGTCAATATAGTCAAAAATATTGGTCAGAAAAAGGAGTGAGTTTTTTTTCTTAATACACATTTTTCTTTTCTTGAATTCTCTAATAAATTCAGTAGTGATTATATTTGTAAATACAATTATATATGCAAGTTACTTCTTATTTGTTGAGTTATCTTTAGATGTACTCTACTGGCTTCCAAATTGTCAAATATTTGTGTGCAGTGGTATCATCAAATGTGACATACTCAAAATGGGGAATGCCTATGACAAGAACTCAGATGAATTCTAAAACTATATTTTTTTTGTGAACATGATGTATTATTTGTTTTAGAGATTTTTGAGTTAAAATATTATGAGGAAACCAATCGATTCATAGCTCTCAGAGGACTGAGTCAGAACTGGGTTTGCAATTGTTATCCGATAAGGATTGTTGATGCTATCATCTCTCTCTATCCCCTGAATAGTGAACACAGAGGCTCTTCCTGCTCAGCAAGGCTTATTACTGTTAGATTGGCTTCTAAACTAACCTAATGCAGCTCACAAAGAGTAGTAAATTGGCAGCTGCTCTAACTGATGAAAAAAATAATTGCAGTGTGAGGCAGAGGAAGTTCTAAACTAATTTTTCCTTAGCAGAAAAGAGGTATTATCAAATGCAGAGAAAGCTATGTTAAAGTAACCTTGGATTTTTGCCTTGAAGTAAAAAGCAGCTGGAATTTTCAGTCATGGTAATGGGTACATCTGAACAGTTGCATAATGAAGCTCCAACATCTAAAGAAGTTTCATGCACATCCCCCACTCAATTCAAAGGTGTTATTTTTCCAGGAAGAAAACCTGTATAGTTGGGACTTTCATTTACACCCTTCAGAATGATGTCCTTGAGACCTTTTTAATGCTTTCAAGTGGGCCAGAATGGTAAGGCTGTGTATCTGAAATTGACACATAATGTTTAACTTTAGGAGATCAAAATCAGGTCATTGTAATGTCAGAAGAGCTAACATTGAGATCTCAGCATTAACTATGAATATAGTCAGGAAATTAAAAAAGAAAAAAAAAACAGGCAATTTTGAATATTTTATCTGAAATTCTAGAATGCAAAGAAAATCTGTCAGTTGTTAATTAGACAATATATACAAGTTAGAGTACAAAAATATGAAGAAATAGTGAATTAATTATTCATACTGCTTCAAGTCATGAAGATCAGAGGCTGTTGGGGGGAAAGTAAAGGTGAATTGTGTCAGAAGGGCTTAAACAGAATCACAGAATCACTTAGGCTAGAAAAGACCTGCAAGATCAAGTGCAACATTTGACTGAGCCTTGTCAATTAAACCAAAGCATTAAGTGCCAGATCCAGTTGTTTCTTGAATACTCCAAGAATGTTGGCTCCACCACCTCCCTGGACAGCCCCTTCCTTCACCCTGTCAGAGAAGTTCTTCCTGATGTCCAACCTGAACCTCCCCTGGTGCAATTTGAAACCAGCCTTCTTATCCTGTCTGCCTGGGAGAGAGGCCAACCCCCACCTGACTACAACGTCTTTCTGGGTAGTTTTAGAGAGCAATAATGTCTTCCCTGGGCCTCCTTTTCTTCAGGCTAAACAGCCCCAGCTCTCTCAGACTCTCCTGATACAACTTACTCTCCAGACCCTTCCCCAGTTCCATTGTCCTCTGGACATATTCCAGCAGCTGTAAGGAGCAAAATTTTTTGGTTTCTTTCATCTCTGTGATTTTCAGTGACCCAATATGAATTGTAAATACATAGAAGATTGCTAGGCAACAAAATCTCATTGCGTATTCTTTACCAATTCTAGTGATAATGCCTTTTTAAATGCCTGCAGATTGTTTTATCACAAACTTCAGTATAATTTCCTTTCTACAAGACAGCATTTTGGTCTAGCAGAAGAAATTTTCAAAAACTGAAGTAAATATCTGATGCAGCTTAGGGATACACCCTGAAGCAGAACATAATATTTGCATAAGAAATGACTGACTTATCACATAAATTTTCTTGTGTAATTTGCTAGTTTGCCTCCAAGGGGCATGAAAACCTGAAAAAGAGAGAAGTCAAATGTAAAAGAGGTATTTCTGCTTTAAAAAAAGCAGTCTTATCTGAGGGCTTAGTATGTTGTATCCTGATAGGAAGGAGTTTGTCTCTCTGGGAAACGTGGAAAATTTTGTAGGCAACTTGTGCAACTTCTTAGTTGAAGCATTCCCTGTATGTTATGCTGCAGTAGGGTGATATTGTTATGTGTCCTCTCGCTTCTTAGAAACTGAATTTCAACATCAAGGATATTAAAGACGACAAAAGTCTTTCTATACGGTTGAATTGCCAGGAACTGGTAATGGTTTATCAGGAAATTTTATCCTGCTTTAATGTAGTGTAACAAAGAAGCTATTTTTAAAAAGATGAAGAACTTATACACGTGAGGTAAAACTGTGAAGTAACTGCATGTAGTCATCCATATCATTCAAGGTGTGTACAGCGAAAGATTGAAGGAAAATGGTGACTGCATCATGTTGAGCATGCACATATATAGATTTCTTGGAGCCAAAAATGCAGCTCTAAATTCATAACAGCAATGAAAAGAAGTGTAACAGGGATGGGCCGGTAGAGTTTGATACAAAGCATCACCGCTTTAAATATTTATTGTTCTAAACACTGCTGGTTGGTGGCCAGAAAAATTGCAATCTTTGCACTCAATATGTTGTATTAATCACATGGGTTGTTTGAGAAAAACATTGTTGGATGTCATGGGTGAATTGAGAATGTGGTGCTTCTTCTGCTTGTGACAGGTGAGGGGCTTTGTGTGTGTAACCCAACATCCCTCTGAAATCATTGAAAAAGAACTTTATGTTCAGTGGCCAGCAGATCAGATTCCTCCTCACTGACCATCAGAGATGTTTTTATCATTGATTCTAATTTGCTTCTCTCAGTCAATAAACTACACACAGCACTATCTAAACTAGCCCTATTGCTGAGGTCAATTCTCTTCCGCGTGTCATCAAGTTCCTGACATGAAAGAGTCAGAGGTGCTCGTTGGAGAAAGGCAATGATCACCTGGGATTAATTTAAGGAACCTTGAGATTACAAAGCACAAAGAAGGGTTTCCTTAGCAATTAATTTTTAAAATGATATTTATTAAATTCAGTGAAGCAGAACCAGACTGCATCACTGATCCGTTTCCCTGTGCAGTGTGCATATTTATTCCCATTAATTTAAACCCCTGAAAAAACCAGAAAGACACTATTTTTGTAGGATCACCCATAGTCACACACTGGAGAAAACTTATACAGCTGTCAGCCTCTATTTTGTGGCTATCATCCATTTGTGTTTTCTCTTTAGTTGGTGTTTGTGCAGAACTCAGTGCATGAACATGTTCCCAGTAGAATCTTGGGTTTACCTCCACACCACAGAAGGGAAAATTTAGCTCTTGAAGCATCTTCAAAATAGTATTGTCTTCGTGACTTATCACAGTCTGGGCTTGTACATTTGTTGTGCTGAAACCACAGTGCTCAATAAAGTGGCTCTGTTGAATAACTGGAAAGAGACTTTCTGGCCAGGCTTTTGAGAACCATGCCGTGACGGTCTCTGCTGGAAGCCATATTTTGCATATCCTACAATAGCAGCATTTTCTGTCAGTGCCAGAACTGTTGCAGTCAGTCATCATTCATGGGAACACAATATCTTTCTAATGCCAAGTGAGAGAAGGACAATGACACCAGACTCTGCAATGCATGAAACATGCATATCCTAAACACATGGAAATACCTGTGACTGCAGATGGTCATCTCCAGCCCATTTTAAAGTAAGCACTTGACCACTTGTGCATTAGAATGTGTTTCACAAGACCATAACATTGTGAAATGGTACCATATAGCATTCTTTCTGTCATTGGGTTGGCCATGAAATCTCAGTGCTACCACCATTTATTATGAGGCAAATGACCCACCAAGGACCAGACTTCACCTTATTAAATCAATGATAAAATTGAGCAATACCATTAAAAAAAATAAGTATGAGCAAACCAGGTGAAGGTTGAGAAATACCACAGTGATTTAGCTGTAATAACAATATAAGTCATAAACTTAGCTTTTGGAGATGTGTGAGTGAAATTACAGTGCTCTATTGCAGATGTCAGTTTAGATGTCGGCCTCGTTCCCATGATTAAAGGGAATGTCTGCAAAACCTGAAGCAGCAGTATTATTCATATGAATGTTGAGAAAACAGATTGAATGCAGCTGAAACCAACTCAGGCAGAAACAGAAGCTTTGTTGTTCCAGCCAGAATATACAAGCAGAGATTACAAAGTTTTAGTTGCAAAGATGACACTGGTGCCACCACAATATATACTTTTTAGTATCAAAGCAGAAGTCACATCTGGCTGTCATGCCAAAGGTTGCTTTGCTTTGCTTTGTTTCAAAAGCTTCTTTCTTGTTTCCTTTGCTGCATGAGGTGGTGGCATTGCTTATCTGGGAGATGGATCTAACAGCTCTGTGGAGTGCAGTGTTCTCATGCATTAGGACAATCCTCTGTTTGCCTGTTGTGAACAGACTGTCTGCTTTGCAATGTTCAGGCGATGTAAAGAAACCAGATCATGAAAAAGCCTCTGTTTCTGAATGTCTGCCCACACGTTTCTCTTCCAGTAGTTTTTATTCAGCAATTCAATCTGCACTGACAACTGGTAACACAAAGACAGACTTTGAAAAGTTTCTCTTAACTAATATGCAGATGGATAGATACAGGGGCTTCTGAGTATACCTGGGCACAAATTTCCATGAAAGCTTGATCAGGAATAAGCTTTTGATTGTGATTCATCAAAAATTCCTTCAAAATAAGAAGTAAAGTCAGAGAAGGGCCATTATATAATGGGACAAAAGAAAGGAAAAAAAAGTATATATATCAACTGGTTTTCTCACAGTGCAGAGCTGGGAGCCAAACCATCTTTGGGATGGCTCTAGCCTGCATCCATCACTTGCTTTAATGTTGACTGTTCATCTTTTCAACATCTGCTTCTTTCTGTTTTCTCTCATCATCTCCTTTTTGCTCCCATCCTTTCACCATGAAAGGATTAGTGTAGGTGAACATCTTTTAAACACATCCCATTCAGATTCATTTGAAACTCACCATTTCAGAAGCCTTTGAGCCTTACTTAAATCTTTTAAATCATCTCTATACTGATCTCTGCTAGAGACCAGGCATATGATAAAAACTATGCGCTAGGGAAAATTTCCTAATGCCACAGTGAAGTCAGCAGGGATGGTGCAGATCATAAACCTGTTTCCTTCTGTAAGTGCAATGATTGAAATGCCAATCCCTGAGATTCAAGGTGGCTGAAATTGGAGAATTATGATGAGTACTTGCACTTACTTTACTTGGTTTGCTTCCTGGCTGGGTTTGTTCTCATTTTGCTAGTTGAGCTGAAAAAGGAATGAAATTAGTTGGCTAGTTTTACATCAGGGAGAGATGTCAGGAAAATGTATGTTTTTGGGGTTTTTTTAATGTAAATTTTCTATTTCGTAGCCCTCAAAATTCATGTTGTTGAAATTACTGTTCAAAATACATCACTGAAATTCTGCAGGAATACTTAGAGTTTTGTGCAAGGCTAAAATTTATCCGTTTCCTCTACAAAGAAAAGTGTTCTTCCTGGGGTGTATAGTTCCTACCAAGCCAGAGCTGCAAAAAGGCATGTGGGTGGCACACTCTTTCTATTCCTGTACCACCATGCTTCGTATTGCCTGAATTGATTCATCTGCATTTTCTTCTGGTTAAAAATCTGGTTCCAAATTTTCATGATGTAGAGAAGATCCAGAAATAAGCATTTTTCTGGTCCTTTTGATAACCTTTGCAGACTATTCAAATTCTTTATGTTCAGGCTTGCAGAACTTTTTATTGAATATTTTTCTTCAATAAAATATTTGTATCTTTCCCCAGTCAAGGAAAAATGTCCATCCAAGGTCTTTTCTTTCAGTAATTCTTTTCTTTGGAGAAAGGTATTTATTTGGATGTAGTTGCATTATTTCAATGCTTACCAATATTCTTCACAGATTATTAGTAGTGAATCCTTTTCCTAAATCAACACACACTGATTCACCGAGAGCAGAAGTGTGCTTCTTCTTGCTAAAAATTAAGCCAGAAAAACTTTCTTGCTTAGTCTCATTGGAATATTGAATTGATTAATAGAAATGTACTTTGCAGAACATCTGCCCCTGACAACTGGGCTGCAAAGGGATGCCATCCCCATGCAGAGAGTACAGCTGGGTGTGCTGATGTCAGCTACTCCAATGGCCAATAACACTTTTTGCAATCTAATAATTTTTATTCAATTATGTGTAACTACATTATGATCACTATTCTGCCTGCACAGGTTAAAAGGTACTTTCTGTATCTGAGAGGGGTTACAAACCATCTGTCTTTCTCCAACTAACCTTCCCTTTGCACACAGGTGAAGTCACTTATGAACTACTATATTGTCCGGAAAGTACAAGCTTCTCTGATTGAGACTTTTTAGAAAACCACAAAGTAATAGAAAACTAACAGTGGAAGAAAGCTCTAGAATGAGGCTCCCTTTTACGTATTCTAAAGTGATTTTTGCTATTTGACAGTTGCTTATGCAGGTTGGTTTGACTGTGCCACTATGGATAACCCAGGTAATTATTACTGTGCACTTCAGCATCCAGGGAGGCCCACTGGAGCTGAGGGTGGTAGGAAGGTTTCCTAGCTGTATGTAATAAAATAATGAAACAGGAATATCTGGTTCATATGCAGAGCTATCTGGAATATAGACAGTCAACTCAGTCCTCCTATAAATGTTTAACTTCAGTCCTCTCAGGTGGGAAAAAAATAGGAGCAGTTCCTACCCACTATCCAATTATCAGCAAATGAGACTGCTGTCTGTGAAAAGGCAAGCCATTCTAACAAGCTTGAAAAAGGCTTTTACCCCACCTTTACCATTAACTCTTTTTATATCATTCATATATACCTCTTTCTGTTATTCTTTTGGTATTTACCACACTGTGACAATGATAGCAGTGTAGAAATGCTACATCATGAACATCAAAAAGCATTTTCTACTAGAAATTGCATCCTGTCCATGGCTGGTAAATTAGTATATTAATTCTTATATGGGCATCAGAGGTATCACAGAATATCTTGGATACTTAAAGATCAACTAATTATATCAAGAAGAAAACCTTTATGAAGAGTTGTCACAAATATTTTCTTATATAAAAAAGTGTTTCTTGTAATCATGGTAGCGTAACATCAGAAAAATATTTCTCTTCCTATTTATTGTGTATCCAAGCATCTCATTCTCAGACCATTTAAAAAGTATTGGAGCCATGCCAGATACACAGAATTCAAAATTTTGCTGAGTGCAAGTAAAATAAGTCCATTGCCTGAAGCTGATATGAAAGGGATCTGAACAGGAGGTACAGTTATACCAATTGGGAGGTACAGTTATAAAATTGCACATTTCAAATAGAAGAAAAATACCTCAGAGCCACTTTCTCAAAAAACCTCATTTTTTCAATACTTCAGTGCACAATAGTGAATAAAATAATAAAACAAGTAGCACCAGAAGAAGATTTCCTTTACAGAAAAAGAAATTAGGCACCATGCAAAAGAGGTTTGGGTTGATTCCAGTAATATAATGAAATGTGTGTTTTTAACCATCACTTTTTACATTTTCCTTTTTGACCTAATACTGGGGTAGAGAGCTTTAATTAAAATGGATTATTATCAGTGAGCCCAAGCACCAGGACAGAAAGATTAGGAAGCAGCAGGCAACCAAGGAAGAGCATAATAACCAGAGAAAGACTAAGGTTTCAGAAAGAAAAACTACTGTAGCTACCACCTTAAATTCTTGTGTAGCAGCTTTCCACTGAATAAATAAAGGAAGGTACATTATAAAAGGCTACACAGGTCAAAATATGAGTTTACTTTTAATTGGAAGACTTTATCATCTTCTGCAAAGATTTAATTGCCTAAACTTTTTCTGGTTTAAAATCTATATTAAATGGAAGCATGGGAAAATAAAGGGAATATCTAAAAGAACAAGTCATGTATATGGATGGGAAAAAAAAAGTGACTTTCTTAATTTTGGAATTGGAATAGTATCATTAAACAAAGCAGATTAATAAATAATTTATTAATATTTTAACAATATATTATATAATATATTATATAATATTATATATATTATTGATTTGTAGTGTGTAACCAAACAAGCTAGATTTCAAAACAAAAAATAAGCCATACTAATCAGTGGGAAAAGTGTTATTGAAATGAAGGATTTTGTTGTGGTGTGTTTTTAGTTTTATCAGTTCCATGTATGTATTTGTTCCATGCTTTCATGCTGTTTGTATAAATTATAACGATTTGTTCCTTATACCCCGTATTGCCCCCTTCTTTGTTTTACCCCAGTTATAGTTATATGCCAATCATCAGTTATGTCCTGTCCATCACTTTGAGGCCTCACCCTGGGTCTAGAAAATTCCAGTGGGTCATTGAGCGATTGAGCAGGATCCCAGCTGTTCCCTCCTTTCCCTCCTTGATTTGTTCTACTGTCTGTCCTTTATGTGCAGAGCCTCTCCTTCCATTGCCCTGGTTGGTCCCACACTGTTCCCTTCCCCTTGCCCCTCCCCTGCATTTAAGATGCTGCACAGAGACGATCTGCGCTCTGTTGGGCAGACTCTCTGGTGGTGAGGTGGTTCCTTGTGGACATCAATAAACCCCAGCTGTGGTTCACACATCAGAGTCCTTCCTTCATTCCTCGTCATCGCTCTCGTGGCGGCAAAGACCCCACAGGATGGGGAAGGTATCCCTGGATACTGGACCTCACCTCTCACTGCGGCTGGGGTCAGGGCTGGCCAGGCAAAGTGGGACGAGACTCCCAAGACACTGCGACCACTGCAGAATTTTCATTTAGAAAAGATGAGTTTTAATTCTTTCTTGTGTGCTCTACCATCTCTAGAACATTAGGAGTTTTGCAATAGGCGTGGGAAACAGTGGTCTTCACCCTCCGCAGACACATAACAAAGAATATTAATTGGAAAATGAGGTTTGCTTTCCTTTCCCTCACATGGCTTATCCAGATACATTAGATAAAATTCCTGTCTAAAAATGAAAAAAATATATCAGTTTCTGGTTTTCTGGTTGGGGTTTGCTTTGGCATTTTTTAGCTAATAAATGTAATTAATATGACTCTTATGTTTACATCAAGTATGGTGACACGTAGGATACACAAATAATAAGTTTGCATTCATTTTCGGTTTGTTAGAATTTTTCAATATTTTTGTCAAAAAGTCTGAAAACACATCCTGTGGGCATTTCATCTTTGTCACTGGCACAATGTGTTTTACTAACCTGAGCAAAGAATGTGAGGGATTGTTTAGTCCTGGAAAATCCCAGGGGAAATATTGTTAGTTTTCTTCTGAATATTATACACAGTTGTGGCACATTAATTTGGGATTAGACTAATAGTCACTGTTTCCTGTGCTGATTTTACAGAGAATACTATTTTCTGGCATCTTCAGGAAGAGTGACAACACATTACTATGATGTGAAGAGGGAGAGAAGAGGGAATTGAGCTGCAGTGGGATGGACCTGCAGAATTCCATGGCAGCACAGAGAAGCTTGGCTCTGCAGACCTCTGGGGGAAGAAATGGGGCATGGCAGATGCCCTGCAGGGAGGAGCCTGGCAGAGGAGTGAACGGCACATGATCACCCCCATATAAGGACATTAAAGGGTGTTGCTGACATGGCAATGTGTGATAGGGCGCTTAGTGAAAAATACCATATAAGGAAACACTGCCCTGAAGGGGTGCACAAAACCAGCTTCTGGTTTCTGGCAATAAAGGTCTCAGTACCCCCACCAATCTGAGTCCATGCAATTAGTTGTCACACAATGATCCAGAGGGACAGGAGTCAAGCCACACACATCAGCACACTGCAGAAACACTGCCAGTATCTGTGCATATGTAGTCATTACAGGACTCCTCAACAGCAGAATCTCATTTTTACTTTAAATAGCTTCACAAACTTTGATGGTAATTTTTTCTTCTCGTGAGATGTGCAGAGGCACACCTTTGCTCATCTCTAGTATTACCTACTCAGAACAAGAGCATATAATTTTCCTGTCAGTGCAACCACTAGAAATGGTTAGTGGGGCTGTGAATGCAGTTACAGAGGTTTGTCTTCTACAATTTCTCTAGAAATCCCGGTCATTATTTCCTACTCTTCATTCTTTGCACACATTATTTTAAAAAGAATAATGCAAATCATTGCTGCCTCCCAAGAGCTTCTTTCATGAGCTCTCTGAAAAGGAAGTGTAGCTCGCAACAGCCCAAGATTGTCATAATCTGGGACTAGTAAAGCCATGTCCTGTTTTACAACATGCTCTGATTTCATGTAGTATGTCTTAAGCTTAGACTGAAGCCCCAAATCTGACTAATAATTCATTAATAATTTACTAGATTTATAATATTGGTAAAGAGGTGAGAGCAGCAACAGTCTACAAAACTGGTGTGTGAAACCCTGAAATTAAAATATATCAGCTCAAACCTGCACAGAATAAGTCAAGTACTCCTACAGCACTGGACAAACAGCCAAACCAAAAATCTTTGTATTGGCACGTCAGAACTTTGATTTTTTTGTAGTTTTTCTTAAATTTATGTGTCAGGATGTTGAGTGTGGAGAGAGGGAAAGAGAGAAATCTTTTCAGTTGTCATAGGGACTCTTCAGTGAGACAACACCAAATATAGTAACTCTTTCTTTAAACAGTTTCTTGTGGGTTTGAAAAGTCATCACATTTTTCCATATAGCCCCCAGTGAAGATCAGAGTCAACATTCAGTTGTCACAATAAAAGTGGCTATTTGTGATAGAAAACCAAATTCAGGTATGAGTTTATTGTAATTATTAATATAGAGCTACCCTTTTTTCTTAACTGGGGTGACAGTTCATATTTCAGAAATTTTAATATTTTATAAAAGGTCTACATAGCTCAGTGTGTTCAGTGGCATATTTAGAAATATCACTGGGTTCAACAGTTGAAATTGAAAGCATGGTGAGATTTACATTTCTTAATGAAAAGCAGCTCTTCCTAAATATCCCTGGTTGCTGTAGTTCTGCCACCAGCCTTCAGGTGTGTCAGTGAAACACTGAACTCTGCAGAATAAGCATCTTAAATACTTGCAATTTTATTTGTTACAGATTTTAGTATTTGTGATGACTATATTACAGCAGAGTGGCTGAAAGCTGACTCGGTGCTCAGGGCATTTCTGGCTTCTCTGCCTGATTGGTTTTGCTGCCCTGTTTTGGCCTGGAAAGAGCAGTTGCACCATAGAGCATAATTGCACAAATTCCTGAAGCTAGCAACACGTTATATGCTGTTGGAAGTGTGAAATCCACACTTTCCAGTGCTAATAGTTATTTGTTTATTTTTAATTTCCTGGCTCATGAAGTGCAACTCCCCTTCAGACTGTACTGCTGCCTGTATAGCTGTGTCCAGATTTCTAATCGTGTTCTCTTACATGGAGGGAAAACTCAAGGGGAAACATTTCAGAAGTACTGAATTTAATGCTGCCGTTTCCATTTTTGAATTTTTCCTTCCATTGGATTTATAACTTGCTAGCTAGAAACATAAGAAGATGCCACATTATTAAAATAATAAGAGAATTAGGTTGATTCCTTTCAAGAATCTTTCATTGTTAGTTAATGTCCAGGTTAAGACTCACCTTGGTTTCTTAAAGAACATGATCCAACCATTTTTTCCATCAGTTAATCTGTCTTTCCATTAGGTCCTTAGAGTAAAACAGTAACATACTAATATTCTTTTGGCTTCATGGCCAAATATGGATATTTCTCCAGGCTCATTCATTACTATTCATCTAATAGCTGCTTTAAGGTTTATGAGGAAAAGTAAAACCTACCATAGGGATAATCTCAAATATGGCAAGCAGCTTTTGCCAAATGGTTCACAGCAGCTCTGCAATTATCTTATTGCTTTATTTCTCAGAAGGGAAACACTCTTTCCTCAAGCTTTTGCTGTAAAAACTGTGGAACTCTAAAAAAAATGACTTCTATTTTAAAGGTCTGATTTCACATGAAAATTATATGCATTGCAAATGTTTTTTTGGCAATTTACTTGTCATAAATGCCTATTGTACTGAAAAACTCTACAGGGAATTGGGTGTATTTATTCTGCATGTGCTTAGGAATTTGTAAAAAAGACACAATGACAATAAAAATAGAAATATTATGACTCTCTGAAAACCCCCAGATACAGAGATTGTTTTCTCCTCAATTGTAGCTTTCTGAGGTCTGTGTAAACCAGGCTTCCTAGCAGGGATTAGGTACATGCTATTGTACTTTCATAATGAGGAGAGCACCGAACCAAACAAAAATATTGTGCAGTATTGACAGAAGACATTCAGAGCTGATGCACATAAAATAATGCAGCAAACAGCACATAAGGCTCACAACACTGCTATGTTTGGGCCATTATTACTCTGAATGCAAAGCTTAGCTTTGTTGCTTAAAATATAGTCTAAAAAGAGTTGCAAAGGCCCCAGTTGTGTTCCAGTTCAGAGCCTGCACCCAGAAAGAGGTCCTTGGAAAGTCCTTTCCAGCTTTTGTAAGGAAATGTGCCCAAGAGGCAGTGGCTCTAGCGTAAAATCTGAAATAACTTGATTTTCACATTTTTGCTGAAGTGAGCCTGAATCCAGCCCTCAGCCATGCTCATCAGTCAGTATTTTCAGTTGCCTGGGGGAAGCACAGCAGGCTTTGAAGTGGAGAGTCCTTCCAAGCACTAGCAGGACAGACATACAAATATTTTCACCCAGGCTGGTGAAAACTCTTCCAATGGGTTTCTTTTTCAGCTGTCTGTCACTGAAAGACTCAGTTTTTAACTGTGGAATTATTAGCTGGGTGGAATGGGCTGCCTGGGAAAGTGGTGAGATCAACATTCCTGGCAGTATTTAAATGATGTACAGGTGTGATACATAGTGACAGGGTTCACCAGTGGCCTTGACAGTGCTGGGTCAATGGCTGGATTTGATGATCTTAAAGTTTTTTCACTCTAAATGAGTTTGTGACTTCACTTCAATGCAGTTGCTCGTAACACACTGCACTGCTGTGTGGCCAGGTGCAGTGTGAGGGTGGTTGCATGTGCACCCACAGGAGTGCACTGGTTTCTATTATGCTTCCTTTTCCAAATGCTAAAACTCAGGAGGGGTTTTCCTCCCTATAATCTTGTGAGCATTCCATTTACTAAGGAGAAAATCAAGACACACATATAGAGTTCAGAAGTGGTATTATTATTATTTGATTAAAATTGCTTGGGATTTTTTCAGAAAAAATGCTAGAAGCTGTTTGTTCACTAAAACTAATCATTTTTCCTCAGAAAATATTCCTCCGCTTTCTGGGTAATTTATTGTAATAAATTATTTCATTTAAATGTATAATTCTATTCTGATCTTTCTTGCATGGAATGTACTATGAAGTTTAAGGTTAAAATTAAACATTTAGTTAGGAAGTAATTTTGTAGGTTTTGTCTGTTCAGGAATTTTGGAATTGTGGATTTCCTCTTTCAACACAAAAACATCTAGGACTGTAAAACCTTTACCTGTCAGACCTGATTTGTTGCATATTTTCAGACAGAAAGAAAATTTAATTAGAAGCTAATTGTGTAAGATATTCCTTCCCCAAAAGCTCTGTGCCACACATACCATGAAAGACAGCTGTTTTCATTAAAATTCTACCAAGGAGAGGATTATAGTATGGCCAGAGCTGTTCAAGAAGCCCTTAATGGTGTCAGAAAGTACCCCCAGTTATTGCTGGTAGGTCAGACCTGTCGTGCCATCTCCAGTAGTGGCTGAGCTCCGTCAGCTGGTGACTCTGGCTTCTTCTCTCACATGCACAGTGTCATTAGAGAACTTCTTGGAAAAACTTTGGTGCAGACAGGGTAGCTCCTGGAGCCAGGGAGACAGGTGGAGACCCTGCACACCTGAGTGCTGGGGCCAGTGCTGAGCTGGGACTGTGTAGGGGATGTGAGCTCTCAGGGCTCTGCTGGGGCTGCCGTGGGGAATGGGGGCTTCCTTGTGAAACTGCCATCAGTGCTGAGAGAATCCCCAGATAGAAAAGGACTGGGTGAACAGTAACAGTAACTCCCAGCACAGGAGTTGTGCTCTGTTTTGGACTTGAATTTTGCTTCTTGAACATGAGGATTAAATATGAGTTATTTCCTCTTCAACCTTGGTGCAGCAGCACTCACTGGGAAGAGCTGAGCCAGGTGCTGGATGAATGCAAGCTGTGCACCTTCCCTGCACTTTTCAGCATGAGTGCTGTGGGATTTATCCCTGTACACTTGGAGATGGTCTGAGTGAAAGCAGTAAAAACCTAGGCTTGCCAGTGTCTGCAGTAGGATCACACCTGGGTTGTTCTATGTTACAGTAGGAGGGAATGCCCAGCTGTATGAAAGATTTGGCATAAAGATCTTCAGCTAATTTGATGATACAGGATGACTTAAGTAAAGCTCCCACAGAGTTCAAAGAGCGCTGTGTTCGAGGTGGCTCCAGATTGGTTTCTAATAATTTAGCTGAGGGCACTGCTCAGCCCCCTTCAGCTGAGTTCTGATGCTGTACCAGGAGTCCTGACACACAGCACAAAAACACTTGCTTCATTAGATGGCCCTGGAGAGACTTCTTAGCCCTGTATTTGGCAACCACCAAACCACTGAGCTAGCAATGGGTCTGCTCTGTATTCATCTCTGCTTAAACAGGCTTGAGTGGAGCAATACCTGGATCTAATAAACCACACAAATGTCACTCTCTGAAGGCTCTTTCCAGAAAGAGATGATGTGAAGTGCCATGTGGCAGGCTCGTGCCTAAGCCTCATGGAGGAAACCCAAATTAAATCATATCTCCAGAAGCTGCTGTTCCCTAGATACCAATATGAAAATAATCCATTTCTAAAGATAAATTCTCTTCATACATCAAAAGTAGAGTACATCAAATGCTGTAAGAAGGCAAAAAACAGTAGCTGCAGGGATGGTTTCAGAAATTTCAGAGTGTGTAGAGGAAACCCAGAGCTGTTAGCATATTTTTTTACCTTTTTGACAGCGAGTAAATGTTCTGTGGCAGACAAATCTGCAGGAAATAAAATTTTATGATGTGCTGTAACCATACTGGTTATATATCTATACACTACTGGCAGGCTATCAAAAGACGCACATTTTCAGCATTTCTGAATGTGACTTGAAAGCAGCTTGACTTCTGTAATCATAAACACTGACAAGCGTACTCTGCCTGCATGGACCAGATGATGTCTCTCTTCATATTAGCATGGTGGTGGTGCACAAGCAGTCCAGTGAAATGAAAATTAACTGAGAAGCAAAGGGAATTTTCTGTCTTGCCTAAATATTGGTCATAAACCAATTTGCCTATAAAAGGAAACTGCAGATCCTTCTGCTTTCTATCCTATTGAGTTACTGCTCAAAATAACAGTAACTCAGACTGGCGATTATTCCTTTCTCATTCTGTGCATCTTAGTGATATGAAACCAAACTCTCTTTTCATTTATCCTGAGATAATCCCTAATGGAGGGGTACTACTGACCATGAAAGCAATGAGAGCTAATTGCAGACATAAAATACCTTTTTTCATGTGTGTACATTTTATAAGAAGAACTCTGCTGAATCTGTATGGTACACAGCTGTCGTGTATCCTCTCCAGGCCAGTACTGTGACACAGAAGCACATAACCCAGGTGTAAGCATGTCCTTCAAAAACACCTCCCCTTTTTAGCTCCTATTCCTACCTTCTAGAGATTATGTGGTTTCTAGCTCAGTTGAACAGCAGTAGTAATTAATGATTTCATTATCTTTTTTAATGGAAAGGTAGCAGTTACCATAATGAGTGCATGATGAAAAATAATAACAAGCATACAACTTACAAAAGCCATTGGGCTCTGTTTTTTTACAAAGGCAGTACATTGGTATATGTGTACCTAATTACCACACTGAAGAACAGAATCAAAAGTGGGTGAAAGTAAATGTAAACAATTTGGCTCTAATGCTGTTGTCAGAACCTTCATCATTAATGCAAAATTTCCTTGTTCTGGCTGCTGTCCCCTAGTCTGATGAAAAGCTGTTCTGTTGGTGTCACATGCAAAAAATGCTCTATGTAGTAGCCTGGGGGTCTTTGATAAAAGAAGATGAAAAAAACAATACAAAGTTGAAAAATTAATTATTGTATTGAAAATATGCTTTATACTGTGCTAGGCTGAGGTAGAACAAAATTAAATCCCCAGGGTAAAGCCACAAAGTGCAGTAATATGGAGTAAATTAAAGGAAAATACACAACTTAATGGAAATGACCACTCAATCAAAGGATTTGACAGTAGTCCATGGTTCTGGTGTTTTACTTTCAGGCATTTGGACTTTCACATTTTTAGTCTATGCTCCTTATTTTGCTCTTAATGTAATAATGTGTTATGTAACCCTCTCTAATGGTTGCAAATCAAGAAAAGTTTGAAGATGAAAGTAGAGCTTCTCCTGGGTAGCTTTTGTCAAAGTGTTCTTAGCAGTGGAGGTTCTTAGCTATAATATACTGCCCATGAATCAAAGAGAATAATTTCACTACAACCAGAGGAAAGGCTTGTGAATGTCTGTTATTTAAGAGGCAACAAATAATGGATGATGTGGAAAATATTGAACGTTAAATGCTCTCTTGCTGCTGACTTACAGAATGCTTTAATGTTACTAGATGTTTGATAGTACTAAAACTAAAAAAAAAGGATCACGAGGATATTCCAGAGGTAAGGAAAGAACAAACTGCAGGATAATTTTAGAGAAATCAGAGGTCAACAGAAAAAGTCAGCAACAACAAAAATAAACAAACTTGCAGCAGAGCCCTCAAGGAAATAGCTGAGGTATCTTGAGGGGCAAAAGAGACAAAGTAGAGATAAGCACATCTAGCATCTATATTTAAAAGGAATTGACTACTTTCTTGTATTGTGCAGCTTGTCACCTGGCTTGAATATCTAAAAATATATCAAAATATTAAATAACAGCATTGCAAGCATCAGGAGACTTACAATGTTGTGGGAACACCCCAGGGTAATACCAGACAGGATAAGCCCAGTCTAATTTACAAGCAAACTAGTTTGATGGGAGGCCATAGATGAGACATATCTTGGTAGTGCCCCAAACTCATGAAAAGGAAACGAGCAAAGCTAATACAAATCAGATGTGTTCAGCTGTCAGCCCCAAAAAATGGTTCAAAAAGATGCTTGCTTTCTTTGTCAATGCTATACTGCAGCCCAGATGTCATGGAGGGTCAGCACACAGAGACTTTCTTTCCTGCTGCTGGCCAGAGTGACAACATTCTGCATTCAGTGCACCACTGACCCCACAGACCTCTTGGCTGGGTTTGCAGGTGCATAATCCACTCCCTCAGATTTCCCTCCAGCTCCTTGGTTTGGGATCTGGGCCGTGTCAGCCTTGCCATGGGCAGGGTTTGCAGGAAGTGAACCTAATACCTCTCCTAACAGCACTGACAAAAAGCCAAACTTGGGATTGTATCACACTCCCTGTGGCACATCCCCAGGGGCACAGGCAGGGTCTAAGGGCTCCTGTGGCTATGGAAATAAGCCTGCCTCAGTGAAATCCTAATCTCCATAGGGGATACCTAGGGAAAGGGCTTGTTGGGATCATTACTGGAGAATTTCTGGGCCACTGATACTGAAAACAGCTTGGGGTGAAAATAAACACAGTGCATTCAGAGAGAAAAATATAGAGTGCACCACGACATCCAGTGTACCAATTTTCAGCATACTTTCTGCATAATTAGCACACTATTAGAAAAAATAACTAGAAGGCACATTTAGAAACCTTTTTTGCTCGGGGCTCTTCAGTATACAAAGCTGAAATACTGTGACAGATTTTAAACAGCAACTGCTATTTATACTGGTACTAAAAAACCTCCTGAAGTGATTTTTTCTTTCAGCTTCTCAGCTTAAACCTCAACTACACGTTCTCCCCATGATACACCTGTGGATGTGTAGCATTCACTTAGTCAGAAATGCTGTGTTTAGCCTTTCCTCAAAGTCAAGTCAAAATCCACCATGAAAAACTCTGTGCAGTTGAATGCATTAGTATTCCATAGGAAAAGTCAGTATATACCTGTACACTGACTTCTATTTTGAATCAATTTTATAGCCTTAAATGATTAGTGCCTGAAATAAATGATTGAGCATGCCTTGAGAGAAAATGTGTGATGCATAAAAAGAGGATAAATGCTTTGTTTTGTGGAGAGACCTGGAGCGGATTTATCTTGGTAAAAAAAAAAATTGCTAGAGTGATGATGAGGTAAAAATCTGAATTTTCATTTTCAATTAACAGATTTGCTAAGACAGTTTTCCTGGAATGTTTAAAATCTTTGCTGGCATAGTGGTATATCTTGTGCCTCCTGTCCACTCCTCCTTTTGTCGGTAAAAAGTTGCACATGTACACTGGAGCTGCTCACTTTTAACAAAAAACCTATGACAACTGATCCCTGTTGAAAAGGGACTACATTGACATATCCATGGCCAACTCTTGCACTGTAACATCATTCCACCTGTGATTTGAAAAGATGGATCTGAAATCTTTAGGAGTGCTATTAGATAATGTGTATGTGGCAGGACAGACAATAGCATCCCCTCAAACCCAGAGCTGGTTTTAAGCATGTATTTCTTGTGAGGTTTTAGCAGTACTGTATAATTTATACATACAGCAATTCTCTCCTAAATCTTTGGGAAATAAAACCATTTAACTAGAAAAAGATCGCCTTTTGAGACTTGCTGAGCAGAGCCTGAGGAGAAAAGCATCTCTTGCCTCCTTTGGAATGGAAAGTATTTCTACATTTTGTTTGTAACAGTCCTTATTTGTCTGGACACTCATATGATTAAGTATATTGCTGAAAAAGCACAGGCTTTATGTGATCCTTGTGGGGAACATGAAAGTGTCCAAACACCTTATGGTGTGGCTGGAATAGCATTAGACAGCTCTCCTACTCCTGACAAGCTGGCCCAGTGATTCCAAGGCTTGTGTATTTTTACTTTCCAGACAGATGGAAATTGCCATATCAAAGAAATTAAGCAAACAAAACCCCCTATTTTGGAATTGCTTTTTTTAAAAAAAAGTGTTATTTGGTTAACAGTAGAACCCTTTATATCACTTTCTGCAAAACTGACACCCTATTAAAGAAAACCTTTATAAACCTTGGATCCCTCTATGTGGGAGCCTTGTGATTTTATCTGCCAGGGATTCAGACCAATGCAGTTCATTAAAGACAGATTGTTCCCGTGGAGGGTGAATCTCCTTGAACTTAGCATTTTGTCGGTAAAAATTGGATATTTCCACAAGCTTTCATCACTGGTGTGCTGCTGACCAGCCCTTGAAGGACGGACCCCACTGCATGGCACTTCCTGCCCCACAGTGCAGCAGCTGGGTCAGAAGCACACTTTTTATTTCTGTCAAAACCATAATATGTATACATGGGCCATATTTGGAAGCTTTACATGTCAAGGCCCAGAGCAACAGGGACACCAGCAGAAGACATGATTGACAAATGCTGCAAGATTTAGCCTTGAATGCAACAACAAATCTCACATTTGTAATTTTCCTTAAAAATCACGCAGCTGAAGCTCATCCTCTCTCTTACTAAAGTAGGTATTTTGTGTAAAGCACAAATCAATTCATTCCTTGTTAATAATTTGCAAAGGACTTTGCCTTTTCCTGTAAAAGGAAATCCTATACTTTATCCACTTAGACTACTATGATACTTGCAGCCTTTCACATATGCTGTTAGCTGCTCATTTATCTTGCACTAGTGATAGTCTTTTTAGCTGACCTGTGGTGTGACTTTAGCTGAATAGAATGCAAAACAGGAGCTGATAAAGAGCATTTTTACATCTGAAGGTCATAAATATTGAACAGATTCCCTGTCATGCTTGTAAAGAGGAGTGTCACACCTCTTTTGGTTTTACAGTTAGTCTTTGCAAAGCAAGGGCCTAGCAGGAGTACTGGGGGTATATATAGAATACTTCTTCACACTCCTACAGGAGTACAGAACCACTTCTATAAATTTAATAATAAATACAAACAGTTTGTGCTTCAAAATGGTACATTAATGCAGTGCTAGCACTGTAATATCTGACACTCAAAATCAGAATATTTTAGATGGTTGGTCTGTTCTAATTGTAATGTGGCTAAGCTGCATATCCCAAATTATATATGGTGTATTTTAATAGTAAGAATGTATTAAAACCTACATTTTAAAATCCACTTTTTCAATATGTGAAGCTTATGTTAATGAGGAGTGAGTGACAAAGGCAGATTTGTAGGTGATCTCTTCAGTGGTTATATAAGAAAATAACCAGTTCTCTCCTCAGAGGTAATTAGCTTGCTATTTAAATAGTCTCAGACTCTGAACTATAGTTTTTATTATTTTTCCAAATGAGGTTTAATATATAGGGTTTTCAATTTTTTTAGAACAGGTAGACATGGGGAATTTAGAGAGCATGAGCAACTCCATAGCCCTCCTTGTCAAAGTGTCCACTGGGAAATAGAAAAGACTGAGGGATAATTAGTACTTTTTGTTTGAGACTAACACTAAAAATTCCATGTCAAATTGATTTGTTTCATGGGTACTTTGCTGTTATCAGTTATCCAGACTTATTAAAATGTGTGGGGTATCTTTACTTCTCTCTCTTCACACTAAAAGCAGCATTAGTGAGCGCTTCAGTTCAGGCCTGTTTGGAAGAGTTGAGCATCAGACAACATTTTGTGATCCTGATGTGGTCTTTATACAACATGCCATGATGAGGGTTAGCCTTGACACCTAATTTTAAAAACCAAGTTGAATCTTCATACTGACTTAGTGTGGGCTCTGACTGTGGCTGCATTTGAAGGAATTTACCTGGGGAATGTAGACAGGGGGGAGATCTGAGTGAGTACAGCCATTGTGTCCCTGTGTGTGCACTGTGCTGCCATCAGGCCCAGCCCTTTGGAGCCCACCAGGATTGGCATGGGGGTCCTGGCACCCCTGCCCCACAGCTCACCCTAAGACTGGCTTTTCATCTTTACTAAGCACATAAAATCTTCTTTTTAATCTGTAAATATAATTTGTATCTTTTTTGGAGGCTAAATTCAGCACAATTTTAAAGATACTATTTGTCTTAATTGCTCCTTACTGCATTATCTGAATAAGTACATTATGTCTAGATTTCACTTTTTAAGAAGAGCATGCTTTGTTGTAAATGGAAAAGTGGGAAAGCTGGAGACTATTGAACTCCTATCTGTTTCATCTGCTAAAGAGCTTTAATTAAAGTGGGGATCTCATTAGCAGAGATGTTAATCTAAAATTTATTGTTTCATTTTTTCCAAATGATTCCTAAAGCATAATAACTTATCGTGTAACATGTCCAAACAATTGATAAAACCAGTCTCTAGTCAAATGCTGAATTTTTTAACAGACTTATCAAAAGTCTTTGACATTTAAAAAAATTTCTGCCTGTTAGAAAGAGTAACATTCTTCCTCATGAGAGTGACTTTTTCATCAATGGCAATAATTGATAGAGAGAGTCTATTCCTGCTAGAAAATAACCCTATTCACATTCTGAATCTAAATAAGACACTGGTGTCTTGGTTGTACAGATATATGTTCTTGCTAATTCTGCAGAGACAAAACAGCACAGAAAGTGTTGATCCACAGCTGTGGAAGTTTGGTTGCTCTGCCTGTCTGAGTTGTAGCTCACTTTGCATCCACACAGTTTGCACTCCTGAATTTTAGGCAGCCACTCTCCACATTGTGTTGCAATTGGGTAGTTATATCAATTTAACAGTAACCAAAATCTCTCTCATATCTCTGTAAGGGTGTACTGTATCTTGGCCTCAGAATGTTCATCAGTTAAGGGGTTTTTTCCTGCTGAGGATATCTGGTGTTCCACTCTCAGAACCACCAACCATCTGGGCAAATATGGACTTTCTGGTTCTTGAAGTTTGCAGAAGAAATAAGTGATGTATATAAAACTGAACCTATAAATGCTTCTCTTTTTCCCCTATTACGAGCAAATTCAGCAATGTAAATGGGCTATAAAAACATATTTTGTTATTCATTGAGCAACAAACTTCAATTTAGTTACCTGCACCAGACTGTTCTAAGGTGCACATCTTGTCCAATGTCATCTAAGCCTCATGAAGCCAAGGGCTGCTGTTACTGAGGACCATTCATCCTTTATTTGCTGAACAATACACTACCAAGCAAAACCACAAGCCCTTTTGTGTTTCTGAGACACATGTAAGTGTTTGAGGTTCTTGAGACAAAAGGAAGACTGAAGCCCCAATTATGTGGTTGGACTTGAAGAGTTGTGAAGGCCTGGAAAATACTGTGGAGCTTTTAGGAGGCTACTCCTCAGCTGGCAAAACACACAGGGTTTGTTGGAATTCTAGTGCAAATTTCCAGCAGCAGGGTTTAAAAGTCAAACCATGGAAGTCATGTGTATGACACAGATTTTTTTGTCAGAAACTCCTGAATTGAACTCCCTACTTTCCAGCTTATGTTCTGCGCCATGGCTGAGCCCTTGAAGGTGATGTCTGCTACTGATTCCAGCAGATGGAGGAAGATGGTCCTCACATATTTTGTGTCTGGCCTGAAAGGTTCACTCAGCTGTTGCTTCAAGAACAAAACTTTGCCTTAATATATACTAAGGGGTTAAGAGGGAAGTGAAAATTATTCTTTCAGTAAAGGGAAATGGCTAAACAGTTTTAGCTGAAACCTGCTAAAAACCATTTGCCCCTGAGCAGCCACAAAGCAGGAAAATATCACCAGAGAAGGAGAATATTTCAAAAAGTTATCTGAATGAAAGAAACAGAAAGTTATAATGGCACTCCTGACTTAACCTTACCAGCTACTGCTACGGGAGCTTACTATAATACTGTATCTTATCTGACCCAAATCCTAAGCCAAATAGTTTTGTTCTCTGTTCCTTTATATTTTGCTGCTGGCTACAGATAAAATTGAGCATGTTTCATTCAAAGAATATTAGTGTCTAGATACTGATTGTTCATCCACTCATAGATACAAAAGAAATAGTAAAGGGTATTTGCTTCAATATAATGACTTCATCAAACAAATGGAACACAAGTAGCTCAGTATTGTAGAAACAAAGAGAGTTTTCATAAACTGAAGAACAGGAGAATAGGGATGACTATTCTGTTTTAAGGAACAAAACTGGTGATTTCTTTGATAAACAGCATCATAAAAGAAAGCTGGGTCTTATTAAAATGTGTCTTGTCTCTGTAATTTTGCAAAATATGGTGTAAATCTTTGGAGCTATTTTGCTTATATCCTTCAAAATAAAGGGACTCTTAATTCATAATTTATAAGCACAGCCACTCCAGTGAGTGTTCCTGCAGGCTACTCTGACTACCTTAGCAACCACCAGAGAATGCTAAGCAGAAACAGCAGTGACCCTTCTGGACATAAATAGGGTTTTTCTCATGTCACTTGATCTTTTTTTTTTTTTTCTTCTTTGGACTGTTAAGTGCTTTGTCCTCTACTACCCAGGATATTAGCTGGTCATCTCCACACTGTTGTAAAGATGAAAATAGTGGAAATAACACTGACACAACTTCACTGCTCCATGCTGACAGGGCAGAGGCAGCCAGTATCGATCGCCGTGTCTAACTGGTAATAAGAATGTAAACTCAGCCTTGTGCTGCTCTCCATCAAAGCAATGCAAGTCAAGCTTTCCTTTTGCACAGGCCTGCATTCATTTCTCCAGTTGTCAATATGTCCTGATAGAGCTTTTAGAGACTTATCAATATTTAACTGCACTTCTATTGACTCAGCAATTACACGGTAATTGATTTAAGATTGATTATCATCATGTTAACATTTTAATGGTCAAAGAGTAATATAACTAACTGAACATGATATTATTTTAGGCTTTTATTACCTTTGTCCATGTGTATTATTGTTTCTTGTCACCAGATTTTAAATTTTACTTAATGTTGTACTGTTCACCAAAAATAACTGACAATATTGTTTATAGATTTACTTTTTGCCAGAATTAATTCTTATTTTGGCAGCATAATGTTTTCATTATAATTAAAACATTCAAGTGGATCTCATCAGAATATCTTGTTACTAGTTAAAAAACATATGAAAAACGTGAGTACTGGCAAACAGTAATTAATTGTCCTGTGCCACACATGAGGCAGTTAGCTAAAGGATAAGACAACTAAGTTATTTTATCAACTACAGTGCTGTATCCAAGAGCTGGGTTTGATGAATGATGCTTTTCATTAATCAGTTTTATTGATTTCTTGCATGGAGAGCTCTGAGACCTAGCTGGAACTACAGCAGGTTTGAGCTCTGCCAGCTGTGGTGATATAAATATCAGCCAAGAAAAATATCCAAAAAATAAAACCAGGAATGTGGAGAGGTGGAATTTTTTTCCCAGTACAAGTGATTAATTCAGTCCTACTAGTGCTGCTAACTCTGTTTCTCTTGGTATGTGAGCTGTAGTGAAGATTGTGTCTGATCTGTTGTACACAAGAGCAGTGGGATGTGAGAGGGCAACGTCAGCTGCAGCCAGGACCAGGCTGGGATTATACCTGTTAGACAGGAGACAAAATCACAGATACAAGGCTACTTTTCTTTTTTTCTTTCCTTTTTTTCTTTTTTCTTTTCTTTTTTTTTTCTTTTTTTTTCCTTTTTTTCCCCTCATCAGCTAGCTAAATAAATAGGAGTACAACTGAAAAAATTAGAAGAGATATTAGATTAAAGGTGTTCAGAGACTATCACAATAAACCATTTTCCACCCAGTCTTTTCTGAGACGATCAGAGATTAATTTAAGAAAATCTTACACTATATTTTTAGCTGTCCTTTGTCATGACTTACTTTGCTGGGGCATTTTCCAAGAAGCCACTTCTGAAGTTTTTCTCAAGATACAGAGGCCAGTTGCTCTCGCAAATAGACCTTGAGAGACTGAGTGTTAGATCTGGGCCTTAATCAAAGGGAAAAAAGAGTAAAGGAATCTTCAAAGGATGCCTCACTATGCAAACGAAGAGGTTTCTGAGCTGTTTCATTGCAGAGCCTATTTTTTCACTGGTTACAACTGAAAAATGATATTTTCTGTAATGGAGTGGACAGGTTTGAAGTTTTTCAAAGTTTGTTAATCCTGCTTTAAAAAGCTATCAGAAAACTTCCAGTGGCTGGGCTCCATCAAAGATGGCAAACCTTCCTCTTCAGCACTGTCTCTGTAGGATTTGGTCACACTTGTGACCAAATATACATTCATGGATGTATATTTGTGATGTTTTTCCTGTTCCTTATCAACCATTGTAAGTTTTGAAACTTTCAGACATGAGCAGTCCTGCAGACATCTTTTCACAGAATCACAGAATTGTTAGGGTTGGAGGGACCTCTGGAAATCATCCAGCCCAACCCCCTGCCCAGGCAGGGTCACCTGGAGCAGGTGTCACAGGAACATGTCCAGGTAGAATTGGAATGTCTCCAGAGAAGGAGACTCCATGACCTCTCTGGGCAGCTGTTCCAGTACTCTGCTACCCTCAGAGAAAAGAAAGAACTTCTTTTCTCTGAGGGTAGCATGTTGAGGTGAAACTTCTTGTGTTTTAGTTCATGACAATGACCACGACCACTAGCCAGAATTTCATCTTATCAATGTTAGAAGGAATGGAAGGTCTCCTAATGAAAAGGAATTTCATGTCTACTCCTCTTTTTTTTCTCTCCTTCCTTTCATCTACTCCCTCCTTCCCAAAGCTGAGGTTCAGTCTGATAGGGTATTTAGGGTGTCATGGGTAAAAATAAAATAGAAAGAAGTCCTTTAATACAGGTAGTTAATTAGCATGTAGTGAGAAAAATAAATCATCAGAACCTTCACTAAATACTAAGGTTGCTTCTATTGTGTACAAAGATTCCTCGAGATATGCAGTTTCCACATACGCACCTTGTGGTGTCATTTCAGCACAGCAGCTCAGACGAAGCACGGTAATTAACACTTGCCATAATAGACAGTAATGTGGTAAATATGGCTTCAGGATTCCCACTGCCACTTACAGTGTCCAACATGTCCAACATGAAAGACTTTACATGTTAACTTCTCATTAGTCAATGAATGCCAGAACACAGAGCCTCTCCCAGCTGCAGAATGGGATCTGGTCCAAAACAATCTGATGGTCTTTGTGATCTTGCCCAGGTTTGTATTAGGAACTGTGGTACTAAACCTTAACTTGAGCCAAGTGACAAAACACCATCATTATCAAATGATGCAAGAAAGCTTGAAAGGAAACAGAAAGCTGTCTTAAAGAATCCTGGAGATTATTCCTGAAGGTTTGATAAACCTATTTTTATTCTTTTTTAAAATATTGGTTGAATCACTATAGAAAACACCTCATACTAAGGCTCTGTTTTGTAAAAAAAGGAAAAAAAAAATCATAGACATTCTTATAGGACTGAAAAAAATAGGTCCTCCTCCCCTGGAAATAATCACTCTTAAGAAGCTGGTTTTGAAATTAATTTCATTTCTGTATTGCATCTAGACAAAAATTAGATGTGCATAAACAGCCAGGAAACCCTTTTGTTCTGGTCTTGTTGCAATTTTCAACTACTTTGCCTGGTTACTAAACCAGGCCTGGGCCTGCATGATCATTTGACTCCCCTCATTTGCTGGGAGTAAATTAGGACAGTCAAAAAAAGTCAGTGTGCTGCCCCAGAAAATGTTTCTGTGTTCAGGATTCCTCTGAATTCAGTCAATTTGGATAAGGAATATCAGGTGAAAAAGTTGATTCCTACTCAGTCAGACTACTGACGGGGAAATAAATAAAACATTTTAAAAGGACAAGCCTGTCCACATGTCTACACTTAATTTTAGAACTTCATGTTTTATTTAAAATTCTTATGCGTAGGTAGAAAATACTGAATTTCACATTAAATACTTCATTTTAATTAAAATATAATACCAGGGGGAAAAATCTCAAACACATTTCATTGTAAAAGAAAAAGAAAATAAGCCAACCAAAACCCTGACATGACAGAGTTGTAGAGTTGTAACTCAGTTCTTAAAGTCTCCTTTTTGAACTGTCCTGCAAAAAACTGAGCTGAAATTTTCGAGTCATTGGGTGTCACAGTTTTATTTGAAAGTAGAAGAGGCTGCAGCTGCCTCAAACTCCTCAAAATTATGTCTGAGATACCTCAAAATACATATCTGGGGTTACTTGTCCCCGAGGAAAAAATGCTCCTTAAATTCTGGATCCTTGTTTGCTCCATGTACCCAGAGGCTCTTTGTTTCTCCCCTGACATCCACAGCAGGCCTCGAGGAAAACACTTTATTTATTTGTTTGCTTCTTTGTTTGCTTGTTTGTTTCTCATGAGCTTTGGGTGAGATTCAGATTTAGCTGCTCTCCCTGGCTGACAGTCAGAGCCCAAAAGAAATGTGCTGAGCTTCCGCAGTTCTTGTCTTCTCTCAGGCATCTGCAGAGCCCAGGCAGGAATTCTGTCCAGCCTTTGATCCATCTCTTCTCATGCTGCTTCTTCCCACCTCTGTGCAAACTCTAGGTGGATTCCTAAATGAATTCTGTGATTATTAGCTACTGCCAGAGATGGCAATAATATTTAATACTTCCCTTTTAATGAGGTTTTTAATGAGGTTAGTGTTTGAACTAATGAAATTCTGATACCCGATATACATCTCTCGTTGTGGTTACAATTCTGCACATTCTATTTTTTAAGAAACAATCAGTGCTTTGTTTCTATTCAGCTTTTTTAGAATGTCTTTTTATACCAAAAAGATCCCTTTAAATACAAAGGTAGCACTGCAAAAAGGTTATCTGTTCAAGTTGGTCAAAAGAAACTTGGGCCCGCAGTTACACAAACACTCGTGTCATACTGAGTCTTATATTTGGCACTTATTATAATGTGGCTCTGTGCAGGTAATAGTATTCAAAAAGCTTGAGAGACAAGGCAGTAAGGGCAGGACTGAACTTTCACAATGCCTCTCCTACTTTAGCTTCATGTCTTTTGGGACAATATTAAAAGGAAAAGGAAAAGCCCTTAAATATCATTTATTATATGTCGACATTACCTGGCACCAAACATAGCCCAAACTCAATTCCTTCACTTCTGTATAAGGGGAGGTCCAGAAGCTGTTGTTTTGCATGACAAATTAGACAGTTACAGCCACTCTTGTAATTAGCATGGAAGGTAGATATGTTAGATTTAGGGGGAGAAAAAAATGTACAAAAGATTAATTGCAGCCTATTAAAATTCTAAATTCATCATCACTGGAAACTTTCATCATTTTACACCAGAGTGGAAAAATTTCATTGCATTCATGAAATTAATCCAGTATGTGCTAATCTGCCATGCCAACCTCGTTCCAACTTGAGGGCCCAAATGTATTATGAAGCATAATTACTCCAGAGCTAAAATCTTAAGGAAGGCTTTGAGGGCAGTGTCTGTGAAACACAAATTGGAATTGCCATGGTTCACGTATAAACAGAGAACTTAATCTTGTAGAACCCGTAAAAGCAAGACCTTCTTGCCCCAGGTATCACAACAGGAGAAGTGCTATTGGAATGTCCATATTTCATAATGGTTTTGAACAGTGCTCATTTTAAAATGGATTGAAAGACCTCCAAAGTGGTCTTTAAATTAAGCAGTTTTAATGTCTTTTATATTGGCTAGCAATTGCCACAGTAGAATTATTTTTTTCTAATGTAATTATATCTGGAAACATGTAGTATTGTGTAGATTGTTTTGAGTCTATGTATCTCTTTTTTCTGCTCGGTTGTATCATAGAAGATAGAAGATTTTTAATAATATATTGTCAGCCACTGAAGTGTCATAGAAGAGGAGATGGTCTTTCTTCATTAGCCTTTTGCAGGAAAGCAGTGTGACTTCTGAGAATACCACTCAGAGCCATTTAAATCAGTACATCATTTCTTTCTTTAAGGTAGTCATTGAAGCCTTCTTTCAGAAAAGTAACCTGATGAAGACAAGTGGGGTCAAAGCTGACAAAAACAAATTGTTCTTCACTACTGAAAATCCCATTTGGTGATGAAAAGTTCAGTTCAAACCAGGATTTCTGTTCTGAGCTTTGAGAAATCTGTATTTGCTTAGTACAACTGAACAGAGGTTAAGTGTAAAACAAACCTCTTCTGCCTTTCTTGTCTGACTGCATCATATATTTAAAAAAAAAAAAAA
>VWZU01008065.1:0-67537 GCA_013397095.1 Sterrhoptilus dennistouni | reverse complement strand
AAAAAGGCACAGAAAATCCCAGGCACTAACACTTCTCTAAGACTTCCTTACTTTTCCATAATATCCATAGCTTAATTTATCCTAAATTATTATGGCTTGATGATCAGCTAACTAGGAACACTCATCATAATTTTCACTGGCTGTTTGCAAAACATTACATCTGGGTAATTTAATGCAAGTTACTTTTGTGAGCACTTGCTTAAAATAAACACACAGACAAGATAAGCAGATGAGACATCTCATTCGGTGACAGCGCTGCAAAGAACACTTTGTATCTAACCATGTAACTGCTTATAGGAACAAGCTAAAATCACAGGAAATGCATAATGGAGAGGCCTAATGTGCTCAAACACGTTACCTTTGTTTCTGTATAAATTGTTCTCTTTCAGTAAACCTTTCCCCACATTTTTCCCTGCTACAATAGATGATGGTTGAAGTGTTTTCTTGTATTTCATATGCGTAAAATTACATGATGAGTCACTTTTTTATAAGCTTACGTTTACTGTTGGTGTTTACCCTCTGTGACTCATGACCTAATGGTCCTTATGGGCACTTAAGAAATGAGTGGAGAGTATTAAATATCCTGAAATCATTAGAGTGGCTTTGCTATTTGTTTCAGTGTAGATGCTGTCCAGTCATCTAATAATGACAAACATTTTAGCAATGAGATGGCTGAAAAAGGGAGATGTCTGCCATTGTCCAGGTAATGACTCACATCCAGGATAATACCCCAGGAATCATTTTGATATATAATTTTCATAGTTGTACACAACTATTAGGACACAGTATTTCTTTCCTTCTGATGCCGTCCCTTCTACCTCAGTTCTGGACCAGAATTAGTTTCTCCAACTCTGTCTTCTCTGATGTCCTGGACCCCTTCTCCACCACTCTCTGACTGATCATTCACAGTGTCCCCATTCTAGCTTGAGAAGAAAAACAACATCCATTGCTTGCATTCACATTCCATCTGCCCCTCTAAGGTCTGTGCTCCATCACAAGGCTGAGGTTGCCCAAGGGATGGCCTCTGGACACAAGGCTTCTCCTTAAAGTGATGGTGACTAGAGATGGGCAGAAAAGGAAAAAAGGAGAGGCCAGCAAGTGTCATAAACAGGTAAGGAAATATTGAGAGAAGGAAGAGAAAGGAGAAATGAAAGAGAAGACTGGTTAGTGGACAGAAACCATAGAAGAAGAGGGGTCAAAAAGGTGAGAGAAATAGTGATGACAGAGACTAGATTTTTTTGAAGTATAGAATAAAAAAGCACATTGAGTTGAAATTTTAAAATAAATGTTTAGTAGCAGTATTTGTACAAATATCTCCAAAAGTAAAAGGAGAACTCTGCAAATGGAATTTTTGGTTCTATTGAGCCAAAACAAGTTGCAGGTGCTGTAATGTTAAACCAAATGGAACAAAAAAAAAAAAAAAATCACTGTTGCTCATTAAGGATATATGGACATATCGAATGTTCATCATTCCTACACTGAGTTTGTTGTTCTATAAATTTGATTCTTATGTCTGTATAGAAAATTTTCCTGAAATTTTCAGTTTGTAAAATGAGAATTTTATCAATTCAGAAGAAATAGATGCTGGTGTATGGGAAACTGAGCTGGTAAACACAGATTTAAAGGACTTGTGAAAGTTCTAAGTAGAAACATCTTTTGATCTTTGAAGTTTTGCTGCTATGTCATCATCCATAACTTTGACTGTCTTTTCTATTCAGAAATAGCTGGCTAAGCCATAAGAATAAATAATAGAGATACTGTCCAAAGGTTACTTTAATCATGGATATTGACCCAACAGTAAAACGATGATGGAAATGTTTCTTAGGAATATATTTATAATCTCAAGGTTTTCCTTCTCCCAGTAGCCAAAGGATTTGCTGCAGGAAAGGGCATTCAACAGACCACTCTGCCTTGGAGAGGCCATAACCAAACCAGCCAGGTGTTGATTCACATCTATTTTCTGACTACCCCAAAAGACCAGGTATAGTTTTATTTCCTATGATTATCGGTGGCTTCAGTGAAAAATACAGATACTGTTTTCCTTCAAAGGCTAGAAAGAAATGAAGCATTTTTCCCAAGCAAATTTGGAAAGCTAGTTCTGTCATCACTGTTCACTGACCCTTCCTTTCAAAGCTCTCTGCATTTGCATTCCATTTTTGCATTGTCTAAGCACATCTCAGTGAACCGATACTGGTTCAAGGGAGTTAAAAATCATATATTATTTGCATTAATTTTTTGCCTGAAAAAACCTTGACCAGCATAGGTTTAAAATGACCACGTGGCTCTTTACATTTACAGAGGAAAAAAAAAAAAAAAAAAGGGATTGTAAGTGGTGGAAAATAACTTGTAAATACACTTGATGCCAAACAAATTCAGTCTCTGGGTGTTTTTCTGTTATAGTCAAATAGCTCTCCAAACTACCTTCCGAAAATTATGGCTTTATTGCAAATGTTTTAATGTTTATACAGGAACTGACCCTACAAGTTAAAATAGCTCAGTTATCCAGTGTTTGCATTACTTTCCCAATGCTTATGCTAAATAATACCTTCACTAAAGCAGTGCTTATTTCCTTCAAGTGTTTGTGGGCAGCTGTCATGTACCCACTGAGCTTCTGTATAGTTGATTTCCTGTGTGTTTATATTACCCTTCTAAACATTCTTCAAAAGTCAAATGGCACCATTTCCCTTTGCTGCTGTGCTTGGCAGTGTTTTATTGTGCCTGGTGGTGAATGGGATGTTCTCAGTCAGAGGCTGAGAGAGGCAGCACCCCCTGCACAGAGAAGGAGCTGAAGGAGCAATGCCTCCACCCAGCTCTTTGAGAAGGGAGTAGCCAACAGAGGAAAATAGAGAAGATTGACAAGACTGGTGTGATTTTGTCTCCACTCACCAAAGGGAAATAGTGCTTCAACCCTGGAATAGATAATTCTGAACCCTTTTGTGGAACTGGACAGTAAATTAGGCTGTGATGTGCTCAGAAGAGACTAATGGCAATAATTCTGCTCCTTTCCTTGATTCTGCTCCTTAATCCTAGCAATGAGAGCATTCTGCAGGCCTTCCTCCAAGAGACTGGATTTCGCATTTCCCATTATAGTCCCCTGAAGAAAATGTATAGGCAGCAGCACTGTTCCTAAATCCTTAGGGGATCGAACACTTGGAGTCAAGTGCAACTAGAGCATGATTATATAAATCTTGTAAGAATAGACTTTAATTCTTTGGAAGAAAAAAATAGATATTCTTTAATTGCTTTTGCTTGCCTTTCTTCACTTTAGATTTGCTATAAATGGTGAATGGCAGATAGGATAATGTTATCCTCCTTGGAAAATGATTGTTAGAATTGTAGAAGCAGGGATATGGCTGCTCCTTTGAAATTCTCCCCTTAGGATACAGAAAAAAAGTTGGGCTGACTCAGAAATTGTCAGTTTTAGTGTGTTTCATTTTTATCTCAAAGGCAAATTCTTGTTCCAGTACAAGAGCTGAAAACCTGTGGCTACAATGTGTGAGCTACAGGTACAATCTAAAACTGGAGACAGAAGTCTCAAGATGAGGCAAAATAATTGCTAAAATTGACAGTTTAACAAAAAGTTTAAAAAAAACCCCTCATTCAAGTGTGCATGAGTGTATCTGTGTTCTTTTATAGTTTCACTAATTAGAATAATATTCATCCAAACAGATGTCATAATGACTGAACTAATATGTGGAGGATTAATGCCAGGTAGATTGAATATGATGTAGAACATGTCTTCTTCCTTGACACACAAAGCACAAGCTTTCCAGAACAGTAAGTGTCCTTTTGACGTGTCTGCTCAGGGTCTGACTGTGACTCATCACATTCGGCTCAGCTGAATTAAGTAAATAACAGCAGCAAACGGAGCACAAGGTGCAGTAAAAAGTTGGCTAAGGTAGAATGAAACAAAAGTAGCAGAGAGCAGTGTGGTGGCCATGATGGGTAAAGGGATGGCCACCGTTAGGAAAGTGACAAAATAGCAGAATTACACTCCTCAAGGTGACAGAAGGACTTCCCAGCCAGCTCTGGGAGCAAACACTGATTTGATTTTCCTCTTGGGCTGCCTCGGAGCCCAGGTGTCCTGAGCAAACTGGGTGTCCTTGTTCCCACTGGAAGCTACAGAAGCTCATGCTCCAGCTGCGCCATGGTGTCTGGCTCTATTTTTCCTTAATTCCAAAATACTTTTGGCAGCAATTTTCTTTTTTTTTCTTTTTTCTTTTTTTTGGAGAAAAATAGAAAATGGCAGAAGTGTTCAGATATGGAGCTACACTTAGAGAATCGTAAGTTCCCTGTTTGATACTTCAAAGTGCCTTCTTTCATATTGATCTAGGACAATTTTTAGGGAAGTGACAGAGAGTCTATAATTTTATGTAGAATATTAAAATAATTGCTTTCTATAGCTGCTTGCATTTTAAGTCAATTCACTGTCTAAAAAGCTACAATATATTTCAGTGCTATTTTTTTCAGCTGCAACATTTTAAGACACAAAAGTTCCCTTTTTCAGGTCAGTGCAGACAGAATGCACTGAGTAAGAATCTGCCAATTTCCTTTCATGTTTGATCTTTGCTTCCTTGATCATTTCCGTAATCCCTATCACTTAGGCTGTCTATGCCTCCACTTGTAGCATTAACCTTGATGTTTTGTAATAGATGTCTCACATGGCCTTTGCTCTTTCCTGTTCTCTCCCTTAATTTCCTTGGCTATCCACACTAGTGGTTTTCTTCTTTTATAGCCTATTTATTTCCCAGTGTTACGTTCTTTCCTTGGACTCCCATTTAATTAAAGCTGTACTGTCAACTTGAAAATCACATTTCCATCTGAAAATCTTGTGTCTTCTCTTGTTACATGAAGCCCTTGAGATGACTCTGGTTAAAACAGAGTGGGCTGGGGGGTGTGGGGGCTGTGCCTTGCCTTTTGTCATTTCACTTATCTTCTGTAACATTCCAGCATTATTTCAGTGCCTGGCATTTCTGCTGCCTTGGACAGTTCTGCCACTGGCTGTTTGCAGGAGGAGGAGAGAAATAACCCTTCCAGCCTCCCATCATTTCCCCTGTGGGCTTAGAGGAATATGTCAGGATCAAGTCAGTACTGAATGAATGAAGGTGTATTACTGTGCTGCCTTAAAACAAAATTAAACTCCAGACCTCTTGCTCCCCTCGTTGTTAGGGAAGGACCAGGATGTGTATGGGCACTTCTGGGGTGTTTTCATTAGCATTTCATGACTTCTGAAAACACAGCCACTTCTGTATGTTCTCTACTTTTCCCTGCTCAGTTATTATGTACTAATTACCTAGACCAAGACCAAAAAGAACCCTTCAAATAAGCCAAATGTCTCATAAAGAAAAGCTCTTTTTGTTCATAAGGACACTCCATTTGGAGAGAAATAACTCCTGCTGCACCAAAACTCTGTATTCTGGGACAGTACCTATTTTTTAAATTTCCAATTTTAAAAATACATCCAAAAGAGTTTTCTAATACTATTTATAATACTACTGTCATTTCTTCCTTCAGCAGATACACTTATACTCACAGCAAACAAAATACATTGTGTTGCATACCTCAAGCCCATTTGAAAATAGGCACTGAAAATAGTAACAGTAACCCCTATGAATTAGAAATACGGAGATATTTATGTGTTAGTGTAAACCAGAGAGATAACATACAGAACAGAATTAGGAAATGTGGTGGTGATTTATATCTTTGAGTAACTTGTGGCCTTCATAAATCAGGTGGCTGGAAAGATTGACCACAGTAACACCATAATTGAGCTGCCCAAGTCCACAAGGACTATTTTTTTTCTTTTTTTTTTTTTTTTAAAGTACTTTGTAGTATTGCTGGTGGTGAATGCAGAATGTTAGAGTTGTTGTAACAACAAGATCACTCTGAAAGGTGAGGGAAGGAGTACAAATTTAGGGGTTATATCTTTGTATGAAATTAAAAATAGAGTTTTCTTAATAGAATTACTGGGGTTTCTTTTAAGATTTCGAACCACTCAGGATTTTCTTGCTAACATGCTCACTCATGTAATTTCCTCTCTTTTACTCAAAGCTAATGGATTTTAAAGATTTTTACACAGGAGGGAAGGAGAGTTTCTGAGAACCCAGTCCACTGAACACCCAGTACTGCGCAGCCATCTTACCCACCAGGTTATCCCACCAAAGGGAAATTTCTGCACACCAATATTATGATTTATGATTTAAATTGCCTACATCTTTTAATGGCTATTTAGTCAATCTGAACCACGTTTACCAATATTTTTTGAATGACTGCAAGGACAGATGTTTGCAAAAGACCTTTTATCAAAGGAACTTGCACACTTGCTTCAATGTAGAAGGTTTTATTCCTCCTGGTAAAAGAATAAATGCTGTCTGGCCAGATCTCAGTGCATTCTAAGTGTATTATACTCTATATTGAAAAATATTACAGTAAATAGATGTGAACTAAGCTCTGGAAAGCAATGGCTTGCTCAGTGTGTGGGTGAATTTCTTAATAAAGGTACTGGGTCAGGGTTAGATGTGTGTTTACCAGAGAGGGTTATCAGTGCTTTGCCTCATGCATTGTCACAGACCCCAGCTTTAGATCAGAGTGTTATTGCCTGGCAGGATTTCTGTTCCTAGTCTGAAAGTACTCAGTCTCAAACATTAAAAAAAAAAAAAAAAAAGTACAAGCTTCTTTCTTGTTTAGTTTAAACACCTTTTTTGTTTTCTATAAACCTGATAAGTAAAATTTAATTTTTATATTAATTAAAATATTTATTCCTGAAATCTAGAATCCAGATGAGCATATCAGGTCACCCTCTTGTTACGCAGAGGTAACACCTCTTTGAGGGCACCCACAGTGCCCCAAACCCAGGAACAATGTTTGTGGGAGAACTGCACCTGAACAAAGCTTCCATGGACTGCAGCAAATGTGTGATTTGGGCACCAGATAATGTTTCCTTCCATCAGATAAATGGAAACATTGGATGCCCTCATGACTGGGAAAAAGAGTCAGACTTCTGTTTCTAGATCACTTCATACAGATATTGTATTTTATTTTAACACATTATTTTTTCACAGACATATATGAGCTGTCCCTCTGATTAAAATGAAAAATA
Organism: Sterrhoptilus dennistouni; assembly: GCA_013397095.1. Lineage (NCBI taxonomy): Eukaryota > Metazoa > Chordata > Aves > Passeriformes > Zosteropidae > Sterrhoptilus > Sterrhoptilus dennistouni. The sequence goes on along the minus strand of VWZU01008065.1, from coordinate 60,438 downwards.
TTCAATGAGCTGAAATTAGCTGTTGGGAGAAACATTGTGAAGACTTTTAAGCCCTAGAAAGGGCAACAGTGGTTGAAGAGCTGGTTTAAGGAAATGTCAAAATTAGAAAATAAGTCTTTTCAGAACCAAAAGTCCCTACATTTTATTGTTAAGATTGAAATAAAAGGATTTTATTTCTGAAGGACTTTTAGAACACTGTGATATCCTCCACAGTCCTGACACTACTTGACTTTCTGCAACTTCTTGGAAAGAATTTACAAAGCAAAGATTTCATTAGTTGTTTCAAAATCCCTGGGACAGGCCTTTGGTACCAGTATTTCCTAAGACTAATGAAAAATGGTATTTTGAGGATGCTAAAGATTTTTATTATTTAAATTCTTAGTGAAACCCCTTGAACATTGGTGTTAAAATTCTGATTTTCTTTCCATGGCTGGTAAGAACTCAGACATGTGTTAGCTGGGAAGTAAAACAACTGGGGCAAATAAGAATAGCTCCTTTTAGTAGAATAACTATCTGAGCAAACAGCATATCATTTTCTTAATAAAGCTCACAGTAAAAGAGTCTTTTTGGATATTCATCTGCTTCTGGATGGTGTCATAAAGATACCAAAAAGCAGTTTTTCCACCTGCAGCTGCCAAAGGGTTTGTGCCCTTTTCTATCCAGGTCCCTCAGAATGGTTATCCATGGCTTATTGTTCCTAAATTACACTGAGCATCTTGAAAGGTTTATTTTCCATTTTCAGTTCAGCAGCATTGTAGGCACGGAGCATATTATCATGTGTTAGATGGATTTTATATACTGTTTCTGTATTCAATGCAGGTTCTTGGTTTCAGTCTCTTCTTTGGATCTTTCAAATCTGTTCCTCTTGTCATGCTCTGTCCTTGTAACTGAGATGAGCTGAGATAACCCTCTGCAAGTATTTTGGCAGTTGCAAGAAAGACAGTGTCATTGCCAGGGTATAATTCAGCATTTTCTTTTGCTTTTGATCCCTGAAGATTATTGACCTGCAGAATACATAGCTCAGCCTATTAAATACATCTTTTGGTTGCTTTGCAAATGCACTTGAGGAGATAGTGAGGTATGAAGGCAGAATTATGATTTTGTCTTCAGTCAAATTAAGTGGAATTTAAATCAAGGGAAACTTCACAATTAAAGTTGGCTTGCATAAGGATCAGTTTTGTCCAAGTCCACTAATAGGATTTTAATTTTTGATTGATCTGATTCTTCATTCACGCAATGTGGATGAAAGGAACTTCAGTGAACTTACTGAACCTACACAACTCCAAAAAAAGGATAATTTCTGACTATGTAGCTTAACCTTTTTAACACTAACTGCTGGAAAAGAGATGCACACACATATACCCAATTGCACATGTTCAATTTTTTCATTTCTCATGATAATGTAGAATAGGTAATGTGCTCTCTCTAAAATTCCTGCTATCTTAATGTGTAAGACAGAGCGAAGTAAAATGACTCTTACTTCTCTTTCATTTCACAAGAAAATTAATTTTGTCTATTGCTTTATATAGATTTGCATGATGGTGACTTGGGTTAAATAGACTTCTCAGCTTTTCTATCCAAATTTATGATGGGAAAAATTCCTTGTAAGTCTCATTATCATAATAGAATCCTATTACAATGTGGTGGGGGGAAAAAAACCCAAACAGAAACATTGACAACATTCACATGCAAGTCTACTTTAGTGATTGGCATCTTTATGATACCCAGGTGCTCTGCATGTTCCTTTATGAGAATTGAATTACATGACCTGCAAGTTCAGAGTAAATGTTTAAGCTTTACTAGTCCTTGAAAAGCAGTAAGATGGAGAAGATGTTGCAATACTTGTTAGTGAAACTATTTGGAAATTGAATTACAGATGCTCTCAGGGCCACATCCCATCCTTTTATAATTTACAGAAACAAGTTATCTCCCTGACCCTCAAACATCCTGTACAACTGTTTCCTTGCTAAATAAAAACAACTAGATCATCTACTTTGACAAGACAAAGCTGGGAATCAATTTTTAAAGCCTAAGTCAAGAGATGCCTCTTTCTTATTCTTGCAGGATCTCCCTTGCTTGTGCAGCTGGAGGTGCTCAGCCCTCCCTGGATGATGCTTGCTGCATGTGTGGGCAGTGCCCTCATGGGTTTGGTCTGTCTGGTGCTGGTTAACAGTCTCTGGAAACTTCAAAATGCAAAATTCACCTTGAAATGGGTTATTTCACACCAAGTTTCCTTGTTAGCCTTTCTGTAGTCCGTGACTTTGGAGAAACTCCAGTCAGTGTTGTGGAAGGACCAGATAACACAGGCTCTGCCCTTGAACTCCAGGGCTGGAAGGACAGGTTGTCTCTGCTAGGAGCTCGCACTGATACGGCCGTGCTGCCAGTGTGCAGAGCAGATGGGAAACGTGCTGATAAAAGCAGCTTTCTGTAGGTGCAGACAGACTATTCATTGCAAGGCATGAAGTAAATGGGAAAAACCCATTATTTTGTCAGGATACTTCCCTATCAAAGCCCACCTGAAGTGGTCTCCTCTCTGTCTGGCTGTGACACTACAAAGTTGGACCCATTAACTCACTAGTTCATTCAATGAGGTGTTTAACTAAAATTTTAGATATTTTATGTTACTGAAAGTAAGAATAAGAAAATGGGATGGCATGAAGAACTATATTAATACTGCATGAAAAGAAAATGTCAAAATACATAATACAATGGTGCAATAAGGGTTTTACCAGATTTCCCCAATTATTTAAAAATAGAAGAGTCCTGGTGCATCGAAACTTAGTTGGGCAAGTGAAAAATAACACTCCTGAGCAAACATATGATATTATAATAACTATATTATGTTATATAAATTTGTGTCATTGATTATAATATCTGGTGTAGAAGGAAATTTGTAGCACTTTAATATAGGCTATCACACCTGATTCCAAAAGTGTTGGACACTATAGTTTCTTTCCTAGGGGAAAATAGTTATACTCTACATAACATTTTGTAGGCAAAAAAGAAAATTCGTAAGTGCTAGAGCTTCTAGATAAATTGTAAAAATGTGAACCAGATTACAGTAAAATAACATTTAATTAAATTGTAGCGGACTATTCTCATCTTGGAATTTATTCCAGACTCACTGATAGAGGGCTCATTATTTGAATGTCATCATGACTGGTTCAGTTAACTACTCTATCTTGCAAAAATACCAGAAAAATAAATTTGTATCAGGAAAGTTAAATATGCCAGGTTACATAGGTGCCTAGGTTACCTGGACCCTTCATCTCACAAGCTTCCAAGATAGAAGTAATCCTTTTATCTTCTGAGTGAGTCTCAAGGCTCTCTTTTTTAATGCTGTACTACATTTTCATCTGCTTTTTTTTTTTTTTTTTTTTTTTTTTTTTTTAAAACTTTTCTGAATCTCCTTGCTAAATCTATTCTGTATTTATTAGGTGGTAGAGATGTCCCTTCAACCTTACTTACAGCAAAGGCTCTGGTGAAGTATTTTCTCTATAAAAAGAAGATGATTTCCCAGGGTGTGCAAAGGGTCATTACTAATGGCAAGGAAAAGATTTTGAACCTGATCTTGGCCAAATGACAGAAGAGATCAGTGAAAGAAAACACAAGGATTTCACAGAAAATGGGACAGGATAGAAGAATGGGAATACATATTGGCTGAATGCAAGCCTTTAGTATCTAGGAGCTGATTTCTCATTCAGATAATTTAATTAAATGCATTGTTGTTTACATTGAATTGAATGCATTGAATTTACCTTCTGGTAAATTATGGAGGCTTTGTATATTTTATTCTGCCTCTTTCATATTAACAATACGATTGTCTTGCACCACAGAATGGCAGCTAGTGAAGAACACACCACATTTGGCTAATGGAGCAGCTGATGAGCCTTTATTGTGTTTGAGAAGTCGTGCAATTTTTAGCCCAGTCCTGGTGAGATTTAGATGGTGCAGCATTCTTAACAGTCCCAGTGATGATAACATGTAAGTAACAATAACAGGAGGTGCTATGTCATCTTGGCAAAACCACAACTTTGGAATATCGCTTTAACTATGAGTAATTGCATCAAAATCTGTATTTGTGTCAATTCTGCACTGCCTCCTGAATTCCTGTGCAGAGCAAGTGTACAAATACTGCCAAGTTCCATGGGGACACAGCACCTCAGACAGTAAATGTTAAGTATGACCCTCAGACTCCGTTCACACCATCAGCTCAGTCACTGCACTGTCTGTGCTTGAATCCTGACCCATGGACCACCGTGGGGCCTCCCTTCCTTTTCCTTACACTGTCACTGTTTGGGGTGTCCAAATGCCTGCGTGCCAAAACTGAGAAAGTTCCCAATTCTAATCACTTGCTTCAGTTACATTTGACTTTTGTGATTCACTTCTTCATTGTTTTTGATGCAAGACCTAGTTCTGATGTTTTTTTCAGTACCAGATCCAACAGAAGAATAATGGCAATTTGTACAATGTCTTTCCATCGCCTTTTCCTTTGAACATAATTTAAAACATCTTTTGTCAGATAAATCATCAAATATCCTTGTGATTTCCTAAAATAGTATACTTTCTTTCTTTCTTTCTATAATGCAAATTAAATGGTGAAAGCAATGGACAAGCAATGCTGGGCAAATTCATCTTGGCCTGAGGCTTGTCTTATCTTCAAACTGACTCCAAAATCTGTGGTTTGAAGGGCCATAGAAGTGCTAAATCAGGAGAAAGCTTCAACAAGAGAGCAATAGCTCATGTTATCGTCGAATATAAAAAGATAGCAGAAATAAATAATATAGCTAAGTATGAATTGTGCAAATTAGGATGCTTTGCTTAATTTAAAAAGTTTCAAAACCTAGAAAGGGTTTGGTACAGAGCACATCCATTGCAAGCAGTTGTAAAAATATCTCAAGTGGGCATTATTGAAATAATATGCATGTCAGATCTGACTTTTCTCCGAATAATTTTATCTAAAAAAGTCCTATAAAACTTTTTATTTGCAGATAATTGAAAAATCACGCTTGGTATGTGAGTTCAAAATACTGTCGCATCATCTCCTATGAGAAAGATCAGCATAACATTCCCATGGTTTTTTGTTTGTTTTGATATTGATATTTTCCTATCAATTATTGACCTTTTCTGGCTTTCTATTGTAATAGTCACTCTGAAATTTTAGAATTTGCATATGTAAGTTTTATTCAGCGATGTGTGTTTTCAAAAAGCTAGTTTACATCTTCATGAAAATTATCTATAAAAATTTCGCCAGCATTGATAATGAAAAGAGTAAGAATGTCTTGTCAGTGAGCTGCTAATTGGATGGAGCTTTCTAGATTTGACTGCGATTTCTGGTGCCATTACCAGTGATCCTGTGTCAGCCTGAACCTAGGCCTAGATTTTTATTTAGGGAGTTAGATGTATTAATAGCTCAGAGAGGTCTGGGTCTCAAAACCAACATTCTTCATTTGCCTTGTCTGTCAACTGGTGCTGTTTCTCATCTTGCATCTACTTATTTTGTTACTTCCATGTGCAACAATATTTTAATTATACAGCCGATTTTCCAGGACAGGTGCAAAATTGTTTTCCAGAACTATACAAAAATCACCATAAAGATGGGGGACGGGAAAAGTTATTTTATACACATGTAACATTAAAAAAGTAACTTTTTCTTTCTCCCTTATGAGAAGAAGGGGTTGAATGATCTTCTAAGTTTACACAACACAAATAAAGAATGTATGCTTTAAAGGAAAAATAATGAAACTAAGAATTTTCAGTTTACTGCAGGTTGGAGATAATTGGTATATTTATTGATGAGCTCGAATTAGCAGTTAGAGTGACACTGGCTATTTTTGGGAATATGAACTGAGACCCCCTCCTAATAAGTTATAAAAAAATTAAAAAACCACATTTTTGTGCCACAAGTCATGTCTACAAGAGAACAATTTTTTTTCTGTCATTCACATCCATTGCACCTTGTCCCTGTTAGAAGTTTAATGTATAGGCAGGTTAAGAGCAATATCCAGCAGTACCTGAGAACTTTTTTTTAATGCTTTCCATGCACTTACCTAGAGTGGCTACTACAGGAGGAATCTCTTCACATATGCATTTGTTAAGAGAGGTAAAGTGATGAAAAAAGAAAGCTAAGTACAGTTAATACAATTTTGATTTTTTATTACTTGAGGTTAGTCAGTTGGAAAACCAGCTCTCTTGCCGTAAACCGTTTTGCTATTTAAATGTATCAATGTTTGAAAAATCTCTGTGGAATATAGTTTTTATTTAAGTGAAAAGGCATCACTGCTGACATCTGAGTGAAAACTGTCATATTGGTTAGTAATTAATCTTCTGAGGTGCAGTTTCAAAGTGCACTGGCAGTAAAAGGTGGGATCTGGGCAGCAAAAAGGAAGTACTGGATGTTGGTGCTGCCTGCTCTGAGATCCTGGTAATTCTTCCCATCCCTAAAATGTGCAGAGTGTTGGAGGATGGGACAATTTTGCAGAGATTTTTCTCAGTAGCAAATATAAACCTTTGAGACACTGGACTCACCACGAGCTGGTACACCTGCAGGGATGGCAGAGGGGATTTCATGACTCATGAGCAGAGAGGGCATTGGGGAGGGCACTAATGCCCAGTGCCTTAACTTCTGGCATTGGCTGAGGAAACCAACAACACCTGAAAACACTCAAGGTTAATGTTGTGGTAGTAACTGTGAAAGCATGTACTGATGTAAATCCATTTGGCTTGATTCCATCCTAATATTGACCCGCATGGAAGTACACTGCTGTCAAGTAACTTACCTCAGAATGAGAGTAGAATTAGATCATAGTCGTATCCCTGGTCTCCAACTGCTGTTCTTTTTTTTTATTATTATTATTTTTTTTAATTTTTTTTTTGGCTGCTTAGAAAGAGAGGGAAATGGCCTGCTTTCCCACTGTTGCATTTTATATGGTCAAATGGACTTTTGCTGAGGTGATGCCCAAATTCCCCATGATCACTTTTTATTTGGAAAAGGTCTCCTTGTGAGCATCTTAGGATTCACATTTAACTGGGAAAAAAATCTCTCTCCTCTGCAGTGGAAATTCTGTGGTGCAGTCCTTCAGCCTAGGATTAAAAATTTTCTGAGTAGGAAGCAAATTAAACAAATATTTATTCCCTCATTTTCATTGGGTGAAGCCCCAGTGCTTTGTATCACATCAGGCCTGAGTGAGGCTGAGTCACATCCTAGGCAGGGCAGTGCTCTGCCTCCTTTTCTCTGTGGCTGATTTCATAGCAAGACTGCTATAAATTGTGAGTGGGTAATAGCAATATCACCTATGGCTTCCTCAAGGGATCAGCTACTTTATTCATGAGTCTTTGTATCTAAAGGAGGGCACTGAACTAGAAATAAAATAGTTAACTATCAGATAGGAAAATGGAGTTAGCCTTGGTTTATTCTGTCAAGAATATGGAAAAATAAAGACCAAAACAGCCCAAACTCAAGCCAGTGATTTTCATGTAAAAGAACTTGTGCAGGGTATCTTTTAAAGGCAATGTGTATTTCTATTCAGCACTGTTGCCAGGTTAAATGCTGCTGTTTTCACATTGGACTGTAGAGGTATCCTCAACCCTTATCCATACATTGTCCTTTAAAGAAAGGTCTGTTTCTTTTCTAAGAACAAAATTCTCCTTGATCTGTCATTTCAAGTGAGGTTAAGAAAAAGCTCAGCTTCATTAAGTGCTGGGAGAAAACTTTTATGTCCCTCACGAGATTTAGGCAGTGCATGTGTAATTCCTTTGTGTGCTTCTAAATGTATTAAACTGGAAATAAATGAAAAATCTAAATGCTAAACTTCATATCATTTTTGTCCAGCTAAAAAATACATTTAATAGCAGGTTACATCAATGCAATGTTGTCTGTGTTGGTGATACCTCATTAACAGATGCTGTTATAATACAGATCATACATTTCCACTGAAAGAGGGATGTGTGTGATAGCTGTCCATTAACAGATAATTTAAGCTGTTTCCAGAAAACGCTCAGATTCAGTCTTCTGTGGATATCTTCTTTTACTAGCAGTTTTGCCTGCATTTTCATTACTTGCAATGGCCATTTAACTGAAGAAATGCAACTCCCAGCATGAAAGGATTATTTTGCTAATCTTCCTTAAAGCTTCCCCCCGAGTATTCTATCAATATGAGGTTGTTGGTAGGAGACAACATAAACCTAATATAAATCCTGTTTTTTGGAACTGTGATTTGAAGTTGCACAGCATTCCACAGTCATGTGGAAGGGTATTTTGTAGAATGCTTCTTATTCATTCTTTCATTCTGCTGTCCCTTAAATCTAAGACCCAATAGGAATAGTTTTCCTGCAGCTGCCCTGGCAAATGTGGCTTTTATTACACGATTTTCAAATCCAATTAGACTCATGCCACCCTGCTGAGGCATACGTTAAAATTTAGGTACTGAATCTTACAGAAAGACCTGCTTCTTCTGCTGTAGTCCTTTTTCCTTTCAGTAAAGGTTTCTTCAACATGAAATTTATTTTTTCTGTTTTTCTACAGTGGATTCTTTTAGTAAAGGAAAAATAGGGAAACACAGAAAATTTATTCAGAGGGAGTGCTGTAAATAGGACAGTGTGTTCCATCTGAGATAATAGAGATGACCCCCTGGTTAATAAAAGATAAAACCATTTCCAGGACCCTGAACTAACTGCAAGAGAATCCAAAAGGAAAAGAACTTTTTCTGTGTAGGCTTTTTAAAAAAGCAAAATGAAACAAAAACACCCCAGCACCCTTCCACTTCCATCTTATATGTGCATTGGAAATATGTCTCATTAACTAGATGAATCTACTGTCCCAAAGGTACATTGCAATGTGATTTCACCAAGAAAAAAGATTTACTGAGATTCTCCTCAGTGAAAGAGATCAGGCAAAACCACAGATCATTATAGCCAGAGTTGGGCCTGACAGATTCCTGCTGTTTGACTGACCCTAAATTTTGTTAAGTGTGAGAAAAATTTGCCTAGCACATCAGAATATGAACTAACACACTAAATATTTTATTCTGTGCTAAATTAGGTATTACAGGTTTTAATTCATCTTCATCAAGCGTCTTTATTGAAAATAAAATAGGCTCAACTCAGCAGAGTAGGAGAGGAGAGGCATAATAATTAAAGCACAAATAAGTAGAGCATGTGACTCTATTAAAATTTATTATTAAGCTATTCTTTGCAAAACGTGTCATAGCTTTAGCAGTGCTTTGCCACAATGAAGTGTTCTGGCCAAGGCCCTGGGGTTTTGGATCTGTTAATCCTGCAAAGCCAGTCCTGGAAAGTGGGAGGGTCTGTGTAGCAGCATGAAGCCCCTTGGTACTTCACTTCCCATCATTTGAAGAGCAAAGTGCCCCAGGCCATAGATCAGGGACTCTGCACCCGTGGCATCCCCCCCTGCACATCCCACCCTAGAGCAGCAGGGACTGCTTTCCTCGGGAGCCTCAGGGAAAGGCCAGACCTTCTGCAGAGCAAAGAGGTGCTGGAGATGGTGCTCAGTGATTCCTTGGTGCTGAGATACAAAGCCTGTGCCTGCACAGCCTGGGACTGATGTGTTCAGGTGCCAGCTCTGGGATTAGGGAGCCCAGCAGTGCCTTTGCCTTGCTCCTCCCTGTGCCAAGCATGAGCTCCATGACTCTGAGGCTTGGACGTGGCTGCTTTGTTCTGCAGATCCAGGCCTGCAGCCTGAAATCCCACCAGGTCTAGAAGGGCCAAAAGCATTTGCTTTGGACACTTTGATAAAAACTTCTCTGTTTGTAGCAAAACTTTCTGGATGGCACAGTGGTTTATCTTTTTTTATCTCTTATATGTTATTTTCACTCTATTTTTATTTCAATTCATTTTCACTTGTGTTGTTCTGAGATTCTTATACTGAGACTATCCTGTTCATGAGTGCACTTAATTTGTCCCTACAGATGCAGGCTGAAAATATTTTTTAGCTACGGCTGTGGCAAATGACTAATCTGCACACATTGTTGCTCAGGAACATATTGTGTCATGTTTGCTTAGTGAATGATCTGATGTCAGAGTATACAGGAAGTCTTTCTGTCATTTGTGTTAGGATTTTTAGGGGGTTTTTTTGTGACCATGAAGTTTGAATGTATAGGCTTAGGACTGTGTTAATTTTGCTTTTCTGCCTTGTTACCTTGTGACATTGTGGTTCTTATTACAACTTTTTCAATTCTTCATTGAGTCTATTCAATTTCCAGCAGAATATGCCTGGAGATAATCACCCTTTTTCCCCTCTGCAATACCTGTACTTTCTTGTCAGCGATTCACTCAGACACTGTTCCTTTCCTGAACATGCAGTTTTAATAGAAATGCCAAAGGTAGTGAGCCTACTTTAATGACTAAGTGCATTGAATGTCACAGAGTGGATGCATTAAAAAAGGAGTTGAGACATTCCCCAAAAAAACCTTTTGAAACCCAATAAGAAATATGGCTAATCTTTAGGAGGAAGATTAAGACTGTGGTCTTGTGTAGTAGAGAGCTCCCTCATTTCCTGCCCTGAGGGAGTTGGTTGTTTCTCTTTTCCCAGAGGTGGGACAGCACCAGGAAATTTTCCACCTGCTAGGACAGTGGCTGGGCAGGAATAACAGGCAGGAAATGACTGCAGCCTTATTTTCTTCACCTTTCCTCCTAAATGGCCTTTGTTTCTGGTTTGGAAGGATAATAATTTACTGTTCACTTTTGCTCAGGGATGGACATGAAGGCAAAATCAACCTTCTGTCAGAAATTACGTGAACTAGTTAGTTTTGGAGCCATCAATTCATCAATGGCACTTTTTCAAGTCAAGATAATGGTACTCCGGCTAACAGTGCTCCAACTAACTGCTCTCCAGTTCTTCCTTATGCTTTATTTATATCAGCCTGCCTCCAGAGCCAACAGGAGGCATTGTCAGTGAGAGATTCTTTTCCTCTCTCAAGGTGGACAGCCTGGGTAAAGCTCGGGGCTGTTCCCGAGGTGTAGGAGCCAGCAGGGTGTATGTAGGCAGGCTCCCAGCTCCCTTTGCACAGGGCAGTCCCCAGGACGCAGGGCTCTCCATACAGAACATGCCTCCTTCAGTTGCTGCCAGGGACAGGAGTCATCTGACCCATAAATATTAGAGCTGAAAAGACCTCTGGGGTGACCAGCTCCAGCCTCTGCAAACAATGTAGCTTGACATGATCCTCAGGGATGAACATTTGCCTTGAAATCAGTGACCCTCTGTGCCAGATTACCTCCCTCCTCTCTCATTTAGTCCTATTGAATCTGCATTTTCTCCTTCAGTAATTCTGAGCTATTACTATGCTTCTACCTGCTTTCCCCATGCTGCCAACCATCCTCCCACACCACCCTCCACCTTCTTGTTATTAATTCTTCTTAAGTACTCACAGCCTGTTATCATTTCATCTTTTCTCTAGACAGGGCAAATTCAACAGTTGGCTTTCTTGCCTAACTACTCTTAATACAATAGCTGCTGTCTTCTGAACTTTGAGGATTTTTTTGTTTGCTGCCTGCCCTAGTTAAGTGTTCTTTTTTCTTTAAATCTAACATGATTTCCTAGTAGGGAATGCTCAGAGCATTGCAGATGTCGCCTTACCAGCCAGGACTGTGTAAAACATTTAAATTCCATGTATAATATCTTACTGCATGTAGCCACAAGGACAGTAATCAATGGGATTGCAGAAAACACTGAATTCTATGGAAATCAAAGGAAAAAAATCACTAAGCCCTGTGGAAAACAGTGAAAGATGAATTAGGATGGAAAGATTAGGAAATTTATGGAATTATATCTTCTTAAAAATCCAAATACAGATATCTGTAGGGTATGTTTATTTTTTTTTTAGGAAAAAAAAATCTATAAAATCTTTTTAAAAAAGGAATTATATTTTAAATCCTTATTTCTTCTGTTCTACACAGAAATGCTTTGGGCCAAGCTTCTTTACTGATTATTAGCCCATGCTGAGTGCACACAGCACCTTGCCCTTGGTCTGCAGGGCACCCCAGTGCTGCCATCACACAGCACAATACCCAGAACGCTGCCTCTTCTTGCCTGGCTGAGGCATCGCATTCTAAATCACAGCATGTACTGAGTGCAGGTGAAATAACTTAGCATAAAGACAAGGTCTGGTTTGAAAGAATCAGCCCCAATTTGGATTTGGAGTTAAGAGCATATTGGTAGTAATACTGTGAAAAGGAATATATATAGCCTATCTCTTTTAAAATTGCTTTTAAATTGAGGGCAGGGAATGGTTGGCTTATTATATAAGGGTTATATTTTTTTATTAAAATTATGGCTTATATATTATATGTTAGCTTTAATTTTAATTGCAAATAATTTTGCATAAAGTACGTTCAAGATTGTCTGAAACAAGTATATGATACCTCATCATACTTCTCTCTCAATACATTGTGAAAAAATAATGGGGGAGAAGGATATCCACCAAAAACTATAAAATCTTTAATTAAAGGTATCTATATGGGAAGCTTCTTTCTTCTGAACTTTATTAAATATTGCCACCTTCAGGTGAAAGTGTATCCAAACATTTAAGGAGATTTCTTTCACACATACTCTCACAATTTTTCATCTTAACTATTTTTAAAGCATGTTTATGCTTTTTCTTCTGACAGTTGAGCACAGAAGGGCAGACAGGGTGGTGTGCTGAATTTGGGGAAATTCAATTCCTTGGGTTTGAGTAAAACAAAGAAGAGTGGAAGAAAGCACCACAGTTAATACATTAAACCCATTAAATAGTGTGTGGCTTCCTTGAACAAATCACCTCCAAGAACTAGAATCCTGCAGTTTACTTTTATGTGGCTTCACCTCTTGCAAAACTTCTTCCAAGTTCTCCCTTTCTAATATGGCAGAATAAAGATGATTTTTAAAGTGAATAGAATTGGCTTGGTTAAAATTCAGGTCAAAGTTATGCTTAAATTTATAAGAGAAATTCCCTAAATTAAGGAGAGACAACTAATTCTGCTGGAAAAGAAAGGAAATTTAAAATAAATTAAACAGTGATATTAATCTATAGCAAAATTCTCAAAGCTATTTGCCTGTACCAAACATTTCAATCTCTCTTTAAGTTCAGTGAAAAAAACAATTATAAATACAAGAACCCCTACTGGAGAGGGCACTCACATTAAATAACATTAACTTTGTTCCTGGTCTTGCCTCTGCTGGTTTCTTCCAGTGCTAAGTAGGGAGATTGGTCCATGGCAGTGAGTTATCGATTAACTGATGGCAGGATCCCATTTCCTGTGTATCTAAAGTCAAATTCTTTTGAAACATGGCATTACACAAAGAGTGCCTTCCACCCAGAGAAAAATGTCATGCTGTTCAGTAATAGCAATGGCAAACACTCCCTTTGGACTGAGCATAACGCTCTACTTCCCACTTAAATGGTTTTGCACTGTTGCACTAAAGAGCTGGCACATTACTCCCCACAGGTGGCTGCATTTCAGCGCCCGGGTGAAGAGAGTCTCTATTTCATCTTTCAGCTGTAGTGAGTACTAAACATAATGTGGGGCTCCTCTATTTCCACAGGCTATTAACCTTCCAAAACATTTATCTCTGATGCTAAACTTTCCGGGACTTCAGCTTCGATTCCAGCAAATCTCTCTATTCAAAAAACGATGCATTGAGAATGAATTAGGTTCCCTTGCAGCAAATAGTAACCATATGCCAGAGCTAAACGCAGGCTAAAACAGCTTTCTGGACTTATTCCTTCTCAAAAGTAACATTTTTATTTTGGCAAGTTTGAGCAAAACTTCTTCATCCATTCTTGAATAAGAGAGTGGCAATATGACAAATAATCTTACTGAACTTCCATTCATAAAAGCATTTTAAAATGTTGCGCTTTACAAATAGTATTTTCATAGCATTTACAAAACACAGCAGAAAGTCTGAAGAGCCTGAAAGCTGAGACCTCTAAAGGAAAATGGTAGGTCTGCAAGACTTGGCATAAAAACCCCTTAGCTTTCTTCTGGCGAAATACATCCAGCACACAAACACAACCTTCTAAACAAGTTGTTTAAGTTCCCTGTTTGCTGAAGGTTATATTTGCTTAACAGAGCAGATGGGAAGGGTGGTTCTCAATAGGCAGCTGGGCAAGTTTAACCACGGGCACTGCAACAGCTTCAGTGTCAGCACAGTCCCAAGTGAACTTGGAGGGAGACACTTTATCAAGGAAAGGGACGCAGGCATGGTGTAGCTGACCTATGTAATGCTGTGCCTCCTAACCCAGCCTGAGCTTTATCTCCATAACCCTGCTCCAGTGGAAACCACCAGTGGCAGTCATACTCATGAAATATCTTATGATGAAGATGAGATATTCTGTGCTGGTCGTGATGGCTGCAACCAGCTTAAAGCAGATCCAGGAGAGACAGCAAACAGCTCAGTAGCCAAGGGCTACTTTGAGCAATACACTCACCTAATCACAGAGCTGCCCAGTCCAATTCAAGCCAAATTTGGAAGAAATAAACATCTGTACTTGGAATTCTGATTGTATGATTTTACTTAATAAATAGTGGACAGCCCACAGCCTGTTGAGCTATGGGCTGTACACCAGGATCTCCCTTGAGGCAGGGTTGCCTCTCAAGGTTTCTACTATTCAAGTTTGAGAATCTCTTTATCACATCAGATACTTGGTAAAGGAATTAGGGATAGACACAGTGAAATTCTGAAATCTTAGCTAAGTGACATAAAGATGGATGGTGAATATGTAATCCTTTGGACATAAACCGTTGACCAAGTCTGGGACCAAGTCTGGATTCAGCTGCACCTGAACTCTCTTCTGAGATGTTTAGAATTTAAGGGGGTCATTTATGAACCTCATGGTCTTCCTGAAAGTTTTGTCTGATCCTGTTCTTTATGCAGTAAATTCTTGTGTACCTTGGCATCAAATCTTGTTAAATCAGTGTTGTTAACTCAGTGTCTTTTCTCAATCAAATATATTGTTGCTTTTCTCTTATGAGTAAATGCATCACTCCATCCACAACAACTAAACAAGATTCTGCATATGCCATATATATAAAGTACTGCACAACTCTAGCAGAGAAAGTAATAGCTAAGCATTCAGTACCTCATTTCATTCCCTCTGTCGTTTAGAAAATGTGGCTGAAGATGAGATACTCTCTGCATTTATAAAATGGAGGATTATAACAGAAAATGAAGGGCTGTAGAAGAAGATGGTTAGTCAGAAATACTTTCTACAGTAGAAAGAGGAAATAAAACTGAAATTAGGTACTAAAAGGGAGGAAAATGCATCCAACAGTAATTCAGCATTCAGTCACTGGCAAAGGGAGTTTAGCAGACCAAATAAGGGATTTTGAAATATTTAATCTGCAGGATCTGTTGAATCGTGTATAGGAAAAGATGTCTTGACTATTTTCTCAAATTCAATTGATTGAGGTCTTTGCATTTTATTACATGGATTTGTTCTGATTAGTTCTAAATCTAAAAGTCTTTTTTCAAAGGAAGATTCTTTTAGTCAACAAACTTTGTTTTTTCTTTTTTTTTTTTGTTTTTTGTTTTTTTTTTTTTCATGTCATAGGTTTATCTCAGAAACACTGCAGCATTCTTCCTGCACCCATGGTAGAAAAACTGCTGTGGTTCAATGTGGCTGGATGGGAGTAGTTATGACACTGTCACCATAGTGGTATCAGAACACAATAATCTTGGAAGTGCTTGAGGATGAATAGCTTATATAAATGTAGAATATTATTACTATATACTCAGCTGGGCCATACTGAATAGGGTTAGCTGCTTTATTGGGTCTATCTCCCTGGAAACTGGTGACAGTCTAGAGTATTGACTGCTAGTTAATCAAGATACTATTGGCATATGCTCTGCTTAAGAGGTCTGACTTAGTTTCTGCAAAATAAAGTGCCCTTTAGCCAGGTGACAAATAGGTGTGAAATCCTGAACCGGCTGTCAAATGCACAAGTTGCCAAATCAAGATAAAGGATCCTATTTCCCCAGTCCCTTGGGCAGCTCAGATAGGAGTGGAAGGAGCAGTCTGCCAGCACCTCACCAAATCACTCTTGGTGGAGGCACTGACAGACCACTGGCATTAATTCATGCCTGGCATTTCTGTAGTTCATAACAAGCCAGTGAGTGCCATCCCCCCCAAAACCAGACACACCCAGACACTGTCGCACTGCCCAGCACCACACACACTGTGTGCTCAGCACCTCTCCCAGGTGTCTTCAGGGCAAGACAGCTTTGGAGTGCATGAGGAGACCTGCTCCACAAGATGTCTGGCATTGAACTTCCTCTTAGCCACCTTCAGGCGTGCCTGAGCCACAGTGGGCCTTTTAATGTGAATTTGGGAAAGTATCCTGGGACTGTGACCCTGTGAAATACAAAATAGGAGTTCTGCTAAATTAAACAGCTGTCTGTGGAAGAACTCATTCAGTTTTTAGTGTTGAGAAGCACTGGGTGTGATGGACTTGGCATATGTGGAAGTGCCACAGCTTTGTTTTCTCACCTTAAGCCGTTCACTTAATCCTACCATAACAAAATAGGGGTCCACATTTTTTTTTTTCCATAAGAATACTGATTTTCTCTTACCTGAAAAGTCATATAGCCTATTTGTAGGTACAAAAAATTCCCAAAACAAAAATTCTTTGATTTCCATGTTGGAAAGATAATAATGCTAGTAAACACTACAAATCATTATAGTCTTCATAATGGGGCATTAAAATTAAAAGGTAAAAAATGCTCTTTCATGATTTACAGCCTTGCTGGTAAACACTTTGGACTGTTTTATTTTACCATGGAACCAAAGACAACCATTTATCCTGTATGGAAAAACCCTGAAGATACTGATAAACCTTTTCCAAGTAAAAATTAGTACAGTCACTATGAAGCTGGTAGATACTCTTGGTAATAATTTAAGCATTGTTTTTAAAATAGTTATTTGATACATGAAAGGTTGTTTTCCATATTGAAAATAATTCTGAATATTCTGTGCAGCGAATCTGGTAACTGCTGGAAGCCATGTCTTATTATAGCTGCTTGAAAGATACATTGTAAACTTAAAATAATTCAAAGTGCATTCTGCTTCACAGTTTTCATAAAAATTCAGTGTTACTATGCTTCTTTTTTCATGCTGTCAGCAATTTTTGGACTCTGCAAAACTTTGGATTTGCTTCTTATTCTTAACTGAAAGACTATAAAAACTGAGAACCATATGATGGTACATTCTTTACTTCTAGCATGGACTACAAAACTGTTATTTGTCAATAAGCTGTGATACCTTGTGTTCTATATTGGATGTATTTGTTGAAACCTCAGCTGCTGAAACCATGTCCACAATTAGTTGCATCCAACTTGTACTGTCTGAGAATCAAACTACTTTCTTCTTCTATGAGCAGCCTGTTAGCAGCGTGTTTGGTGGAGTTCCAGGACCAGGTGAGGTGTGATTCTCCTGCAGAAGCTTATCCCTAGGCTTCATTAACAGAAAGGGTTGGCTTAGTCTCAGCATTACCTTTTCCTTTTCTGAAACTCTGTGTTCCTTAACCTAAACCTTATATAACTCTTTGCATGCTTTCTATTTTCAATCTTTAAGCAAAATATTACCTTGCTTGTTGTTTATCTTTGCAGTTTGTTTTAGGATTAGCACACTATTAAAAATATCTTCTTTATTTTTCCAGCTATTTCACATTTAAGTGAAAGGGAAGCTGTGAAAAGTCTGTCTCCAGTGCTCTGTACACCTCACCTCGTCTTCCTCCTGGGTGAACAGGCTTTTCCATTCCTTCAGTGCAGTGGCTGTCAGTGGGACCAAGGAAGAGCCAGGGGTATCTCCTCAAGGAAATGCTCAGAAAAGCTCACAGGACAGCCCATAGAGTATTCCAGACTCAAATATTCTACTTACAATTACAGCTGTATGATCTGGAGGAATATCTTCTGATTTAGAGATGTAACAACAAAATGCAGCCCTATTAACTTAGCTGTTCCTAGGCTGTGAGAATGTCAGTTATGGATAGTTTGGTCCTGGATAATTAGACAAACTTTTTTTAAACTGCTGTAGGAGTTAATTCTTTATGTGCTCTTAATGTATTGTATTTCAGAGGGAAGATTTATGAGTCTTGTAATTAGTTTTGTTCTCTATAAGACTTCAAGACATTGGATGAAATAAAATTATGATCAAGAATAATGATGGACATGGATCAGGATACCTTTTCTCTCTGTCATGAAATGGAATGTTATGAAAAGGTTTCCTGCCATTATTAGTTTAGGAAAGAAGAATCAAGTCAAAAAACAGGACAAAAAATGAAGGTAAAGTTGGCAGCAAGCAGAGAATGACCTCTTCATCTCTTTCCAGTTTGCTAGAAAATACCTTTCCCTCTCTCAGCACCACCTTTCATTCCCCCTACTCCCAGATTATGTTAAAATATTTACTGAGGTCTTTAAACCCACATTTACTGGGTCTTTAAACCCACAGCAGCAAAATCACTTTAGCATGGGGTGAATTTATAACAGGTTTCTTGTAATTTGTGCCCAGGGACATCATTATGCAACTGTCATGCATAACAGTCAGGCTAAATGGTGAAACTAAAAGGAAAAGAAAGGAAATCACTCATGGACATGCCTGGGAATCAACACAATCATTTTCTCTGAAACAATTCAGTCATATTGTGAAAATACATTCTTGGACCATTTTAAAACTTTTATTATTTACTGAATAAGCTGTAACATCTTTGAAACTTACCACAGTGTTTATTCAATAGACCAGCTCTGTATTTTTCATCTGTCATGACAAAATGCATTTGAACAATTATAAAAGGGCACATTTTACTCAGTGTACCATAGTAGCTCCTCTGGAGCCTGTGATGTTTTACATCATTTTGAAATAGGTTGCAATTCCAACATTAATGCAGGCATACTCATGGTGTGCCCTTTCAGGAAGATCTAAGGACTGATTCCTTTCTAACCAGGTACCTGCCTGGACGGGGAGATTGCTCCAAGCAGCATTATCTTATGCCAAGATTCTATCTCTCTCCTTAAAATGAGACTTGCCTTCTCTCTGGTCAGCAGGCCAGGGGGATTTGTATAGTTAAACTAATGTGAAAAAACCAAAACTTTCTCTGGTTCTCTGGTAACCTCAGTCTGCTTGCTTAAAAATCTCTTTTTTTCTGGTGCATCTATGAATATCCCCTTGGCATTCTCTCAAGGTCACAAATTTAGTGTTTTTTAAATAGCACTTGCTTTTTCTTTCATTGATTTTTGTCTGTGTTCCCCTGTAGAGGAGATCTGTATGTTTGTGGT
This sequence comes from Sterrhoptilus dennistouni, assembly GCA_013397095.1. Lineage (NCBI taxonomy): Eukaryota > Metazoa > Chordata > Aves > Passeriformes > Zosteropidae > Sterrhoptilus > Sterrhoptilus dennistouni. The sequence goes on along the minus strand of VWZU01008065.1, from coordinate 41,174 downwards.
GATCCAAAAAGGAGGGTGAAGCAGCAAGCTGGAGTGTCCTGGGAAAGCCTGAAGTGCAAGACTTTACTTCTCAAACCAGAAGCATCTCTCCAGGCTACATGAGGGAGGAGAACTTCTGTGAACAGCAGTCTCTCAAGACTACAAGTGTTCTCACATATGCCTGGCTTTCCCCCAGCAAGAAAACCCTGCTCCCGAGTTATCTACCTCAGGCCCTTTGACAGAGCAAGGCCTCTGTATTACCTATGAAAACACCTCCATAGTTAAAACATGGTCCAGAATCTCAGCTACTGCATGTTTGTTTTAGGAGTGGAAATATTTACTATTATCTCTCTGTATCCCCTTATTTTTGTGAAACAAAATTGATTAATTTTTGGATCTTTTTTGTTTCTACCTTTTATTGTTTTAGTTCCTTCAAAGCTGCTGGCATTGCTGAGACATTAACACCAGTAAGAGGGGAGTTTGCATATGCAAATTTTACTCCCTTAATTAAAAGCAGGAGCTTTTAATTACTTGATTACAGTGCTGAGCCCCAGAGCTGCAAATACGTAAACAAAGGTTACATGCTCAGAAAGGAAAATTGAGCCCTAAGTCGCAGTTTTGTGATAGACTTCTGTTAGTTTTTAGTTAACGTGAAGCCCAGTGCCAAATTAAATTCCTTATTCCTAGATTCAAGTGCATACTGTTCCAGAAGCATGTTTTGTGGTTATTTTCTTTGGGTTTGGGATTGTTTTCTTCTCATTTTGTATTTGCTCTTCTGACTTGGAATGCCCTTGTTTCCTGGCTGGTAGCAATGAAGCAATTAAGAGCAGGTGTAGCTTGAAGAATGTGATGCAGCATCTAGAAAAAGTGATTAACAGGAAAAATAAGCCCCAGGTTTTAATTTGTTTCTTAGTTATCTTTCAGGTGTGGCCTCAGTCCTTAAAAATCTGAGGGTGGTGGGCTTCTGCTGACTCCAGGAGTCCTGAGGACTAACTTGAAGACTGACTGCTGCACCTGAGAATAATTTGATGAGACTTTGTCTCTTTTGGTAACCACCTTTCTCAAAATTGCCTCTTCCTGTCTTTGCACTGTGGTCCTCAATTATCCTGATATGACTCTCCTTGGGAAATTGGGTCATGCAAATCACCTTGCCACAAGAAAAACAAAAAGACAAGCAGAACACCCCAGTACTGGGTGCTTTCTCTAAAGCAGCTAATTTCAAATATCTAATTCTTTGCACAGCTCCAAAGAGTGCTGGCATGACTTAGAGCCCTGGGGTGAAGCAAGGGCAGAATGGGTTGAGGAGAGAGATGTGCTGAGGGGCAGGAATTTCTTAGACTGGCTGTACCAATGCTATGAGCATCTTTTATAGGCAGACCCTCTCTGACAAAGACAGTAGTGTTACACTTTGGATTTTCTAAGCGTAAAATAGTGTAGCAATGCAGGAGATTCCCTTTCCTTACATGGGTAAGTCTTACTGAGCTGACAAGTTCTTTTTTTGATCAGTCACTTATCTTGCAGTCTTAACAAATAAGACCAATCCTGAAACAGATACAGGGATGAAAAGGACACAAGATATTTTACACTGGTGTAGTTCTGACAAACCCGTGCTTCCCTGGGTGCTTCCTTAAGAAGTTCTGTGTATGGTGCCACATAGGGATGATACTCTACTCTTTCGTGCTGCTACAGGGGCTTTGCAAGGCAAAAGTGGCTCTACATGCTGCTGGCCAGCACATAATAGGACCTGTTTTAGGTAAGGAGCTCTGGGATTTTCTGAGGTTATGGTGTGGTGTGCCCTGTTAACAGTTGAAAAAAAGAATATTGCAGGGAATTATATTTTGACTGTGATCTTTAATACTTTGGGGTCATGTCTGCTTGCTGTCTATCTATGGACTTTTGCTGATGTGAAAGATGCGTAGCAAATTTCAGTATCTGCACAAGTGATTCCCCCAGAAATAGCAAAGGCTGCAGCCCAATGTGTGATATTTTCAGTTTGTAAATTCTGCTGACTCCTTTCACTGAAGGGTACAATTCAGACCCCCTCTCCACACACAGCCTCTAATTCATTAGAAGCAACCAGCTACAAAAGAAAATGTGTACAGTAAATTGTCACAAACTTCACAGGTCCAATGAAAGCATAGCTGGCAGGACCCAAGTTCAAGGCAGATCACAGCTGCATGAGTACTGATCGGAGTATAGCCTTGGGTGAGATTTATTTTCATTAAGAAAGACAATTTTGATCAAACCCCATTGAATCAAGGCATGTATTTACTCCATATACTGACCCCAGCATAAACACTGAGATTGCTGTTCTCTGATCTGTGACATAGAGGCTTCACATTGCCTGGAAAATGAATCTCTGCATTTTGCCTTAATTTGGCATGGTGCTTAGAACACAGCATAATTCACAAACCGGGTTATTAACAGAGAGCAATTCATTTCCTGAAGATGAGCTAGAACCCAAACACCAAGGGCAAGTTCCTGTCATCAAGGTAAAGTATACTGTTTTGTCAGTTCCTGCATACCTCCCATTACCACTGATGGCAGTTTCAGCCACACGGATGTGGATCTTTCATTAATACTAATGGGCAATACAGGCACATAGATCTTGGGCTAATACTGGTGGGAATTACATATACGTGCAAAACTCATTAGCATTAATGAGGGTTCTCCTGTGGGTAGCTAATGATCATTAATGGGAATTACACACACGTGTGTTTCTCATCAGTATTAGTGGCACGTGCATCTCTCATTAATATTGATGGAAAATGCAGGAAGCCATATCTCCCATTAATATTAGGAGGAATGTTGCATCCACTGTAAGGAAAAAACTACTCCTGACACATCCTCAATGAGAAAGTTTGAGCTGTTGTTAATTCTGCTCCAAAACCACTTCAGTTTGTGCTGTCTTTCTGTGAATGATCCAAGTCTCTGTGACCTTGGCCACCGGGCATAAGTTTTGTTCCCGCATGGATGAAGTAGTTCTGCAAAAGCCCAAACATTCTTTTCTTTGGAACCAGACAGCACGTCATCTCTGTGGGCTTTTTAAACAAACGTATTTCTGAATTGCTGCTATTTCAAAGAAAAGTCTGTATATTCTTTTCACAGCATAGGGTGGCACACACCAGCTGCTGAGTTATTGCCATAAGCACACCAAATTTACTGTAAGTTCTTGTCATCATGACTCCATTTTACATCATGCACTAATGCAGTACTGTGTTAAACTCTGACATGGTTCCTGATGAATGTAGTAGAGACTAAAGGCCACAGCCTCCCCTCAGAGTAAAAAATGGTATGAATTTACTACAGGATGGAGCTTTTTATCCCTCCAGTTACAAAGGCATTAAACTTCAGTAACCCTTTCAAAAATGTGTTCTCACACCTGCCAAGTGGTTTCCATTGGCCTTTCTGAAGGACTGTAGTTTGAGTGTCATTTAGAACATACCCCAGGACTGTTGGCTACAGTCAGTGCCAGCTCAGGGATCCACATGGCAGGGCAGCCAAGGGCTTTGCTTCTGGGGAGGATTTCACCCTCTCTCTTCCAAAGGCTAACATTGCTTGGGTAGGTGCTGAAGAGCAAGGCTGTCCACGGGGTGTGAGCAGTGGTGACCAGACAGACCTAAGGAAGAATGCTGATCTCCCTATCCATCATTTATGGAGATAGGGAAAGGTGATCGCATCAAGTTCTGAACTGGGAATCAAATGATTTTCTATCAGTTGTCACCTTCATATCTTACAATTATCATAATTATAGGAAAAATTCTACTTTTTCTATTCTTTGTTATAGCTACCACCTTGCACACAGGAATTATAACCTGAAACAGTATCTCTAGATGCCACTGTAAGGGCTTGGCTACAGTTAATAGAAACAAAAACAATCCCATTAGATATAAGCTATTTAAAACAGAGAGCAATACATTTAGTTTTAAAAGTGCCCTTTGGTAAGATAGTCTTATTGCTTTTCTCATTACTGTGCAGAATTAGAATAACCATTGCCCATGGAAATTAGTTACAAGAAACAATATTTGCAAATAGCAGACGAAAATGAAAGGATTATATTTGGCAAACACAACTGCTAGATCAGATTCCCTAAGGCTGGGGGAGGTACAGATCACACCTTCCATGCTGCACAGGAATACCTCAGTGCAGGGAATGGCAGTCTGTACCACTGAAGGTGTTTGGCCATTCCAGAAACCTTCTGGAGAGAGGCAGCAGGACTGTGAGAGCAGTTTCCAGCTCTCACAAGAGCTGTGCAGACAAAGTGCCCAGTGTGAGCCCTTCACCTGCCCCAGTTCTGCCCCCTTGCAGCACGTATTGCACACTCTGTTATCACATACTGGTTCTGTGTCAGTACAGGGATTCAGGAGGTGTTGTTACTCTCTTTACAAGCAGATGTTTCATTGCTGGGCTCCTTCACCACAACCCCGACATGGGCTCTGTATGTGACCAACTGCAATTCACATTGAAAATCAACTACCAATTCAGAGAGAGCCTGCCTAATGCATAAAACTGTTTCCAAGCCCAGACATTCAGACTCAGATATACGCTTACATAAGATGCCCACACTTATCCACACTCATGTACACCTCTCCTGGAAAGTATAATGCAGGAAAGGTGATTCTAGTGTAAATCTAGTCTAGGATGACAGATGTTAGAAGACATCAAGGAAAATGAGAATAATAGTATTGTCTGGCTACAGCAGCATTAAAGATTCTAATCTGTAACTACAGCTTTCACTTATAATTCAGACTTTAGCTGCTAAACAAACTAAATAATTTATCAAGTACAATATGCTCTAACTCTGCAGCTTGCAAAAACTGCAGCCATGCCTTTATTTCAAGGAGTCACCAAATGGTGGAAATGTCAAGCTCTTCCTTAAAGTGCATCTTCCTCAATTCCCTTGGTAGATAGCACTGATTTTTTTTTTCCTAAAGATGTTTTATTGTTCTTCTACTTTTCATCAGGGTGGGGTTGCCATGGCAATAAAGTAGGATGTCTTGCTGGATTTCACCTTTACTGTCTTGCCTCATATGGTTCTCTCTCCTCAGAGCAAACATGGTGGACGCAATGCACATACAGATGTCTGATTTCAGATTTCTTTCTCGAGTGTGTTTGGCAGCTGCTCTCCTGAGACAGGCAAAGCAGCACTTCGCAGGCAGCAATTCACTTTACGTTCATCTTCCCACTCTCTAGTGGCCACCATCATGTCTCCCTTGCTTTGTGAGCTCTCTTTTAGGATGGACAAAGCTTTTCATGGAAGACTTGCTTCCAGTGTAAACAAAACCTTTTGCTTTAGCATTCTGATTAACTAAATGACCAAATCAATTCTCCTCTCAAAGTTAGTTGAGGTAAAGTGGCAAAATATGCTGCAATAGATATAAACACCCATTACATATCCCAGCAATCTGCCCAGAGTTACCCCAGTTTCTGGATTTAAAAGGCTGAGTTTAGGTTGTGATGCTATGCTGGTGAACTGGGTCTCACCTCTCCCTATGTCAGTGTTTATTGCCATACCAGTTTTCCCATTCAGATTTCTCCCAGGTAGAAAAAGTTCAAAAATTAAATCATTCACTGAATGGAAGAGTTTTCATTTTCTATATCTTTCCCGCATCCTTCAAAAATAGATTATAAATCTGTTATCTATATCTGAATTCACAGTGGTAGCATCTCAGAAATCCAGATGAAAAGGATGGTGCAGACTTAAGTCACAATCCTTCAGTGAACATTGCAGATCAGCTCTTCTCTCCTTGTGGAGTACCATCAGTGGAAATAGCTGAAATTTCAGGATTCACTAATGAATAATTCATCTCATGCCACAAAATTATCACTAATATCACAAGTATTTAAAACTCCATATCCAGTAGCTATAAGTCACAAAAGAATTTTTAAAATGCATGGCATTTTTAATATGATGGGATTTTTTTTTCCCACTAGTGTTTGGATTCCTCTTTGCAATTCTGCCAAAGTAAAATAGGGATGTACTACATGAACTCCTGTGGACTAGCCAGGATACCTTTCTTTGTCACTTTCCAATACTCTGCTTGTAACAGCCAAGCTGAGAAAATGTTTCCCAATTTCCAGGTCAAGGGTATATCCTCTGCTTTCCTTCTTTCTGCCTTACTCACTAGAAAAGCATTAAGTTTCACTTTGATTTTGCTAACATTGCCTTGGCAGAACATCAGTGTCATTTTAAAGTATCATTACAATATTTGTTCTTCTGACTCCATTGGTCTCTCCCTGCCAGTCCCAACGTTTTTCTTGGAAAGATACTATTAGCATAATTATTATTCAAACATTATAGCACCCCAGAGACGTGGGCATTGTCTCACTTTTCCATTTAGTTAATGCCACAGGAAACTTACAATCTGGATAGAAGACAAAAAAATAACACATGTATATCAAGACAGATAAGAAGAGTGCTTCGAGACTACATGGCACTGCATGCTAAGCAGCAGTGATACTAAGCAGCAGCACTGTGATAGTGTGTCTTACTTTTGGTGCATTATAATAAAAAAGATTGAAAAAGAACCTCTGTACCTGTTCCTCCAGAAGCTCTTTTATAGGATGGAGTACAGAAAAGAGCTTGAAGTTTCTTCTCTGAAAGTTCTGTGGTTGGTGTAAGATGTTGGCTTGTCAGATGAATGGGTAGTAATAATTGATTTCTTAGGAAACTCAGAATATTGAAGAAAATCTGGGAAGTGAGAAGGTTTAGTGCACGTTATTTTGCTGACCTGGAACATCTTTTTCCAACATTGTAGTAATGTCCTGCTAATAACTGTCTCACTGCTGCTATCATGATGAAGACAATCTGTATTTTAGAAGACAGACTCTACTATTTCTGCCCCAAATTAATACTTCTGTGCAGAGCATATCACAGCTACAGTGATAATCATGGTTGTAGAGCAAGCTGTGCCTTGGCTGCTTCTCTCCAGGTTATTTTTCAGGACAGAGGCCGCACTTCCTGCTACTTTGGACAGGACCAGGCCATCTTGTGCCTTTTAAACCAAACCTCAGCCCAGTTTATCAATGCATGTGGCACAACTTCAGCTGGCACCAGTTGTGCCAGTGCCTGATTTTAGTGACATAAAAGCAAGTTCTGCACAAAAAAAACCTCCAGTGTTCCTCCTGTTGTCTTAAATATATGACAGGTGTAGGACCCTTGTCCTGGAAAGCTGTGCTGTATCTGCTGACTTGCTGCTATTTTAGGAATGCCCCAAACCCCAGGAAATATGTGAAAAGAAAAAAAGTCAGAATTCTTTCAAAGGTTTTTACATTGCTTAGCATTTTTATCAGCAAGATTTCAAAGTATTTTGTGTGAACATTACTCTTATCCCCAGATTATAGCTGGTAGGACTCAGATAGCATACAGATCAGCTATTTCCTCAAATCCATGGGAGAGTTAAGTGATGAAATTAGGAATGGGATCCCCCATCTTGGCTTTCTATTCCATGTTGTAACTATCACATATCTCCATGTCATGTACATTTCTGATATTTACAATTTAATTCACACTGCACTCACTGCCATTTAATTCAATGACAATATGTGGATTTGCAGGAGTGGGGTGGGAAGGCCTATTTTTTGGGCAGGCCATGTGTGCTGTTTATAGTCTAAAAAGCATGTAGTGTGAAAATCTGATGGTTCTTGAAAATATCTTCCTGGACATTTTGCTGCGCCTGCCAGGAAAACTGTTAATTAACAAAAGTAATTTTTGTGACAGAAACAAAAAGGCTGAGCATATGCTTTGCTTATAGTCCTATACCATTTCTCTGGAAGAAAAATGGAACTTCAATTAGCATTGAGAAGCATTAAAACTGAAAATACAGTTCATTACTTACCATGTTTACCTTGAATAAAAATAGAATTCAGTTTTTATGTTTAACTGCATTATTAGGAACATCTAAACATTTGATTAACAAGTTTTTCTAGGCCCAAGGACATCTTGCTGAGTTGAGGTGCTAAGCATATTGTGTTGTGGTATTACCTGTTGTCAGCATTTGAGCTCTATCCATAGCTGATTCAAACAATGTAAAAAAAAATAGATAACTCCCTCAGATTTTATTATTCTGGAGAAGAAAGTCAACTGAGGATGATTCCTATCTCAGAGAAAAAAAATTCATAGGTTTCACTGCTGTAGAATCAAGCCAATGCAATGCAACAGTAATAAGGATGGACTACACAGAGGTGTTTGATATGTATGCTGTGAACATATTTATGAAAAGTATTTTATTGTAGCACTACAAAAAATCTTGCAGGTCACTGAAATGCCTTAGATTTAATATATTTAATATTTCAGTTATAGCAATGCTAATGGAATATTGGCACATGTAATCATTTCTGTGTGTTAAGATAGTAAAGTTATTCAAAACTTTCATGCGCACAGCAGGTTTCTTTAAAAACTATCTACATTCACTATATTTTTAATTGGCAACAGGAGTATAAATAACTCTTGTGTAGGGTAGGGGAATGACAATACTCAGTCACCCTTTAATTCACTTACTGCTGAGATGCCCAGTAAGACTGTAAATTGGTAGTGGTCACTTGTGGCAAGAGCAGCAGTAGCCTGGGAAGCAGAGCAAGCCCTGTGACCTCCTTTTTCCAGCTGCTACAAACAACTGTCTATTTAGGAGCATAATTCCAGCTTCTTTCTGCTGACCTGTGCTGGATTCAAGTTACTGTTCTAAAAGGAAAAGCCTGGTAAGGGTCATGAAAGACTTTGAATGCATTTATTTTTAGGATACTCAAGCAGAGGCTAAGCAGAGATGAGTAAGACTTTGAATAACAGAAGATCACCACTCTTCAAACATACAGTGACTATTTGACCTATAATTGAAGATAGCTCATGGTATCGTATTTCTTATGGGTATTACAGTGCCTACATGTAGTCAAGGAGGCAAAGGAATTCTGATATCAGCATAATTCTTATGATGATGAGCCAGAGATCTTTCAGTTAAGAACTGAAGTACATTTTGTCTGTGCAACTGGATGAGAACCATTGGAGTACACATGATTGTTATTCTTCAGCTGTGTGATGTCTTTAATATTAACCATTGTGTTTATTTCTCCATGTGAGTAGTTCCCTGAAAAGGAATACAATATTAATAATCTTGAAGATTTGAGAAATTTTTGATATGAACATGCTTTAATTACCTTGCCAAACAGAATCAGTAAGGAAATATCTGTTGTCTTGAAAATGGTTCAGATAAATTGAATAGAGTATTCATACATGTTTATCAAACAGTCCAGAGCAGAATACTCTTGTTTTCAGAAATTGAATGCAACATGGCTTAAAACAGCAAAAAAGAAAATTCCTTTCTGATTAAAGAATACTGTGAAGGGCAGGTCAGCCTCTGATTTCAATGTTCATTGTAGAAACACTCTGTGTGAATACAACAGTAATACAAATCTGAAGGATTTAAATCCTGTTTAGGATGAGACAAACCCACAGTTCTTAACAACCACACTGCTCAACCTGAGAGAGAGTAGGATTTTATTGCCGCTTTCGGAGAGGTTAAAAGCTCTCTCTGGAAACAGAAACCAGTTAGTGTCATCACAGCAGACACTAAGAGATATCAGTGAGGGCTGTAACTTCAGCCAAGCATCTCAGAACAAAATCAGAAAAACTCTTCAGTGAGAAAGATTCACCATTAGTGCAAAAGCTTCTGGTTATAAAATAGTGAGGAGGTAAAAAAAGACATGCTGTATAGGTGAAATCTCAGTAGACTGATGAGTTTTTTCCATGAAGCATTAGGAAGGTTTTAAATAGCTGCAAACTGCATATTAAAAATGCCCATGTGTATAATACATGAACAAGGGCACCTTGGCTGAATACATTATGGAACAGAACCGTCATCTTTACCCCCTTCACAACCACACTTTTGCTTGCTTATGTGAATAGTCAAGAACAGTGATGAGCATTTATCAAAAGTTAAGTCAGGCGGTCAATCAATAGATTAAAACTCTAATTTATTTTTTTTTAATAAGCATTTCTCGACCAGTTCCTTTCTCTCCACCACTTTCTGAAATCAGGCCATTTCTCTGCAGCTCTTTATTTAGACACAAAGCCTGGAAAATGATCATGTTTCATCTACAGACTGGCTGAGGCTTTTTTGTGATTCATTCACCTGCTGCTCCAGGAAAGACATAATCCCATCTTCATTTATATACCTCAGAGACAATTCAGATACAGGAAAGGATGTCTGCTATGAAAAGGAATCTGCTACATCTGCTGTGCTTGATATATGTGAAGTGTGGCAAAAATCTCTCTGCAGCTGTTTGTCTTTGTATTTAGCATGAGACAATGTAATAATGCACTTGTAGGGCAGGAGTGACTCCCAGAATATTTCAACAAGATATGTAGATTTTATGCTGTGCTATTCAAAACAAAAGAAATACTGTTTTTGACTAGCCATATATTCCTGACCCATAAGCCCATTTCTAGAAACAGAGGCACAAAATTTTTGATCAAAGTAGTTTGACTTTCTCCCCTTAAGTATTGTTTCCCTGTGTAACCGTTCTGTTGCAGCTCCCAGTAGAAGGACAAGAAATTCTGCTTTTTAATGATGCCCTCTCCCTAATGATGAAGGGGAAAAAAGAGTGCAAGTTTTCTGGTCCAGGTAGCTCCTGTCTGTGCTGCTGGGGTTTAGCTCTCAAGTGAGTGGAACAATGTATAGCTCCAAGAAATGAAGCTTCTGAATTGCTGTTAGCAGTGAGAGTTTGCTGAGAAAATGAAGTGCATGCCTACACTTATATTTCATAGTCCATGGAAATTAACACCATTTTAGGGCCTGCATGCAGGCCTTTACAGATACCTGGAATGTATTTTTTTCCATCTGACTCATGTCTCTGTGAATTATTTATGGGGCTTTCATATGCAGAGGTGTTTTTTAGGCTATTTATGATGCTTCTTTGAGTACATTTAAGCCCTCCTTTTAAACAGGAGCTCAGAGCATACAAGGAAAAGAAGTTTCTTCTGGACAGTAATTCACAATTATAGAAATTACAATGATGTTCAGAAGATGGAAATCCCTTCCTATTGTAACCACAATTTCCAAGAGCAGACTCTTATTTACTACAATTCATCATAAGTAAGGAAATCTGGTTTGCCCCTTCCTGTGTGACCTGGACAAATCATATAATCTTGGCCACCTTGAGCATTCCTATGGCCCAGAGCTGGACAAGAGTCCAGGATTAAGGAAGGGCAGAGCAGAGCCCTGAGCCCTTTGCAGGCTGTGCCTGACTGGGTGTGGGAGCTGGCAGGAGGCCAGAGCCACAGAGGTCACCACCAAGCCTGGGAGACAAAACCTTGGCAATCTACTCTGTACCTGGGAACAAACATCAGCACTGCAAGGAAAAAAAACAAAATGTGCAAGAGCACTACAATGGCAGAGCTACTGTTTTTGCTGAAAGAAAGAATAAAACCAGGAGACAAAGGCATTGGCAAATAAAGGACTCGGGGTTTGTTGTTACCTCCATTGGAGATTTCACTGGGTTTGTGTTGTTGCATCATCTTATTACACTAAGGGCATGAAATTAAATTTCCTTTCTTCTCCAGGACTGTTTGCCAGTTGCTTCCCCATCAACATATACTCCTTGAAAATGGCTGCCAAATTTTGAAGATGATAAAACAAAGCAATCAATTCCCTATTAAAATTATCAGATAATGGCAAAAAAAAAAAAATCTTTGTCTGCCTTTTGAAACCCCTATTGAGATAAAAGGGGTTTGCATATGAAAAAATCAGCAACCTTCAAGACACAGCACTTCTGTGGGAAGGTTGGAATAGCCTTTTCAGGGCTTTCTCTTGATTTTGAAAATTTTTAGAGATATATATTTGAACAGACCAAAGAAAGGGATGAGACACCCTAAAAGAAAAGTATGAAACAATATTTAAATGATGTGTGATTTCATTCTTGCCTGAGGGCATGCTGAATTCATCAAGAGAGTCCCCCAAGACATTTCACAGTGTGGTGGTACACAGGCTGCTTCCTGACAGGTCATTACTGCACATCATGCTGGGATCCAGCCTGCTGGTGCCTGCTGTACCTGCCTTGGTCTCAGGATAGTAGTCCCTGTAAACATAGGTCAAGAACTCTGTCTTTGGCACCCCAGATGTCCAAGAAGACTCCCAAGATGAGTGATTGATTTCCACTACAGGACAGAGCTGTCGGGAAAAGTTGTCTACAATTCAGAAGGTTTATTGACAGGCCCCTTGAAAAACTGAGGTGCAAAACACACTCAGTTCTGTGGGGTTGGCTTCTTGAAGATCTCCTTTCTGACTTCATGGACAGCAGCCTCTGAGTGACTGAAATAAATCCATTAAAAAAAGGAGGCAGTACAACAACAAGTATAGAAATATAGGAAGGCTGAATGAAAAATATGTATTAGAGATGCATTAGAACGAATGAACCTGCAAGGAAAAGATACTGTGTTAGTGGTTGTAGTGCAGGCACACCTCTCAGCCAGCAGAGCTGCCTTTCTGTGTCACATGGTGTATCTCAGATGAGAAAATCTGAGCTTGGCAAGAGAGTTTTATGTGGCTGTTTTAAAACCCAGGCTGGCTCCTCTGGTCTTGCAGGAGGTGTCATAGCACTGATGACCCTGGAGAAGGAGGACATCCCCTCCCAAGCAACCTTCCTCTAGCAAGAAATTATCATCTGACCTTGGCCCACATTCTGCCCAGTCAAGTAGCAAAGCAAAAATAGAGTAAAAACCTGAGTGCTTGAAGACAGATTGGGCTGAGTTTGGTGATCCAAGACCTTTATCTAATTAGGCCTTCAGAAGTTTGCATTGCTTCTGCAAACTGTTGGTGAATAAAGGTTTTTCAGTAGTAACTGATGTTCATAATGATTTTGAGAGCAAATCACCCAAATGTTCTGCTTTATAAATAGTGCAGCTGTGAAAGTTTTAGGGATACATGGAAAAAAGGAAATATGGTGTTACTTCTGTCCAGCATAATATTCAACCTTCCGAAGGCAGGCAAAATTTTAGAGTTTTCAGACATGCAGGTTATTTAAGTCTGTTTGCATTTAGATTCAGAACCTTAAAAATAAGTTTCCTGGCAGTATTACTCCCCTCCTTAAACTAAAATACCAGTTTGTAATAATAACAGATACATGCTCAGGGCATGGCTATGCAATGAGAAAAAAAGCTTAAATATTCAAATTTTGTGCTAGATTAAAAGAATTTGACTTTTGGCCAGTTGAAATATTTTTTCATACCCGCTGTGTTCTTCCCATAACTTTTTTGATTACTTGGGCACTGAAATCACTTTTTGAAATATGGTAAGAGAAAACATCTATTTAGCATTAGAGTGGAAGGTGTAATCTGTGGCCTTATTGTTCTTGTTTTAAATCTGAATGAATATTTCTTACTATAGTGGAACAGAAAAATGTGGGAATCAATAAATAGTGTTTATGATATGAGCTAGCAGAATCGAGGAAGTGCAGTTGGGGATAGAAAATGGCTAGAGTCTGCTTTGTATTCTTTACTAACCTGCAGTGTGAAATCTTCACCTATGCACTTTTCCTTTCTTCCTTTCTTTCTTCTTTCTTGGAAATAACTTCAGTCAGTTTATTGATTTGTTTTTACCCCAGATTTTTAAATTCTAAAGGTTGTTGTGACTCCTGGTTTCACCAGATACTTGTCACCTTGACAGCACTTGTAGGCTTGACTCATTGCTACCTTGCATGTTTGGAAAAGTCCTGAGTTTATGAAAGCCCTGCCAGATCATTGAATAGAAACATCAGAAACCAAGGCTATCTTACTGTACTCCTTTGTAACATAAAAGTGTCCATTGGTGTTTTGTGTAAGGTTTAATAAGAGCTTCTTCTTTGAGGACTTGTGTATTTAATCTAAAAACATAATAATATGACAAATAGGAGACAGGGTGTGGAGGACATGTGAACATGACTAATCAATGCATACTCATTCTCTGTTTGATCTGCATTAAGGAATTTAATCCTGCTTCTTTGTGGATACAGATGGCTTCTTTGCACTGCAGCCAGCCTTGGTTTTTCCACATGAAGACAGAAAACGGTGGATGACCACATGGGAGTACATGGGTGATGGACTGCACAAAGCTAAATCTCTTCACTTGCTCACATGGCAATAATATAATGGAAATAAATAGATGAAGGATAATAATTCTAGAATAGAGATAAATTTAATAATATGCACAAAAAAAGCAGCCAGTAAATATAAATGTGCTATCCTATCCTAACAGGAAATGAGGTTTCTCTGCCTCAGCTTCCCCATCTATAAGTGGAGTTTGTCCACAAAGTTTCTTGGCATCCAAACATTTTTAAACCCAGTCCTAGATCAGGGAACTTTTCCTACAGGAGACTATTCCTAAGTAAAAGTGGCTTCTAATCAGAACACTTTCCTTTATTCTCATCTGCTTTTGTAATGTCCCATTATTTCTGATTTCTGTATTGCATTGTTCTTTCAACCCACTCTCTGAAGTTCCTCTCCCAACACAGTTATAGTTCCTGTGCCACCTTTGGTCAAAGTTCAGCTACAGAACATGATTCTCATAGATGTTCCCCATCAGTCAAATTGTTCTGTGCTTAAACATTAGCATTGCTCCTTGGGTTTTTTTTTTTTTCTCTAAGCTCAATGTCTCACCATCTATCATTGCCCTTCTTTTATAGCTTGTCAACCAATTTAAAATCCATGGACAGTGCTCATTTCTAACCCAATTGAGTTTAATTTTTCAAGTACAATTTCTGAGATATTGCATCTGCTGTCTACTGATACTGGATACAAGATCCAAAATTGCTCAGGGTTACAAATTTGTGACTCCCCACTGTAGTCAGCCTGTGCTCCAATACGTATGTCTGGGATCATAATTTCACTCATTGCTGTTTATTGCTCTTGTTTCTGCTGTCAGCTGCTTACTTTCCTTTTAAAAAACCCAAAACCTCACTTCTGCTATTTTCCTAGGGAATGTAATGTGATTTACCAGATGATCATTTCCACGATTACTCTTTATTCATCTTCTAAAGTTCAGTGCCATCCAGCCATCTGGTGTTTCATTAGTTCTGCAAAAGCCCTAACCTATGAAGAAAAAAAAAAAAAAAACCCTCACATGGCTAATTTTAAGTATGTGAATTCTAATGATGCAAAGAAGACTGCTCATATTTTTTGACAGAGGCATATAGATAACTCTTGCAGAACAAGGCCAAAAAATGCTCTCAAAATGTTTTTGTGGTTAATCATATAAAGTGATTAGCATGAACACTGCAATGTACTTCACACAGAAGTGCTAATAAGCCTGTATTAAAGTTTTCTGTGCATTTCTTTACTAGCTCACCTGGGCATCAGATTTGTGACAATATGAAGAGCAGTCTAAGTCTTCACCTGAAAAACGTTGATGGATGTATGCTTTCAGGACATTTGGAACCAGATGCATAGTGTTCATTATTTATTAATTAGCCATTTTGATTTTTCTCTTCCTCATTGGCGTTAGAGATCCACGTACAAATACATTCAGCTTAGAATCAGCATGGTCTTTTTTTGGTCTTCTTCCTTAAATAGCAGATTTTCTCTCTTAAACTACTCGTCCTCACTAATATATGTGTAAAAACCCATCTTATTTGTTTTATATTCTGCAATGAGAATTCATTTCTTTCTGTCTAGAGAGGTGTTACTGCAAAGGAGCAGGTTTTTTTAATACCCCTTTTTCTGACTGTATCTGAGAAACACCTTTTAATTTGTTAATGCATTGCTTAGTTAAAAAACATCTGCCCTGCACCAATTTTTAGAGTGCCATTATTTAGGTGTGAACCATTTTGTGAAAGGCAGCTTGTTACTGCTTTATATTATAATGTCCTTTAAACACCTACTCTTTGAACTTCTGATTCATCAGTCTGGCATCTGAAATTCCCTTCTGTTAATTACAAAATACTGATCTTGCTCATAAGCACCACAACAATAACACCTAGTTAGGCACAGAATGCTGCTTCTCCTGGCAAACTGCAGTGTCTCATGTTTCAGTGCTTTCTGTCAGTTAGCTGATTGAATCAGTTTGCACATAGCCAGCTTTGCACATGCCTCTGCAGAATCCTGAATGCTCTTTTGTAGGCTTCTGAATTCAGAGCAGGTAATGTGGAATATGCAGGATGAATGCCACTTGTTACCATTAACTTAGAGAGCTTACCCCAGCCCAAAAATGCATTGTCGTGCATTTTGCTGAGCAACAGAGGAGATTATCTATTTTATCTTATTGAGTATGGATTCAGTAAAACAAGAAGAAATCATGCATTTTTTTTTCCCAGGACCTGTAGTAACTCTGCAACTGAATTTCCAGAAAGCCAGTAAATGGCTTAACTGCAGCACTGCTCCCTCTGAAAATGTAAAGCCTCCAAACTAGTCCTTAACTGCTAGAAAATATTAATCAGATAAGGTAAAGGTAAATTCACCTACCTACCTACCTACCTACCTACCTACCTACCTACCTACCTACCTACCTCTAACCGATTTGAGTCAGCAGGGACCATTCAGAGTTATTTTATCTGCTTTTATATTATTTATTTGTTATGTGCACTTTCATATAAGAACAGCCTCGGAGAAAGGAACATCCTGAAGATCACTTGACCAAGAGAAAGAGATAGACTGGCCGAACTCTGGAGTTGGACTATGCACGGATGTAAATAATCAGCAAGTACCTCTTCCCCTAAAACAAAACCACAAAATAACCCCAGTAGGACCTTTCAGATTAAAATATTTAAATTCCCACTATATACTTAGGTAATCACAGTCCATTTGAGATATTATTAATGATAATGATAACCAAGTGTTTGGTCGACATACCAATATTAAACTCTCAGCTGGAAAGTTACACTAGTAAGTTTGAAATAAACACTACAATGTGTTTCCTGATCTTCACAGGTGAGGAAAAAAATATATTTGTAAACTTCCTGATACTGAAAGAAAGCCACTTTTAGAAAGCCTTTAGATTAAAAGCATTATGAATTCATTTCAGGCTTAGCATAACAGTCTTGATGGACCAGGATGTTCTCTGGGATAAGCAAATATGACATATCCAGAAAGAAGAGACTTCAGCAGAGCCGACTCAGTTCAGGATCATTTAATGCAAAATCTCCATGCAATTTCCTTTTATTTAAACCATTATTAAGAAATATCCTTCAGCTTATCACATGTGAAGCATAAGCTTCCTTTGGTATTAACTTTGACACTTGGGGGATTATATTAATATGGGTGATAGTACCTTTTAGTGAGCATTTGATTGCCCTCAATGCAGAAGGATTTACTCTTGTTATTGATTTGTTGGCTAATATATTGGTTGGAAATCCCCTGGTATTGCTGGTAGCTGCGCATTCTAAATTTTATTGGATTTGTGGGCAATTTTCCTCTGTCTTTAAACTTATGATCACTTTATAAAAAGAAGAGCCCAAGAGTAAGCTGAAAAACAATCTGTGTTTTTATTTTGCTGAAAAGGAAAGCTGTCTTGTTTTGCTTTGTTCCTGGTTGTTGATTGCCTTTGTCTGGCTTTTGTGATGGTTACTCTTGAGACAGGCAACATACTGAGAATACATTGCTACAGAAGAGGGCAAGAGAGGAGCCTTTACCTCTAATGGGCAAAGGGGGCAAAGGGTCACCTGGGCAAATCTTGTTCCATGCAGAGGATAGAAATCAAACCCACATACCCTTCAGCTGCCACGAGTGCACAGGCTGTTGTGAATTCTTTTAAAACATTAATCTCTTCCTAATCATTTCCCTCAGTCCTTTAGGCAGGGCTTGATGGAAGCCAAGGATAAGCCGGGCTGACCCCTGAGAGCAGTGTCCTGGTCATGCAGGCAGCCCCTGCCCGCTGACACAGCCCACGGCGGGCAGGCCATGGGACCAGGGGTGTGCCGGGCTCTGTCCCCTCCCCTGCAGGTGAGACACAGCCAGGAAGCAGCTCCTGCATCCCAAGGGTGTGCAGGGCTCTGTCCCCTGCCCTGCAGACAGGACACAGCCAGGAAGCAGCTCCTGCACCCTGGAAGCCTGTGGTGGTGACAGCAGTGTCTGGATTCCCCATTCCCATGCTTAGCCTTGCTCTGTGCTCCAGTAATCAATATATTCTCAGTCTTTGTTATTTGGTCCCCAGCAGAGGTAAATTGATTTACTTTTTTTTTTTTTTTTTTTTTTTTTTTTTTTTTTTTTTTTTTTTTTTTTTTTTTTTTTCCGAGGCATAATTCCTCTGTCTTTACACAGTAAAATTTCTGGTAGGATACCATAGAAGTGTCACAAATAATAAATGCAGAATTGAGCCTCTAGGACACAAAATGTCTCCTCTTTAGTTTTCTTTAAGATTGATTCATAAAACTTGGTCAGAATTAACAACAACTACGAGAAAGGGAGTTTAATTAAACCCATATTGGGAAATGTCTAAAGAAAATAAAGTGTTTCATTATGTGCTCTTAATATATCCTACAATATTCCCCAATTAAGGTTGGCACTCAAGTTATTTTTAAGATGTGGCATGAATGAGCTAACTTAGGATGTCATATGATTGCTCCAGCTGAGACATAATAGTTGAAAGTCATTTTTTCCAATAAAAGTAACAGTGAACAGTGCTATTAATTCATTGTAATGATGCTGCTGGGAGAAGTGTATGACTTCCACTGCTGAATAATCAACAAAAGTAAATTAACTTTAAGCAAAAAATATGTGTGTATGTTTATGTGTGAGAGTGTAAATGACCTTGAGAATGAAGAATTGAGAAAAGCAAGTTAAATACAGTTTTAACCATCATAAGAAATTTTTTAACTATGTATTTTGAAGTAAAGTCTATGTAAATGTAATAGTGTGCAGGACAAAATTCATTGTTAGCCTCTTCTTACCTATTATAACTAAAATTCACAGACATGTACTTGTACCTGAAACATTTCCAAATTTCAGCTTTATCCCATGAAGAAATATGGTCCCTGGTACATTTCACTTGTGCTTCCAATCAAGAAATTCAAGAGCAAAACATGAAATAAATCTGCACTTTCTTACCCTTATTGTCTCAATCCTCACAGTCTCTTTCAAATGGGCTGTATTTAAAGAGAAATAATTCCTCCATTGTGGGTATTTTTGATCAGCTTTTTCAAGCTGGTTTAAAACATTCAACTTCTTATCACAGGAAATTAATTTTTAGCTTTTAATATATCTATTAATCTGGGTCCTTCCCTCCTTCCTTCCTTCCTTCCTTCCTTCCTTCCTTCCTTCCTTTTGAAAACGATATGTTTTTCAGTTTGGAGTGCTCCATAGCTGGAAAATTAGAAATACCGGATTAAGTGTTGATTATTTAATTTAATAATATCCCCCAATGGCTCTTTCTTATTTGTTTTGAGATGGTTGTTTTCCTATGAAAATGTAGATAGATATATAAAGCAGAGTCAAGCACTTAATGAAATATTGATTTTTATCTTGTCTCGAAAGGAACCAGTACTTCCACAGTTTCAGTGCTGCAAATGTTCTCTGCACAAATATATATAAACAGAACATTTTTGAACATAACCTCAGAGTGGCCATTGTGAAATTTCTGTATTGGCTTGGTGGTCAACTCTTACCAACACCTGTTTTCAAACAGAATTTAGTATAGTTTTTTAGAAGAAATATGCACATCAAGGGACATGTGAATTCTATTGTATTTCTACAGCCTAAAAGCAAAACTTGAATGATGATGGATATATGAGACATCATTAGAAACAAATTAGAGATGCATTAGTATGGTCATTCTAACCACGATTGATTTTAAGATACTTAAATCCAAGAGTACTGATGTACTACAGCCCATCAAAATTTCAGGCAAATATTCATGTGCTTTTGTGTTGCTTTAGAGTCAAGAGTCAAGTCTCAGTAATCAGTTGTAAGATCCAAACGTCCTTTGATGATAAATCACCTGAAATAAATATTGCAATGTTCACAGGTGTCTGTTATATGGTATTATTAACTAAAATATGTGAATAATTTTATAAGTATGGTACAGATGATGAATATATTTGTGACTGTGCTGAATAACAATGGCTAATAGACAAATCACGCCTTTCATTGATTAGAATTGATTAGAATGTATGCATTAGATTTTCCTTGTCTGGAATTATCTAAAACTACAAAACTGCAATTAAGCCTGTTCCAGTGCCCAACCAACCTCTCAGGAAAGAAATGCTTCCTAGAGCCCAGACTAAACTTTGCTTCACATTTAATTCACAGGTTTAGTCAGTGTCTCAAGACATTTTCATTTGACCTGTTAAGGCTCTGGTGAGAGGAAGAACTCCCCCACCCTGCATGTTGTAGCTGTCTGTGTGCAGAGCTGCCTTTGCTAAGCAGAAAGACAAATTCTGGATTCTATGGCTGTGAGAGGCATGAAAGACAATCATTATTCAGGGGTGTCTTCTAGAGCCTCTTGCTTCATGCAGTGTGTGTGCACAGAGGGGCTGCTGGGGCTTTCCCATCTATATGTGTAAGTGATGTTTCCATTCAGATATCTGAAGCCTCACCACTGTTTGGAAATTGTTTTAATGCACTGTCAATCTGAGAGGAAGTGGTAATGTACTTGGGCTATGTTATTGCGCCGCTTTGCTTTTTATGGCACCTTGTGAAATAAAATGCTTGATTAAATTTTATAAAGGCTAAAAATCTGAGGCTTTAACATTCCTGAAAAGTTGGCTGAAAAAAAATCTTTTATGAGATTTTATCCCTAGTCTATTGTTGTTGGCAGTTGCATAGTAAAAATGAAGAATTGCAGTGTGTTTTAGCTGTGTCCCAACAAGACCCCTGGATGAAAAAGGGACTCAGAGACTTTCCATGGACTACTGCTGTGATGAAAATATGTGTCACAATGTAAGTCAGACATCAGAGCCCTAAAGACTTATACAGCTGAAAATAAAATATTGTTGTTCCTAAATTCCAGCCACCATGAACTTTTAACAATGGTTTGCAGCTTGCTAGATAATAGATGTAAAACCACGGATTTGGTGAATCAGTTTTGGCACCCCAACTGATACTGGGTATCCTAGTTTGCCTGAATCCATAGGAACTAAGGTGCAAGAATAACTCTAAATGGGAAAGCAAAAGCTTCTTTTTAAAATTGCCTCTTTAACCTATGAAATAGCACATAGAGTAAAAAACTCATTCACAGATTTTTTTTTTTTATGTGAAAAGCTGCAGAATCTTTAAAACAAGTGACCTTTCCATTCTTATCTAACATGGGGAGTTTTAACATAAACTGACTTTAGTGATTTGCACTTTGGCCTTGCCTATTAAAATAAAAGTATACTAAAGAGAAACCTAGTAGAAACAGTCATAAATAATAGATACTTTCATTATTATAAAGCATTTCAATTGCATTTTTGTTGGGAAAGGCCTTATAGGGGAATGAAATTACATTTATGCAGATATAATACATAATTTGCTTTGCCTGCTCATTTTGAGTTCTAACAGAAAGTTTTGAGGACCTCAGTAGAGAAAGTCTTCCTAAGCAAATAGAATATAATAGTGATCTAACATATGCCTTCAACCATCTGTGCTTTGCTGGCTTATAAAATTTCTATGAGAGTTTGTTTTGATGATGTAAGCAGCATTTTCTCATGCTTTCTATGCATGAGAAAACAAACAAATGCAGAGATACTGCACTACCATTCCATCAATGAAATATTGTCAGTATCCAATAGGAAACAGTGCTACAATGGCAGTCCATATTCTCTCCACCACCTATAAACCAATAGGCCCAAGCCTTAGGAGAAAATTAAAATAAAATAAAATAAAATAACCTTCTCTATAATCCTATAGACTTCCTTTTTCCACATGTGTTTTTTGTTAAACAAATATTATTAATTAACATTTTTTAAGATTGATTTTCATCTAGCAAAAGCTAGAAAAAACTTAGCTCCTCTCTCACAGGACAGGAACAAATCAGTACTGTGAATAATGTGAATTTCTAGAACTAAAACTTTTTCCTGGAAGGACAGAAAGTGTTTCTTTTAAAGGAAGAAAAGTTAGAGGACACTAATATTAAATTTCTTAGATGCTTTAAACATGCTAAGTATATTTAAAACTATTTGTTTTAGAGTAATATGAACTGATGGAATTTTTGTTCTATTAAACTGGGCAGTAAAACCATCCTAGCAGGTTCCTTTAGTTCCATAAAGTTTACAGTTAAATCATTGAGATGGAGCTCAGAATTGTCTATGCTCTTGAGAACCTTTCTGCCAAAGGTAAGCTTCTATTCTTCCGATTTAGAAATTCAGCTGAATACTTGTAAACACAAAAGTAGCCCCCAGAGAGCTCTGTCTGAATTGTTCTTTGGACTATGCATTTTGAAAATGTGCACTAAACTTCTGAAGTTGGCATATCTTTTAGGGTTGTTCAGTGTAAGCACTAGGTGTTCAAAGAGCTGAGAAATCTGCTCATTTATACCCTTCTGGTCAATATTGCAGTAACATGTACAGAAGCTAAATCTACCCTGCTGTATTTCCGTCTATAAAATAAGAATATTTGCTTACCGGATCACTTTTCATGCAAAAATTTTGAAATCATCATATAGCTATCTTTGGGCTTTTTAATAGATATGATGGAAATATAACAATATCTGGTATCATCAAGTGTGCTGATGTTCAAGTTTTAGCAGAACACCTGTTTTACTATTTTTCAGTCTCTGCATTTTGAAAATTCATCTCTCCTATTGTTGGTGTCCTAGCTTTATATGCTATCCAGAGGTTGCTGAAAAATTTATCATGTCTTCCTGCTCATTATCAATTACACTCATTCCAGCAATTCTATATTAGTCTGATTCTGTGGGGGGAAAAATCCAAACCACTACTGTTACGAGTTTTTAAATATTCTGGAGTATAAGGAGATAAGCTGGGGAGATACTCCAAATGTTTCAATGACAACAAATTTAAACCAAGAGTGATTTTAACGGGACATTGGAAGAAGAGGTTGAATTTGGAGCAGAATAGTGACTGCCCTACTCAAGTTGAATGTAGGCAGACAAGTACATTTGACTTGTACACAGTGCTGTCTTTCACTAGGAAAGCTGTCAAAAATTCAGTCACTCTTCAAAACCAAAAAAATGGATTCAAGTACCAGGGGAAAGACTATAAAGCCTTGCAGAGCTTTTGCAGTCTCACAGAAAAGATGTAAAAAACATGCACAAAGAGATCTAGAGATGTA
The DNA here is from genome assembly GCA_013397095.1 of Sterrhoptilus dennistouni. Classification (NCBI taxonomy): domain Eukaryota; kingdom Metazoa; phylum Chordata; class Aves; order Passeriformes; family Zosteropidae; genus Sterrhoptilus; species Sterrhoptilus dennistouni. The sequence goes on along the minus strand of VWZU01008065.1, from coordinate 18,031 downwards.
GATGAGATGCAGACAGGTTTTGCTAAAATGACTGAGGTAAACAAAACCACAGAAACATGGCCAGAAGCCATCTTTTAGCAGTCAGAATTTCAGCTCCACACCACTCACTGTGAGCAGTTCAGGTTCTTATTGCTCATGGTTGTCTCCACAAACTTCCAGTGTCATAACAGCATTGGTTTTCACTTGTTAGAACTGGTTTATGTAGGAAATAACTGCAGAGTAAACATAAAGATATGATAGCACAGGGGCCTTTCCTCTATGAATTACCTTCATACAGCACCTACAGGCAAAACACACAAGGATAACCAATTCCATTTCCAGGGCCAGCCCATAGGGAGCAGCTGCTACTTGCTAAATGCCTCCTTCCACACCCTAATCTATGTCACCTGTAATTTTAGATCTGTCTTGTGGCCATAGCATCATCCTAATTTTCTGCCAGTGTCTTCTGTTGGCAACTGCCTTCTGCTACCTCTCAAACACAAAAATAAAACCTGTACTCCTTGTCTCTGTGGCAGCATTATTGCTCTTTAATAGCAAATAAAAATGGTAGCAAAATATTTGTTGCTGTAGTAAGGATTCTTTAACCGGAAAACATTGTGAATGAATGATCTGGTTATATTTAAGATAGAATAAAGTCTAAAGGCTAGAAACCTTGGTGCTTTGTGCTTTATTTTATTTAATTGAGCAGTTCCTCACATCTAAAGAAGCTACCCCATAATATTCCCTTCCATCCTTTTCTTGCTCTTTCTATAGATGCTGGTCATTTTCAAGGACAGAATATTGGACAGGATATGTGGGGCTTGTGCTCTGGCACAGCAGACCCAGCGCTCAAATTCAAGGTGACTTATGGCACAGCTGCTGTCCTCACAGGTCCTGGAGCCTGTTCCCTGTGTCATCCTCTGAGAAGGTGTGGCAAAGTGACAAGTTACCTAGATGTATTTAATGTGAAATGAAATATGTTGCTCTTTTTTTGCTTCTGTTTATTAATTTTTTATTTTAATGGCATGTCATCTTAAAATATATACTTGAAAATACTTCTGAACTAGGGAGTGTATTAGCCTACAGGTCACTTTATTATTTATTTATGCTTTCTTCCACACTGTCGTGCTACAAAAAATGCAGCAAAAAGATTCTGAGTTTTAGGTGAGGTAGGTAATGTCACAGTGCAGAGTGAATAATATAATTAGCAATTTCAATTATGATTTGTGTGTGTGTGTGTGTGTCATACTGATTTGAAGATACACCTATAAATGCACACATTTGCATATATTTATTTATAGATATATATTTATAGTCTGGCCCACACTATGTTTCCACGTTTGCACAGGAAAATCTAAAAGTTCTGCTAAATCCTTTCCTGTTCTGACCTTCCAGATCTCCACTGCTTCAGTGAACGCTTTTACATCCTGATCTGGAGCAGGTTTGGCTTGTTATTGTAAATCATGGCAGGTTGTTTTTAAGAACCAGCACCTCATATACTTGATACTAGAAGCTGTATATTCTCAGCCTGCTGCACAAGTATCCTTCACCCCTACTTCACTCCATACAAGCTGAGAATTTGAGTTGGAAGGCAGGTAAGGGAGTCCTTTGCCTAATCACCTATAAAGGCAGAGTTCCCCCATGGGACACTCAAAGAGGTAAGTAGCTATGGACATCTAAATACTGGACGTATAGGAGAAAATTCATTTTTAATATTTGTGTGGAGAACTGTTACTTTTTCTCAGGAAAGCTTGAATTATGACAGAGAAATTACACTGAGATCAATGTGAAGTTTTTGATTCCATAAAGAGTAGATATTGAGGGCTATTGATAATTATGCCGCAAAATCTAGGTTAAAAGTCATGCCTGAGTGGTGTGTTCACAATGCTTGGATGTCCAGGCAAGCAATGAGTGGAAAAGGTGCGTTCATCTGCCTCTTGATATAATCTCCTTGAAAAGAATCTGCAAGAGTGAGACTATGCAGTTCAAGATATGAGACAGGTAAGACCTACAAATACTTGCTGTTGCTTATTTTGGAATTAGTTTTGTGCAATGCAATAAGTATATAATTGTCTAATAAAGTTTTGGTTCTAAATATTTTGCTTTAAAACATATTCTTAGGAGTTGTTATTTTCTGGAAATTCTGTAAAACTTTTCCATGAGAATTGAGCTCAGTTCCATATCCCATAGAAAGGGGCATACTTAGGGCTAAGAACTGCACTCTTAAATTAATGTCAATAGCAGTTGTGTGAGCATCCAAAGACAGACTTTTTTTTTCTCAGGGTATGCTCTACTTTGATGTTCCTAGAGTCTATAGCCTTTTAAAGTTAATGGGAGTTACATACTACAGTATACATCAAGGAAAAAAGATACACCCTGCAGTTAAATATAATAACATTCCTCTTCATAGACCACTACTGGGCACTGTGTTCACATTGCTGAAAAACATGCCTTGAATTAGGCTCTGTAGTAGTGATTTATGTAGTTATTTGCATCTGCCACTGCAAACAGAAATAGAAATGTTGGCCTGTCATGGCAGTGGGCAGACTAACAAGTTCTTACTACACCATGACAAATCATTAGTGTGGCAAATCAGCTGCAACTGCCAGCTCCCAGCAGTGCTGCCTGACACAGGGACTAAAGCAGCAAGGGCTGACCTGCTGAGAGTAGTTTCCCTCATGATTCTGGAGGCATGCACACGTCTAGGACTCCCCTGGCAACTAGTGGAGAGGCAAGACAAGATTTTCTGGGTTTATATCATTAAGAGTCTCCCTGGAATAGAACTTCTTTATAGTTCTCCAGCACTGCTTTCAGCACTGTGAAAGCTTGCATGTTTGTGTTTGAGGACCCCCTTTGCCTGGCTGTGACACCACCCAGTTCTCACTCCCATGTTGGGAACTCCCCACCTGTCTTTGAGCTCTGCTGCAGAAACACCATGCTGTGATTGCTTTGTTATGAGACAATAGCAATAACAATTTAATAACATAACCAGGCAGCACCTCAGAAAAGGGAATGTGATGTTTACCCTTGAGTATACGGTATCATTTTATCTGCTTGCTCTGAATGACACCTTTTGCATGCAACACATTTTATATTGATGAAGCAATGCCATGGCAGCTTCCTGCATCTGCTCTCTCTGCTGCCTGAAAGTGGCTGTAATTATTAACGTGATAGCTAATCAACAAGAATAGCTGCCAGATACTATTTAATGGCCTCAAATTTCTCTTCTTCAGAAGCTGAGGACATGAAAGAGAAAACGAGTGCACAATATGTTCATTGATTGCAATATGTTCATTCTTATCTCTACATGTTTTTTTGTTGAAATCCAGTTACATTGTTCCACTGGAGTCTGAGCCACAATATGTAACAAGAACCTGTTCTACGGTATTTCTTAAAAGGAAAATGAAAACAAACCCTGCAGATATCACTAACTTGTGATTATCTTCCTTGAAAATATCCATCTTACAATATAGTTGTAAACGAGGGGTGTGTGTACTATCGGCTATGGATGTTCATAACACTATTGTTTCAGGTGAGTAGGCTTGATATTTTAAACAGTACTGCCATCTCGTGGTACAAGAAGTTTTACCGGTTTGTTTCCGTTTATAACATTTTGATCTTTATTTATTGGCAAGAATTCCTGAAATGCAACAGAATAAGTATTGACCCAGTTATAAAAGATTCACAGAAAGAAAAAAACCTTTATCTGAATGCCATAATATATCTGAATGTTCATCAGTCTCCTTTAACAAAGTAATTTTATCTTCTTCCACTGAAAGGAAGGGAGTAGGGTCATTGTGAGACACCTGCTTGTAAGGGCTGCTTTATTAATTATTGCTCACTTTTGAAATTAGTTTGTTCCAGACACATATCCTTCAGCAAGTAGAAATCTGACAATTACTAAACAGGTACCTTTGAAAATCTTTCCAGTGTGAAACACTGTCTAGTGTACACGAACTCGTGAACTCCATCTTTTTCTTTCAGGACACTGAGCTTATGAAGAAGAAATTTCTGGTTTAGAGGTAAAATCCAGGGACACCACATTGTTAGGGAGGGAATTTTATTGGCAAAAAACTTTTCTTGATAAATCAAGGATTCCTAATAAACTTTCTCCATATTAAAGCTTATCAAAGCTGCACATGTTGGTGAAGTATTCCATTCTGTTTTAACCTTCCTGAGCACTAATCAAAATAGATGGGTTGTGGAAGTACTATCTTCAGCCTGGAAAGTCCCAAAGTGAGTAGCCTGCTCATGGAAATACACTAAACACAAAAAACAGGATCTGTATTTACATGTGAGTTTCAGGACTGAGTTATAACATTTACTGACATTCAGTTTTTCCCTTGAGCAGTGAGAGCTGCTGGAAGATCTGTGCTACATTGTTCTTATTTTTACTCCAAAAATGAATACCCTATTCCAAAACCACTTTTCTTGGTTTGGTAAGAAACTTTCCCTCTGTAAGAAACCAGAAAGCAAACTTATGAAAATAAATTAAGATTTTAACATTCTTTATGTCTTCTGATGGATAAAAGCAAAATAAATCATTATTTCATTGGTAGTGATACCAGAAAATGTAGTGTTGTGATGGTTCAGGTTTTAGAACACATGATGTACTGCACATCCTTTACACCTAGAACCTGACTGAGATAAAAGATGAGGAATAAATTTATCTATGCATGAATGTAGTGAACATCTGCCAAAATATATCTAGTTATTTTAATTCTCCTGTTCAACAAAGCTGACCATCTGCTCTGTCATCAGCAAAGATCTTGTTCTGAGAGCTGAATCAAAAGATCACCTGTCTTGTGTACCTTGTTCTCGCTTAACAGAAACAACATTTTAATGGTATCCATCTGTAGGAGTGATGGTGACCTGCAGCAGGTACATAGTCATTGAGTCAAAATTAGCAGCTGGAGCTGTAGAAAGCAGAATGTCAGTTTTAATATTTAAGCTCTATCAACGACTAAAAGGCATCATATCAGGTGTACTGCTTAAAAGAGTCATCCTGTATAACACTAATACAGAAATTTCAGACACCTATAAAAACCAGTGACACAGAAATTAAAATATATACACATTTCTTAAGGTGATACTAAAGTCTGCAATGAAGTCATTGAACTTTTATCCTTATATTTCTGGGTACATGATAATGCAGAAAGGTTCTATCACTGCATAAATATAAAGTGTAATACAATCATACAACAAATTGACTAAGTAGTTTTTCATATGAGAAACTGAGTTTTTAATGTTCTGTTTTTAATATAATTTCTCAAACTGCAGAAGAGCACATTCCATTTTATGAGGGAAAGTAAAAGGCAGATGTTAGAACCTTGACCCTACTTCAGTGCTCAATAAGAGAAAAGTGTTAGAGAACAGGATATTTTCAGATAATTTGGCTTAGTTAATGTGTTTATGTATTGCTTGCGCAGCCATCACTGGCCTGGCAGAATTTTATTGTCTTAGTTTTAACAATAAGAATGTGGGAGCTTTGCAGGGTTGTAAAGACTTCAACAAAGTGTTGACTTTCCCAAAGTGGGAAATCTCCCAGCACCAGGGATCTTCGGGGCCTGGCTCCCCTGGCTCAGGCTGCCCCAAACCCCACCCTGTCTGTTCCTGCAGCCCTAGCCACTGACCTGGGCCCCCAAACCCTGCCAACACTTACAATGGTTTGCTACACTTGCCAAAACTCGAAGTTTTCTCTAATTGAAGCTGCATTGTTGATGCTTAGCGTTTAGCAAAAGGCAGCATTTATGCTTTGTGCTTATTTGCAGTTCAGCAGAAATCCTTTGTTTAGCATTGCAGTGAACTTGTTTCTGTGTGCTGGGTATAGTACTGTCAGCAAAATTACATTACTTCATCATTTCCTATCAATACCAATTAGTGGCTATTTTCCAGAACAGTCCAATTTAGACGAAGCTAAGCTATTAACATTATTAGTATTTACATTACCCTGATGATAACGATTCAGTTTCTTTAATTAGGCACATCAGTATGCCTATGTAAGAGTGCACTTCTGTAGACAGTCTTTTTAATTTTTATTTTTTTTGTTAGAGACTCATTACTGACACATTGTGTTCCCAGAAACATGTAGCAATTGGGCCTTATCTTTGAATTACACATGATCTTTTTGCAATACTTTTTAATTGAAAAATCATAGGATGGCATTCGAGGAGTAGGGATGATTTGAAATTAAAAAGAAAAATCAATGCTTCTCTTCACTACACAGCTTCACAACAGCTGGGATTTCCCAGGCACAGTCTGTCTCCCTCAGCCTCCTGTCACTGCAGTTTAACTGCTGGGCTGGGCAAATTGAGGGAAAAAAAGCCTCTGATATTTCATATAAACTTGATGCATTTTTTCCTCCATAGAGAGTGGTCTGTTTCAGTATGTCAGATGTTCAAATAGATGACATCAGAATACTGAACAAAGCACTTTCCTCTGTGCTAAAGTTGTCTGGGTAATGGTAAAAAATAATTCCAAAGATTGATACTAAGTATAATTGAATGCATTCAGGGCACAACTGCAAATCTCTTGAAAATGTCATAAACTATGCAAAGCTACTTCCTTAGTGACAGTTTGTTGAGCATAAAAATGGAATCTGAAGAGCCTAAGCTATTTATTTCAATTCAGTGATATACTCAGCAAAGCTTACAACTCTGCAATATTCTGTACAAATGCAGGGTCTCTTAAACACACAGATGATGTCATCTATATTATAAATAGGGATCCAGCTCTGCCTTTTTGTGTATCTCTCTCTGTGTATATGCAATATAAACACACCAGTACCTAGAGAAAGAATATATTTACTTTACACAATTTAAATACTTTCAAAATCAAACAGCAACAGATTTTTGGTTTTACACACTCTTTATCTCTGGCTCAGTGCATATTGTTTCTAAAGTAAACAGCAGTATAGTTTAAATTAGCAAAATTGTGTCCATGATTTCAATGGCAGCACGGACAGTTTCTCTAAAATCTTTACATATTTGTTTCAGAAAATTTGTACATTCACACTTACTAACCCTTTGGAAAGTCCTCAATTTTGCTGATACAGGCATTTGTGGATTTGTGTAGTATAGCTCCAAGCTAAAAACAGGCAAAGGATGTAAAGAGTGTAAAAGAATATCTTAAAGAATATTACATAGCTGTGACGAAAATAGTTCTCTAATGACATGACACAAGGAATTGTGTTTTCCTGATTTTTTTTGAGAGCAGAATGCCTTTTATTTTTCAAGAATGGTAGAAAATGCATGGAGCCATTGCCTGAAGAGTTGTTGCCAAGGTGCTCTACAGCACTATGTTCCTAAAAGTCCAAACTGATTTTAATTAGTAGCAGCACAAATGTATTCTGAACAACTGAGCAAGTAATTATTTCATTCTGTATGTGACTGCCTTGAAATGAGATACCAAAGAGACCTGTCAATTCTCCTGCTTTCTTCATGAGACTCTTCCACATGAAAAGAGGGGAAAATCATCTGTTCTCTTTTCCTTCTTCAAATCTGAAGTTACTTCACACCACAGTAAATATTTCAAGTGGCCACATAGAACCAGAATGTATTCTTGCAAAATAGTGAAGGGAGAAGGACAGACATCAGGTTTCCTTTAAAAAAACCCCAAACCATAAAGACAAGTTTGAAAAAGAATTGCCATTTCTGAGAAATAGAAGGAGTAGGAAGAGTTCAGGCTGAAGATGCTTTACTGTGTAAAGGGTGTGGAGCTTCAGTAGAAAGTTCTCCACTATTCCCTCACATGTTAGGATAAGGGTGAATTAGAATTCCATCTCATGCAAAATCATACAAGCATCTTTAAAGATGTTCTAATCTCAGTTAGAACTAAATAAAAAATAAGACTCAATATTCCTGGGTTATAGTGTAGGATGTACACAAGTATTTATTCTATCACCATCTTCATGGACTGTTAAAACTAAGTGGGGCAGTGCTCTAGTGCTGGGCTGTTTTCTGCTAATGGCCCATTAACGCCTTGCCCATGACTCACAGGTAACTCCCTCCAGGAGTTATCTCTGTTTAATGGGCCATCAAGGACCCACTTCACACTCATCATCCTATTGTGAGATGCTCTGCCCAGGGGGAGGAGCCAAGCATTCTCACCTGGATATAAGCTGGGATTTGGGACAGGACGAGCAGCCCTTACCTACTGGATTCCCAGAGGAGCAGAGCTACCAGACCTTTCTACAGGATCACTGCTTCAGGAAGAGCACTTCATCTGGACTGCTTCCACCATCCTGCTCAGGTTGTATTCTGACTCTGTCAGTGGTCTTTTGTATTATTGCATTTATTTTATTTTATTTTATGTTATTTTATTTTATTTTACTTTTTTACCTTTCTTCGTATTAAATTGTATTTCTGACTTGGAGCCTCTCACTCATTTTGCTTTCAAACCACGACAGGGAAATATGCATAAACAAAACAAGTTAACTGTATCTTGTCAGTCTCAGTACTATTTTTTTTTTCCTATAGTGATACCTATTTGATCTTGATGAAAATTCTGGATGCACAAGAAATGTGAGATTATACTATTAATTTTCCCAGGAATACAAGCCTATTTGCTAATTCAGATTCCTAAGAAGTTATTTGCAGAAATTGAGCTTAAAGTGATCCATAAATATTTCATTTAATTTCCAGCTAAGGGCCTAAGGGATATCCTGGAAGCATAAGGAGTGAAAAAAAAAAAAAACACCCCAGAACATGGATGTAGATGTGTGAGATGTGTGTATATGTGTATATGGTGTATATGGATATACACACACTATACATATATACATACATACATATATATATATATATATATATATATATACACACAATTATATGCTACTTGATTTTACACTGGTCAGACAACTTGTTTCCTAATATTTCAGGGCAGACACATTGAAACAAGGTTATTTACACCTGCAATCATTATGGGTTAACTAACAAATTTTATAAGTGTGTTAGTACCAGATCATTTCAGGCAAAAATTCTACTGAATTGTGTAGGACTAGAAAAATCTTGTTTCTAGTTTTTTGTGTCTACCTAGATAAAAAAGAGGAAGGGAAAAATGAAAGTGCATTTAATTTTGTGGCAGTTGATTTAATTCTACATTGCAGCACTACACTGACATGCAGCATACACTTGCTGCATGCTATTTCTTGCTATTGATAGGAAATATTGTCAGGGGAAAGAAAAGGTATTTTTTGAGGTGATTAAAGAGCAATGAACTATAATATGAAAATGTAAATTTTATCTTACTGATAAAAAGAAATCTGCCTGTAAAGTCCATTAAGCAGTAGAGTAGCACTTCAAAAGAAGTCATGGATGGATCAACAAAGTCATGTTCAAAGCAGACCAGATAAAACATTTAAGAGTTTTGTTGAGAGGATCATCTTGTAATTATAGTGCAACTGAAACGACCCCAATGGTCTTATCCAACCTTCTGATCTCTAAGTGTGGTATAAACAGAACATGGCATTTGAGTGTAAAGATCAAATGAACAGAAAGCCACCTGTGTCTCTAGAAAATGAGTATCTTTAGCAGACATGTTAAAGGGCAATTGTATTTTATCCAAAACAAATAGGAAGATAGTGAATCATAGTTGAATTATGAGATGTTTCCTTCTATTAGAAAAAAACCCACAGCCCTCCACAGTGAAGTTACATCCGTTCTCCAGTTTCACAACTTTGTAAATATGTTAAGACAAACTTTGTCCAGTCTCATGTGAGGTGAAAAAATTACTTGGCTGGTTGTACAATGAGGTTTTGAAACCCACATAGTGCCACAAGGAACATCAGCAGAGATAACATGTAGTTTTCCTCCTGAAGACTTGTAGAAAACATTTTCCCACAATGTAAAAAAAAAATCAAGAAAATGGGTTTTATTTCAGCTATTTTGGCTTCTGTTTAGGCCTGTGTAGAGTTGTTTTTGGGGTTTTTTTTGTAGAACGCCACATTTGCTTCTCTTGGCAAGAAACAGGGTATTTATGTAGAGACCACAATTTAATTTATGATATCGAGGCTGGCAATGAATGTGGTAGCTATTGTATGTAAAAGATGGCTAACTTCAAACTTTTGTAGGAGAGATACTGAAATAGATTCCAAAGAACAGTAGAAAATTTGATCCAAATCCATGGCTCATATTTTTCTGACACATTTCCTGTTCTCTTTGTATCATCTGAGCTCTCTTATCAAAAGATTTTAACATCCTATTCTTCTTATATAGCTTACAAGCCTGATACTAAAATATGGCAATCTATTTGTCAGCACAAGGTCTTTACTTTTATCATAAAGTGAATAGACAATTTATGACAGGTTACAGCACCATGAAGTTCTATCATTCACAGCTGCACTAAGATATAATTTCTTCTCCCAGTTAAAGCATATCCTATCTACAAGACACAAACATGGTGCTTGTTGAACTCCTAGTTTTAGTCCTGCTTTTGAGTTTGGTCCTCTAGACAAGTCATCCAGGACTTGGCCTCTTCTCTGCGTTCTGTGTTGTTCTAGCTACCGTTTTTGTCAATATTGTATTCCTTCTAGCTTGCCACCTCTCTAATTGCTCTGCCCTGCTGTCTGTCCAATACTGCTCTAACTGCTCTGTCCTGTCCCTGTCACCACTGCACATGTCAGCTGTCTTTTGCTAACCACCTTGTCTAGAAAAAGGTAGATTCAAGGAGTATTTGAGCAAAGACAGAAATGTGCACAGAACCCAGATTAAGAAACCTCACATTATTAGCCTTTATTGCCTTACTTACTGTTCTGCCCCACTATCTGACTTAACAAGGTTCAGAGGAACTTCTCTGAGATGCAATGATACCAGTCCATGGAAATCCACATTCACTCCATGCCAGTTCAGACATCCCAGGGTCGATCTCAGCAGAAAGATTCTGGTATGTTGTTGATCCCAATATGTTCTTGCTGCAGCTTTACAGTAAAATATTGTCCTGCCATTTTCTACCAGAACATGCAAATTACATATGTTTAAATATAATCAAAAGGGTGATTACAAATGCTGAAGAGCAGGAGAGTAAATGACAAGTGAAGAGAAACGTAGGTGTCTGTAGAGGTGTGGATACATGTTTGTGAAGCTACCCTCATTTCCAAGAAACTTCCATTTAAAGAAATGCTATTCCTGAAATTGTATTGCTTTGTGAGGAGCATTAGCAGGTCTGCAGACCAAGGCTGCTGCTGCATCTATTGTGCTTTTAACAGTGGGATGCGACCCCATGACTTCCTAACAAATGTTTAACCTCAGTTTTCTTGCTAACTAGGGGTATAGAATAGGCTTTTTCCATTCACTTTGGTTTTAGTTAACAGAACAGACATGGGGGAAAACAAGAAGAAAACAACTGGGGGGAAAAAAATTACCCTTTTTGTCCTGGTGTCAATCTGTCCAACCTTTTCTCCTTTTTACTGTTGCTAAACATTACAACCATGTGAGAGTCAACTTGATTGGTATTTAAATGACCAAAATTCAGTCCATAGCTATTCTGGAAGTGGTTTTTTTTATTCTATGCGGTCAGGCAGGAATTATTTGAGCTTAGTCTTGACAATTTCCAAGGCACAGATATGCTTACCAAACCTCAAAGACAGAAGAGATTAGACAATAATGGTGTACTAAATGGCACATTTTTAAATACAGACCAATTCCAATACTTGAAATCTACCACGAGGTCCTGTAAGATAATGAATCAAATTTTAGGGACCACTTTCCACACACATTGTAAGGGAACAGCTCAGAAATAACACCAATGTAAATTAGGCCAAAATTTGAATGTTCACTATTATAAACATAATGAGTTCCATGTAGTCACCTTGCCCAAACCCCAAAGGTTAATTTTCTTCAAGAGTCTTCTGACTGACTTCAAGCTCCAGAGTATTCAGAAGATTGCAGAAATCAGCATCAACAATCACGATCATTTGTCATGTACAAACACACAGGAAGTGCTATGCTTCCAAAGCCTTTCTTCCAACTGAAATGAAAAATAAAATATAATAGCATATTTACCATTACATCACACTCTCTTTTTTGGGGGGGAGGAAGGGACCCCCAAGAAAACAACAACAACAACAACAACAAAAAAAAAACAAAACCATAACAAAACAAAAACAACCCACAAAAAACAGTCACATAAATTTTGGAGTAAAATGCAGATAGTTAAGCTGGCTACTTCTCAGTCTTGTTGGCTGGATAATGCAATCTAATTATTAGTTTAGGACCAAGAAATATCAAACATCTGTCATTCTCTGAAAAACATTTGGTATTTCCATTTTGAATACCCTAGGTGCTTTACTGAGCCAACTGGGTGAAAATCCAAGCACTCACTCTCACTTTGACCCTAGTGACTGGACATAATTCACCACTATCATCCCAAACAGTGTCACCAGCATTCATTCTTACAAGCATTCCGATTTAACATTAAGGCAAAATTAAAATTGCCACAGCATTAAACACTTGCAAAGGAAATATCTGTATGCTGTTCAGAATTGTGCAATGAGACTAATACACTATGACTGTTAAAAACACAGATTGCAGATAAACACATGATCAGCAATTTAAAAGTTAGTGTTGTGTGTTGAGTTTTTCATTTGTTTCCCCTTAAAAGAAAATAACTTGAATAAAATTTTCACAGTCTCCATAAAAGAGACAATAAAGAGGCAATAGATTGTTAGTTTCCCTTTACAGAACTCCTCCTTCACTTAGAAAAGTAGCAGTGATTCAGGGAGATAATAAGATGACACAAAGGCATGCAGAGCTGAGCAAAAGTTTCTACATCTGCTGTTGCACTTAGTGAAGAAAATAAATTGCCATGAATAATTCAGTAAACAACTTTCTGGTCCATTCATAGACAGTGCACTAGGAGTTCACAGTTTTTCTAAGCTCACTGTTTATTTCCCCTTATCTGACAAATATACAATATTGACTCTGTGGATTAAACCTACTAGAAGGATAAATTATCAAATCATAGTTTCTTTTTTCTCTTTGGATGAATGCGTGATTACTGCCTGAATCTCTCTTTCTCTCTCTCTCTATATATATATTACTTAAATATGAGCAGTGAACAGTTGTACATACAAGCAGCTATTCACTTTGCTTTATTGTGCATCACTTCCACTAAATTCTTATAACTATTATGCTGAAAGCCCCATTTAGAGACAGAACTATGGTGGGAAAAATCCCCAAAATGAAAAATAAAAAAAAACAGGATGAGAAAAAGAAAAGTAAATAATGAAAGAGGAAAAAATGGGGGAAAACCCCCCCATAATTGTAAATTTCCAGTGCATTTATAGATTCAGAGATTAATTACACAGCTAAATTCACTGTTTGGCTAATGAAAGTGAGCACTATTTCTAACAGAAAATTAAATATTGCATTATGCTACAAAATTCTAAAATTTTACAATTCGGCAGATCTGTTGTGCCATCTTGTTGTGCCCCAGCAAGTATCTTACCTTAAATTTGATAAATTTCATAACATAACTTCAATTTTTCATTGATTATTCATATAAAATATAAGGCCTTAGTGTCATCACTTCACATAGAAGAGTAGCAATAAAAATTATAAAAATAAAGATAAATATTTCCTAGTAGTAACATTTTTTTGAAAACTGAGAGATCAGCAGTAATGTTGACTATAACTCTGGGTTTAGTGAATTATCTGAAAGATCTGGTGTTGCTGTGGATGACACTGTTGCTTTCTCATCATCTTTATGCTCAAATTATAAGGCAATGTGCCAAAATCCTGAAATAAAAGAAAAAAATCAAGGTCTGAATGCAAGTTATGTCCTTTCAAAGCAGGGAACATTTGGCCCACAAAGTTTTACTTACACCTAAAGAAAGTGTCTCATGACTTCTTTTTCTCCATGTTCTATTTAATGCCACTGTGAAATGCAGAGCTACATGAACCTACATTAACCAAAACATTCATTGCACTCCGAAATCCTTGGAAAATGGATCCACATATGTTCACAGGCACAGACAATCTTCTCCATATTCAGCCTGTTGATTTATGGCAACCTCAGTGTGTGTCTTTTCAGATCAGTGTGTGTCACTTCAAACATGTGCCACAAAAGCTGTGGGCCTTGGGGGCGGATTTGCAATTTGAAGTGTGAACTGATTATTCCATTTGGGAATGGGCAATGTCTGAATGATAGACTATGGAATCCTAGTTTCTGAGGGGTAGAGATGAATGCAGGGCTTAAGACAGTTCCTATCAATTTCAGAGGGGCCTGAGGATTCCCTGACCTGCCCCTGTGGGCAAATAACAGGTTTTTAAAGGCTATGAATACCCTGCCACAAGAGTCCCCAGATCTTTGGCACCTCTGCAGTGGATGCAGGGGCTGAGTGGATGATCCATGAGGTGCTGGCCACAGCCAGCGAGGGAGACAGATGGAGGTCCAGTGCTGGGCCAGGGACACTGCCCACACCATGACTGCCCTGACGGACCCTTGGAGCCCTAGGGCACACTGAGAGCCAACCCCCAACACCACAGAAAGCAAACAGTCCATAAAAGTACACCTTGGCCTTAAATTGGAGCAACTTCCTTCCATTTTTCCCTCCAGAATGGGATGCAGTCAGCACTTTTGACCTAGCAGAGATTCTGACTTAAAGCAAGGCCTGCACACTCAGTTTTACCTCAGCATTTCTCACAGTTGACAGAGAAGGAATTTGGGAAAGCTGCTAAACCTGTGCTCTGTTTGCATAATTCTTGGAGATATTAGAGAATAAGGGAGCCTAACGCTCCAGAGGCAGGAATTTGCCGCGCCTCAGCCGGTGGCACGAGGTGGAAGCAATGCCTGGATACACACACGGTGTGTTCTCAGGCACCTTCAGCACCCGCACAGGGAGTGTTTGCCCGCCTCAGACCACAGGGCAAACAGTGCAAGAGGTTTTGCTTTGTCCAGGCACAAGCTGACTGTGAACCAGGTGATGCCACAGGCTGGAGTAACTGATTGGCAGAGCTCAGCTTCTTTCAGTGACGCAGACCCCAGGCTTGGTTTGGCTTAAGGAAGGGATAAACTCTCTATGTAGGTACTGCTCATAGCTGACAGCCCACAAGGTGGCTGCTCTGGGATACAAGTGTGTGTGTATGATCAGCCCTAGAAATAATGCATTTTAGCCAGACACTAGCTTGGTTTCTCTTTTTTTTTTTTTTCCTCCAGTGTTTTTGTTACATGGGAACTGGAGTGCTGCATTCCTTAAAACTTACCAGTGCATCACCACTAGTAATGAAAGGATAAAGTTACATCTAATTCATTAAAGGAAAAATATTACTCTTCAATTTGAATGCCATTTATTATTCAATGGAGAGTCACTCATGCTCAAAAACCAGGATATAACAGGGGGGAAAGAGTAATACACAGATGAAACAGAGGAGGACATTTCTCCTGAATTATAATTTGGCCTCAACATGAATTGCAATAAATGGATCTTCAACATCGGTATTAATCTGGAAATTCGCCATTCCATCACCAGAAACAAACACCTGCTTTCCAGTACATTTGTTGTTCTCCTTTTGTCCAGAAATAACATCACAGTAGGTACCAGCAGGCAGTCCAGTTTGCACATAGACATTCATATTCCTATGAGAAAATAAACATTATTTATACAATGTTTTTAAAACAGGTATTTCAAATTGTGTAAGATTTCTGAACCTGATCTTACTCCTTTATTTGAAGGGCATTGTAAAGCATGAGCTTTGGGATCCTAGCGCTCCTAGACTCCCATTTTAGCACCCTGGACCCAATATACATGCAAATAATTCACGTCGTATTGCTGATGAGGGATGCTGTTTTTCTCTCTAGGGACAGTATTTCTGCCACTGACTTACCAGTCATCATTATTAAAGATGATGAAGCCTTTATTACCACGGCCAAAAGCCACTTGATTGCTGCCATTGTCCCACCAGTTGGAGAAAGGCTCACCATCCACCACATTACGGAAGATAACCATGTTCCTGAAAACACAAGCAATGTCTGTCACTCCACCTGCAACACCTCTAAAGCCACATGCAGCACCAAGCAAAAGCAACTGCTTTTCCTGCTTCTTTCTCCCCAGTGCCCTACTTGATTTGACGCCAGCGATGTTCACAAACCCAGTCGTTGCCACAGGTCGTGTCCTCGTTGATTGTAACAGGCTTTATGGAGCCATCTGCATTACTTGGGGGTCCAACCCAGTCATTGACGTCCTGTCATTGCAAAAAGACAGGACATCAGAAAACAGAAAAAGGTTTACATCTCCTGACTGAAAATGCAGAGAGCCCCACCGGAGAGAAAAGATAGAGGGAGCATCAAAGTTCTGCTGGCTACATCCAGCATGGGACAGGGAAATCACTTGACACACTGAAATGCACTGAACTACTTCTCTGGCCCTGTTCTGACCCGTAATCCCCATGGATGGATCTTCAGCATTAGTAGCTCACCTTTCCATTTTCAAAATATCTTGGCCAGCGAAAACTTGACATCACACGTGTGAACCCGTACGGATGGGCAAGCATGAAACCAGATGCCATTTTATAGAGCCTGTTTGTTGGACAAACAAGGAATGAGACATGGAAGGATGAACCTGCCAGAGAACACACAGACAAACAAGCAAAAGCAAGAAGCATCACCCACACAAGAGCAATCCCTCACCTGGAATCCCAGAAGGTTAGAATAGCAGATCCACCGGCCCCATGTCCTCTCTGGTTGTCGTGATTATCCACAAAGACCAGGGCTCTGTCAGAAGGCACAAAGCCCCAGCCCTCTCCCCAGTTCCTAAACAAAAACACAGACTTGAAGCTACCCTGTCAGCTGGCGTACCCAGTGAATCCTGGATAAGTTGCAGCACCCTCATCCTTACTTTAAGTAGGCCATCTTTTCTCCGTCCCACTTGCGGAGCACTGTCCCCAGTTTGGCACCGTATTTGAATTCTGTCACTCGGCCATTTCCAAAGTAGTCACTGCCTTTGATGGGCTCTCCACCCAAGTCAATTACCTGGTAGAGGAAAGAAAACCTACATCCCTTTTTGTCTCACAAAAAACAACAATGCAATGTACAGAACTCAACATGAGTTCTTGCTTTACATTGCAAAGAAAGTATTTATGTATTTGTGCTCTGTAGATCAACATAAAGTTAGTATAAGACGAGGGACACACATAAAAACACAACTGAAGAAAGGAAAGGTAAAGTTGATTGACAATCTGTTGTGGAGGCATTTTTAAAAATCAAAACTACCTATGTCTGCAGGGGTGCTCTAAGTAAATTTTGAGCTCCTTCTAGGATAAATTGGATGAAGATGTATTGTTGTTCCTCTGAAGGAAGAGGAAAAGAGATACAAAAGGCAAAGGCAAACATAAAGGAGAAAACATGGAGATTACCTCCTGGAAAATGAAAGGTTTAGTTCCTTCAGGAAACCATCGAATATTTAGATCATTCAGCTTGTCCAGAAATGCTCTTATGTCCCCAGGCCACATGTGCTTGGCAGCATCAAGTCGGAATCCTGCTACACCAATGTCAATGAGATGGTTCAGGTACTCCGCCACCTTTGAGCGCACGTAATCTTTCTCCAGGGCCAGATCCAGAAGGCTGACCAAGCGGCAGTCCCGGACCTGTGCAACAGAAAAGGAAAAAAATAAAGATATCTGTGTATCACAGGAGGAGTGGCGGTGAAGTGATGGTTAACGAGGTTGTATTGGATTGGGAAGAAGGAAGGGAGTGATATCTGGAGTAAAGTCTTTTGTCTTTGCAAGTCACTGTTGCACATTATAAAGCCCTACTGTCCTGGAGACAGCTCTACACCTGCCTTTCAATGGGAAGAGGCGAATAAACTCTTGTTTTACTTTGCTTGTGTGTATGGCTTTCTCTTTACCTATTAAAGTGTCTTTATCTCAAACCATAGTTTTCTCAGTTTTACTCTTCCAATTCTCTTCTCCATCCAGCTGAAAGCAGGAGGCTGAGTGGTGTTTAGCTACCCAGCATGCTGGGTTAAATTGCAAGTCCTCTTTGGCACCCAACATGGGACTCAAAGGGTTCGTATTAACAATGGATAACATTAATGTGCTAGATGGAATTTATAGCTGTT
>VWZU01008059.1:2212757-2223740 GCA_013397095.1 Sterrhoptilus dennistouni | reverse complement strand
GAGGAAAGGCAGCCAGGCTGACCAGATCTTGCACCAGACACCTGACTAAATGAGAACTGCATTTCCAGCCACACTGAGGCACCAGACAAGCAACACCCTGAGATACACCTTTAGCAGTAGATTAAAAAGAGCTCCAAACTGAGCTTTTCAGTAAAACTCTGAGATGCTGATGAATTACAAGGTGTCAAAGGATAACTGAAAAAGAGAAACCAAGAGCTGGGGGTTATGGGCACAGAGGGAACCAGCTATTCACACAAGATATGCTAAAGCAAAGACAGGCAGTAGGGAAGGTGTGTGCCCAGAATACCTGATGGGGAGGACTGGTCCTGCTTATTAGAGGAGCCTCCAAATCCTGCATGACACAGAGAACTCTGCTGGCAGCACCAGTGCCAAATGCTCTGTAAAATGTGTGACTAAAAGTAGGAAAGAAGTTTACTGCCAGAGGCCAGGCAAAGCAGGATGTAATAAGACTGTAAAAATATATGGGATTTTTTCAACTTTTACTACTCTGGAGGCATATTCTAGAAGACTAGATATGATGGTTATAAAACAGAAAGGAGGAGAGTGTTCTGCCGTGGATTTCTCACTCCCAGATTTTTAAGGCTGCTCCTATGGTAATTTAAAATAAGAAATGGACGTGTGTGAGCAGTTATATTAGAACTGAAAGAGATGAGGAGCATGTCAAGTGTCTGGTATCCATTAGCTGGATCATGGTAGGACTGTCTGCTGGGGCAACCACAGCTGCAATTAAAAGCTGCAAAAAACACTGGTGTGTTTCACAAAAAAAAAAAATCACTGGTGCAAGCAAATTACCAAGGCAGGTGATTCAAACCCCCACTGAAGGCTGTTCAGGCAAAATTAGAAATTTTCGTTTCCCACCCCAAAGGAATCTGCTAATGAAAGAAAAAAAAATAAAAGTAAAAAAGTATTTTTAAAAATGAAGATCATCAACCAGCTCAGAGAAAAATGGTTGTTGGCCTCTTCACAAAGTGCTCAGCAGACTTGAAGTACTCCACAAATATGACCCTTTTCCCAGTGCCACTACAGCACTTCATCTTTATTCTTTGTTGACATGAAACCTGCTAATGAATTAAGTGTATTATAGACTCCAAGTATTCTGAGTGCAGCTAACCTCAGAACACACACATCACTCGCCCCCAGTGTATATTAACTTTCAATTAACCATGAAACTAGAAGCAATCAGTTTACTGAAAGTCAAAAAAAAAAAACCAACAAAAAACCAACAGTTCTCCTTTGGTAGAGAACACTTTCATAAATACCATTAATAATAAATTAGCTGCGTATCAAGACTTTACATAAGGCTTGTTAAATATGAGAGAAAGGGAGATGCCAACTGAAGTTAAACTTTGGGGGGGATGTGGCTGTTTTAATTTTTACCAGGGACCAGACAAGAGTGGAAAATAACCTGGGTCTACCCAAAAGATTCAAAGAATGGAGAGAAACAGAGAGATCAATTCAAACACAACAAATCGATCATCTTAAAGAGAGCTAAGGGGTAACAATATAAATACCAAGAAGAAACAAAATCCTCTTGGTACTGCAGTTAAATCTTGTGATGCCGCTACGATGATGATAAAACAAAGTTATGAGCTGATAAAAAGCTGACGGTGCCCAATCAGATAATAACAGTATTTGCTCTTCTTTTACACAGCCAAGCCCCAAATCTGCCACCAGACCCGTGAGAGGGACCCAAACCACTGGATCATGGAATTTCCCATCAGAAATGGAAAGTGGATGGGGAAATAGCAGGAAGGTGTCTGCAAAGTGCAAGACACCTGCCCGAAGTGTCTGCAACCCAGCTAGGACTGAGTTTGAGCCCATTTCAATTAAAAAGGGGAAATACAGAATCTCTGAGGCACATTCAGCAACATCATCAACATTTTTGGGTTTTTAAACTCTATTTCAGTGGATTTTTTGCTCAGGCTATAAACAACTAACTGGTTTTGAAACCTCACGTTGAGAAAATCCACATCCCAAGGAAACTGGATCTACCAGAGGCCATTACTTGGCTTATTTTGGGAATAACAAGTTTACCAGTTATGGTAGGAGAGCACTTCAGTTATTTTCCCAACACCATGTGACAACAAGACCAAACTCTTATGCAAACATCCGCTCCAAAACAGCTCTGAGCTTTAGTTGTTGATATAACTAACTGGCAAAGAAAGCTGACACAGGGTATTAATTTTTCGCTTCTTATTAATTGCTGCTAATTAACACTTCAAACAGAGTCCCCAGCCATACTGTTAACAGTAGCACTCGGGCTGGCCTGCAATCATCAACATCACACAAGCAGCACACACATCACTGTACTGCAATTCCTCTGCCAGTGTGAAACCCACTGGAAACCAAACCCAGAACCACAAGCCACGCTGACAGCCTGGGAGCAAGGTGATGGGGAAACAGCACCAAAAGAGGCTCAAGGTGACATTACACCAGGCAGGAGCACAAAGGAAAATTCTGTGAAATGCATCTGAAAGGGCAGGGAGGGGGGAAATTCCCTGGTTTCAGATCCCTTGCTCATTGTCTCTGCACAGTGGTGGTTCAGACTGATCTGATTCTTCCCCCCACGCAGCTCCCCATTCCCTTGGTATTTAATTCACATCCAGGCTCTTAACTCACAGGCAGGAAAAGCCAGGCAATATAATAAAGAATCTCTTTTATTTCCTTCTTCCCACGGCTGTCAGTCTCAGCCCTGCCTTTATCTCCAGCGTGCTGCCTTGTCATCTGTATCAATATTGGCTCTTTGTAGGAGCACAGCCTTGGCTTCCTCACACCATTTTACATTTCTCATCTCCTGTCAGCTTCATCCTGGTTTTCCTTCCTTTGGAGCAATTCTCTGTAAGGAGAGGTCTCTTACTCACACACAAATCCAGCACTCCTGGGGCTCTTTCTTAAAGGTACTCCTGAAAAACTTACTTTCTCTCTCCTAATGCACACTTGGTTAATTGGGATTGACACAAGAAAGACAAAAGAAGGTCCTGCATCCTTGAAAACCTCTTGCCTGAATAGTGAACCACGTGTGCCAATGTAATGCTGAGTCCTGAACAGTGGGAGAAACAAATTCCACTGCTTTCCCAGTGGTCTGGGATTCATTCTGGACCCTCTAAAATCCAACCACAAATGTTGACTGGAGATGGTCCCACCTCTCTCAGCGCGGTGACACTTGGGAGTGGCAGCAAAGGCTGCAGGGTCACAGAATGACAGAATGTCCTGAGCTGGAAAGGACCCACCAGAATCATCAAAGCCCAACTCCTGGCCCTGTACAAGACAACCCCAACAATCCCACCACATGCCTGAGAGTGTCAAACACTTCATGGTCTCTGTCAGGCTCAGTGCTGTGACCCATTCCCTGGGGAGCCTGTCCCAGTGCCCAACCACCCTCTGGGGAAAGCACTTTTTCCAGATATCCAGCCTAAACCAAGGCAAGAAAAATCACATCCAAAGGATGACTGACTTTAGTGGTCCAAGTCAGACACCTGAAATTCAGATGAGATGAACACCCCTCAGGAGGGTTGCTGTTGCTGCACAGCACCTGCTAATGTTTTAAATATCCAAATTCCCCAGCAGACAGGCTGAGTCAGCCACAGTTTGGGTTGGAAGAGGCCATTAAGATCATCTGGTTCCAACCCTGGTGCCACGGGCAGGGACACATTCCAGCAGATCAGGTGAAGGGAGATGCTCAGATGCCATGTGGTCCTAGTCCTGTACATGCAGCAGGATAAAAGGGATCTCATCCCTGTGGGACATGATCCAGGATGCAGAGCGAGTGGCAGCCTGCCACAATATTTACAGCCCTGAGCATCTGCACAATGCACTGGAAGCTCATTCAAAAGGGCTATTGAACACATCAAGCAACAGTTTCACCTCCTAGAAAAAACGGCCTGTCTCTCCTCTCAGACAAAGTACCAGTTGGAAACCTTTTAAGGAAACTTTTCTTCCAAACTCCTGCGAGGGTTTTTTTATTATTTATTTGAGAGCTTCCCTCACCAAATGTTTTCACTTATATCAACTGACAATTTCTCTTTCATATTGAAGACCCCACAGGATTTTAATAAGGGAAATTTACTGCTTTGAACAGCTCTGTGTTGTACTCTGGGGTGGAAGAAAAAGATCCCATGTACTCTGGAGAATCAGGAATGTTCACAATATTCAAATACATAAAAAACAGCTGAATGGGGAAAGGCTATAATCTGTTTTCCATGTTCTTGGTGGATTGAAGAAGGCAGTTTGGTTTAAACTGCAGGGAGAGGATATGGTTTGGGCAGGAGAAGAAATCACTTATAATGAATCTGGTGAAGAAGCAGGATACACTCTGGGAAGGGCACACAGCTCTGCTTTTTGGAGGAATTAGGATGCTAATGTGTCCAAAAACTGCTCTTGGTAGAGTTAATCCTGCCCTGGGGTAAGGGATGGTCAGTCCAAGACCCATTTCAGCCACTCAACAGGGCTCATCTTTCTGCTCTTGAAGTCAACATTTGTGCAACAGCAGAAAATAAATGAGTAAGCCTGAAGGAAAAACATGTAAAAACAGGAAATTAGGGAACCACCAGAGCAGGGATGGTCTGGATTGTCCATCTCAAAGTCAGAGAAGAACAGGAACCAAACTTC
This sequence comes from Sterrhoptilus dennistouni, assembly GCA_013397095.1. Classification (NCBI taxonomy): domain Eukaryota; kingdom Metazoa; phylum Chordata; class Aves; order Passeriformes; family Zosteropidae; genus Sterrhoptilus; species Sterrhoptilus dennistouni. The sequence goes on along the minus strand of VWZU01008059.1, from coordinate 2,219,111 downwards.
TCTGAAGACACATGGGATCCCTTCTCTAAAGGGATTGTGCAAGGTGGTGGCAGCCCCTGTAACTCAGCTGGTCCTTGCTCTCCTCTCTTCCTGCACTGGTGCCAAAAGCTTCATGCTTTTGATGCCAAGAGAGACAAACCTGCCCCACAAAGCAATTTTCTCATCCTCCCCACCTGGCACACTCCTGAGTCTGGGATACACACAGAGATAGATGGTAGTAAGATAAGATAACACAAAGTAAAATAAACCTAATTAGAGACTCTTTAACTTGTTTACAGAAAAAAAACACCCTGCAGTATTAAGAAAAAAAGAGAGAAATGGATGACAGGCAGACAGCCAGGCTTAGGTGCACATCACCCTCTTAGCTGCCCTGTGTGTAAATAAAACCTAAGGACAGAGATGGACTTCAAGCCAAAACCTGCCACAAACCTCTCCAAGGACTAGATCAAACCTCAAAAATTAAGCACTTTTTCATTCAGTTTTCCTTCTCTTGAGTGAGTTGGAGGTTTTATTAGCAGGGGAAAGGGGGCATTGCTGCCCCAGTGCTCCTGTGAACCCTGGACATCCCCACCTCCAGCACCTCACAAAGGAAGAGGAAGGTCACCACATAATAATCTTTCCTGTTTCCAGCTGTTCTGTCTCCTAACAGGTGTCTGTCACCTTCTTCATGATTCAACAGGCAATTTCCATGATTTTACCCCCACTTTGGTAAAGCACTTCTACCCATGCTAAGCACCCAACATACTCCAGCTACTTGGAAATATGACATATTTAAATCTGGGCATCTTCTAAAGCTCTCAGCTGAACCAGGGCTGAGAATCTTCTTCTTCCCATGAAGAAGACTGGGATAGTGTCCTTGATAAGAGGAAAAAGAACTGCAAAGAAGGAGCACAGCAACAATGCTGTGCAACACTCTGTCTTCTCCCACCTCTGTGTTTGAAAAGGACCTGAAAACAGGAACCCTTTGAGATGGGTAAAACTTGAAGACACAGAGCTGATTAATCATCCTGAGATACCTCATCTCGTTAGGCACAATCACAGAACCGATGGTGTGGGCTGGAAAGGACCTTAAAGATCACCCAACCCCCATCATGGGTTGTTTATCACCTCCAAACATCGACCACATGGACCAAATTAATCAGTCAGACCCCCCGAGTGGGACCAATCAGCCCAGCTACAAAAGTCACCCAGCAGGAACACACAAAACACTGTTTTCATGCATTTAATTTACAGCCCAATTCAGAAGTCCCTCATCAACCCACTGTCCGGGGCAATTAGTTCTGCTTTCTGTACGTCTTTGCAGCAGTCAGAGCCATTTTCAAAAAACAAAGTACAAGATGCAAACCAGAATCCAGGAAACATCTGCCATCTGATTCCAACACTTTTTAGGAAAAAAAATTTTTAAAAAAAGAGACATTTTAGATCTTGGCACTGTTTGGTTCATTTAAACAGCACAGCTGATCAGCACTTGGGTTTAATCCTACATGCTCCTACATCCTTGTCAATGCTTTACATCCAGAAGCAGCTTCACTGACTGGCAGGATCTGCCAAAAAAAGAAAAATTTAAGAAAGATCCAGCCCTCACCACCATCTCCAGCAGGAAGAGGAGGACCCTTCCCTTGGCCAAGCACATGTGAGGGCAGCCAGCAGAGCCCTGCCAAGGTCTATCCAGAACCAAACTGCACAAGATATTTTAACTCAACAGAGTCCTACAAGTTGTATTTACGAGGCTGATTCCACCCAGTTTCTCCAAGGTAAAATAAATCAGATTCCATTTCATGTGAACACGAGAGCTGCTGCAAAACACCCAGTCCAGGTTTAATGCCTCACCACCATCCCAACAAAGCATCCTGGAGCCTGATCTCACACTTGCACTGAGCTCCCACACTCAGAACATCTTCCAAGAACCAGTGCATTTTTGGTTTTTTCCAGAAGTTTCTTTAAAGATGTATTTTTTTGATGCACCTAGGAGAGGCTTTCTACCCAAAAAGTCTCCACAAGGAACTTGTGACCCTTTAGACCTTAAGGATCCTCAGCTTGTGGTTGTCCTGTCTGATCTTCTACACAGCAGGGACAGGCACAATGTCACCTCCTGGATTTTAGGAGGGAATTCCACCTCCTTGCCAAGCAAATAAATCCAAGTTTCTAATTAACTTATACTCCAACTGGGTCTCAGAACTTTACACAAGAAAAGATATCTCCTTTGCACAAGCCACCCAGTGATGCCAAGAGTATTAGTCATGAAAGCAGGAATTGGGAGTAAAAATAGCAAGGATTCTTCTGCGCATACTTTTTTTGAGCCTCACACCTACTCAGAATTGATCTCTGGGTCAGCTGTCAAGATCTGCTTGGTTTGGGGCTTTTTTTTTCTCTCCTTTTATTACTATTTTATTTTAGATCAACACTTCTGATTCATAAAATTGGGAGTAGCTGTGAACACATTTTCCAAATCAGCCTTCAGAAGAATGCTTTGCTGAGGTCTTACAAAAGGCCAATCTCAAAATAAACTTTTTCAGGAGTTTTTTAAATGTCAGCAGAGAAGTCTTCGCTCTTATTTCTGTATTGCCTTATTTTTCAACTCAAACTTTTTTAACCACTGTAGGAGTCATAGCCCAAGACACAGAAAATAAAGGAAAGAGAAATCTTTGGGCAAAACGCCCCATAGGATGGATTTGACAGGTTTCATCGGGGTTTGTCATGCAAAGATCAATCAAAGTCTGAAATGATGAGTTTTAAACATTGACAAGGTACCATCAGCTACTGTAATCCTAAAAAAACCCCCGCACCTAGGGACCAGATGCTACAATGACAGAACAAACTCTTATTTGCAGGTGGCATCACTATTATCAACAGCATTTCATTTTCAGCACTGAGGGTCCTGCTGCAGCAGCTGATAGACTCTGCATCAATATTCGCAGCAATAAAATACTTCTGACACCTTCAAGTCATCTAAAGCACAGACCCTGTGGGCACAACATTTTTTTTTTTTTCTGTGAACCCTCATGAACACACCCCTGCCTCCTCTGCTTCAAGTTTTGGCTGTATCACAAGTTTTGAAGTTTTTTACAGCTCCTTTATCACTTGGACACGGTCAGGGGACAAGCCACCTCCTTCAACCACCACCACCCTTGTACATCTCCTCAGATACTCTCCATGCCTCTGCTCACCCCACACTAACGTGAATTTAACCACTGAAATACCCTCAAAGACTCACAGAAGCACAGAATGGTTTGGGCTGGAAGGGACATTAAAGCTCATCTCATTCCAAGCCCCTGCCACGGGCAGGGAGAGACACCTTCCACCATCCCAGATAACTCCAGAGCTCCATCCAACCTGCCCTTGGACATTTCCAGGGATCCAGGGGCAGCCACAGCTTCTCTGGGCACCCTGTGCCAGGGGCTCCCCACCCTCACAGCCAAGAATTTATCCCAATATCTGTTGGACAAACAAATTGGCACCTTCTCTACCATGCCCTGGTCCTTCAGCAAGGTTAACACCACATCCCCTCACTCATCTCAGAGCAGCATCCCACGGCTCTGAAAGGCCAGAAATAGTTACCCAAAACACACCAGAGCTCAGTACAGCACAAGCCAGGAGTGGGTGAAAAGCATCCCCCAGTCTAAAGTGTTGGCAGATGTGGTGTTTACTCTATTTCTAGCAACACTCCCATGAAGTTTTAATAAATGCTTCATTAAAACATCAACTGTCTGTCCAGCCAGGCAATTATCACTCATAATCACAGCTATATAACTCTATACTGTCTTCTACAGATGTTCTTACATCTGTGCAAAACACACTCTCCACCTCTGCCACATGGAACATCTGTTGAATATTTGCAAACATTTTCTCAATATAGAACTGCAATTATACTGCCTTGCTTATAATGTATTTACTGTCCCACTACCCTGTGTGCACCCCTTAAAAAACATTAAAAAAGGTATTTCCTTGCTGTATGCAAGGTACCAGTCTCTCCTTGCTGCATTTATTTAAATGGCTTTTAGATTTTCACTTAGTAACAGATTACAGCAAGCCTCCATCTTATCACAAGAGTTATTAGGACCTAATCCTTTATAAGCACTGAAGTTATTAAGACTTGTGAGGATATTTTCATAAATAATCTGTTGGAGAGGGAAAAAAAAAAAAAAGAGGAGGGAAAAAAGCCACTTGCATCTCTGCTAATGCCAGCAACAGTCCCAACCCCAGAGAAAGAACCTGCCTCACCTGCTCTTACTTCGCCAGCAGCAAAGGAAATCAAATTTGTTTTCACCTAAAGGTTTCTAGAGAGGGAAAACAAATTGCACTAAACCCTGGCCAATACTCTTCTCTTTCTCTGCTACTGCAGGAAGAAACTCCTTGAAGGAGTTGCCCCAAGTTCAGAGGGACCTCCAGAGATCTTTCCAAATCCATCTCCACATCCCATCACACAACCAGGTGAAGCTGCTTCTCTGCTCAGACACAAGGTCACCACTCTGCCACCACACTTCCCCAGGGGCACAAACTGGTTTTAGAAGCTGTTCTGTCCAAGGGACAACAAAGCTGGGGATGGGGAGATGCACGGGGGGCAGAGAGGGAAGACACCTTCCCCTTCTGCAATGGCTCCATCCCTTCCCACCCCAAAGAAAACCCCACTGGCACCTCTTGGAGTTTGCCACCCAAATCTCACCACAGTTTGGTAAGTGCCTTCCAAGCCTCTCTGCTTATAATTAATGCCATTTTCTGCTATTTTAATAAGAAATCACAATTGCATTCCCATCCTCACCACCATACCCTGCGAGTTTGCTGGATCCCTGAGCCAGCTTGGTCCTGGCAGTGCTGGAGAAAAGAGGGGGAAATGGGTGGCTTGATGGATCAGAGCCCTTTTGGAATGGGAAATCTCACCCTGCACAAGCTGCACAAACAGCACCTCCAATGTTCCTGCTAAAGAACATCACAGCGAGGATCTGGGGAGCATCTCCAAGGGAAATGAGGAGCAGATCAGCTTTTCAGGCACTCCTGGCTCCTCTATCCACTGCCAGGCACTGACAGCCTGCGGTGCTGGAGCATCTGGAGCATCCCCATCGCCTCCCACACTTCCAAACACAGAGATGCTCCAAAGTTTCGCATCATCACAACCGCGGTGGAAACAACCCTGGACCAGCAGCACCGACCCCTGCACGGCATCGGGGGAGTTTTCCCTGCCTCATTCTCCCCCATTCCCCAGGAAAATACATCGGGAAAAAGGCACAAACAACTCGCTGAGAACTCTCTGCAAACTCCTTTCTCTGGCTTTGCAAAAGCTGCGATTCTCCATCGCCACCGCGGGGGATTTCAGGATCTCTCTCTGTGCAAAGAGATGCAGCTCGCACTGCCCGAGTCTCACTCAAATTCCCTCTCGCGGAGCAATCCCAGAGTGGTTTTGCTAAACAAAAACATGCAAAAAGGGGAAAAAAAACCCCAACCCATCCAGCCATCCCCAGCTGAGCGCGCCCAGGAAGGTTTGACAGCTCCGACAGGATATCTCATCCCACGACACGTCTGCTGCTGATGCAAAATAAATCAGCGCTCTGGCTCCCGGCGCATTTTTTTTTTTTTTTCCTTTTTTTCTTCTCATGGCACGCCTGCGATTTTGGCATTCGAAGGCAAATCGGCGGCGGTTCCAACTCCACAGGTCCCTTTTCCCAGCACACAGGAATGTCCCGGTACTTTTCCCGAATGGGGATGCCCCGTCCTCATCCCTCCGCACCGAATTCACCTGGCGCATCTCTCCGAGCGACACAACAGAGTTGGACCAAACCCGTGGCACCCACCCCGCCTTCTCCTCTTTTTTTCTCCTCTCAGAATATTTATTTGCAATTTTTGGGTTTTTTTGACGACACCTTAACCCGCCATGTTGAGCGAGCTTTATAAATATTCATTTACCGCAGTTTCGGGAGCGCAACGGGGAAAAAAAAATACGTCTAGATCAGGGCTGCACGTTTTGGCACAGCTGATTGCTTTCTTCTCTTCTCCTTTCTTTCCCTCTTTTCCCTCTCTCCTCCTGCAGCAGGTTTTTTTTTATTATTATTTTTTTTCCCCTCCTCGCGGATTCAGAAGAAAAAAACCACCCGAAATAACTCTTTCAGAGAGATTGTGCATTGTAAATGTGCAAAGGAGGTTCGCACGAGCGGCTGGTGAAAATAAATAAATAAATAAATAAAAAGATAGGTATAAGTTTTAAAAAAAAATAAGAAAAAGAAAGATGGGGAAAAGGGAATAATAGGGGGAGGAAAAGAAACAAGGGAAAGGAAAAAAGGGGAAAAGGGAGGGGGGAAAAAAAAGGAAGGGGGAGGAAGGAGATGAGCGCATCTAAAAGGCGATGTGACGAAGTAAAAAAAG
>VWZU01008059.1:2188633-2212251 GCA_013397095.1 Sterrhoptilus dennistouni | reverse complement strand
TTTTTTTTTTTTTTTTTTTTTTTTTTTTTTTTTTTTTTTTTTTTTTGCCAGCGGTCTTCAAGAAAACAGGGTTTAAAAAAAAATTAAATAAATTTAAAAATAAATAAAATCCGTAAAAAAAAAAAAAATCAAGCATGCATCCCAACCCTGCGCGCCCGCGGTGCCCCCGCGCCTTTGAGCCGTGGGATTTGGGGCTCAGCGGGCTCGGACAGAGATGGAAACCACGAGTGTGGAAGCGGAGAAGGGGCAGCGCTCCGCAGCATCCCGGGCTGCTTTAAATGCCATAAAATACCGGAGCTTTACACACCCGGAGCGCTGCCTCCCCGGTTTGTCCTCCCCACCTTTAATGCCGCTTTTCCTCCTCGTTTCGTGTCGCCAAGAAACTTCCAGGGAGGGAGATGGGGGAAAAGAGGGGAAGCAAAAAAAATGCGGCTCATCCCTCAGCCCGCCTCTTCCCCGGGCTCCGGCATTACCTGTTTATTCCTCGTTGCAGAAAATAAATAAAATCTATCAAAGAAAAGCCGGCGAAGGCACAAAGCAGGAGGTAAAATCAACTGGTGGGCAGGGACACGCACAACTTTCCTTTCCTTTGCTCCTCGGGTTATAGGATTTTTTTATATTTTTGGGGGGTGATTTGATGGTTTTTCCTTTCTTTGGGCGAGTGCGGAACGCGCGGCCGTGCTGGGTGCGGGGGTGTTCGCACGTACAGACACACTGCGGGATTTTTGTCAGATATTTGCATAAATAGCCTGTTCTCCCCCTCTCGAGAAAATCAGCCCCGCTTGCAGGGCTGGAAAATCACGCCAAATATCATTGCCCGTGCCCCTCGTCCTGCTCTGAGGGTGGGAGTGAGAAAAAATCCCCTGGGGTGGGAGGGATGGGGATAAAGCCCCGTTCTGCAGCCGGGATTTTTCAGGATGCTCCGCACACCCCAGAGCTTCCCCTCCCCGGGTTTGGGGTGAATTTTGCAGGGTTTTTCACCTCCCCTCTTGCAGCTCTGCTCGGGAATGCGTAAAAAACATCTTTGATGGCGATTTTTGGAGTCCTACATCCCGTGTAGGCATGATTGGTACGATGGAGGATTTAAGTGGACGCATTCAGAGCATCCTCCGAGGTGGGGTTGGTGCAGGGCACACACATTCAACAGGTCTGGAGGAGGGCAGAGGGAAGGAACATCCCGATTTTGAGGCAGCAACGAGTCCTGGGCTTTGTCCTTTCCACAGATTCCTTTGGAATTAACCCAAAGGCTGCTGTGTCCATCCCCACAGCCCGGGCTGCCAAATTTCTGTCACCCCTTGCGCTCAGATTCAAGTGCTGCCTTTCTCCACTTGCCTTTCTCTGGTCATTCCCAAGTTGTGAAGGTTTGAAGGTTTCCAGGTTGATTTTGTGAGCATCCCTTCTTTGCAGGAGCAGGGAGGGTGATCTCACACCTGGGGAAGTGCTGATTTCCCAGCTCTTCTCTGCCTCATTTCACTGGTTCTTGCTGGGGATTCACCACTGAACCTCCCAAATCCCTTTTCTCTTCCACTCTCTCCAATCCCCCTTCCACCAGCCTCTCATGGATTTTGTGCAAGAAGACAAGTGAGGAGTGGAATAAAGATGAAGACATATTTTGATTCTGGAATGTATTTGAGAAGATAGTGAAGACTGGAAAAAAAAAAAAAAAAAAAAAAAAAAAAAAAAAAAAAAAAAAAAAAAAAAAGAGCAAATATTGCAGAGAGTGTTTCTTCACCACAATCCATGTTCTTGCCATTCACACTCTGAGAGGCCACGGGCATGGGCACAGCCTCTCCTATTACAGCAGATTTCCTGGAAAACATACAAATCAGGCAGTTCCTATTTTCAGCCTTTGGGCTGGATGGGATTTCAAAACAGCAAGGGAGCACTGTCAGAACTTCCAAATAAAATTGAAAACCCAACTGGATGCCAGGAGAACATTGAAGTCCTGTTTATCCACATGATTGTGGAAGTGAGTGACATTTTCAGCAAGGTGACATTTCAAATTTTCAACACACTTTTTGAAAGGAAGATGCTCTGCAAATACCAGATCTGTGTTCTCTCTCCTTTTAATCTGCTCTGAATGAGGTTATAGAGATTCCTCTGGCTGCAGTGTCTCTTCATCTAAAGCTGGTGGCATCATCCAGTTTAGGGACAGACACAGCCACAGTGGCTCTCACAGCCCTTCAGGTGTTTTCCCTCTCCTTTTCTTCAACACCAAGATGCCTTTGTGCTTTATTTCCATTCAGCCTAAAAGGTCTTCTCAGAAGATTTGGTTCCACTGTCTTCTCTGGAGCTTCTTCTTCCCTCTTCACTTTGGTTTTCTCTGTCCTGGCCTCTTTTAGTTTTATTTAGAGACTATTTCTGAGACACTGTTCAATTTGCCCTGTTCTGTTCAATTGGCCCTGTATGGAGAGATGTGGAAGAAAATCTTCTAAGAGTTTGTGATCTAAATTAGGTCTGTGGATGATGTCCAAAGAGGTGGATTGAAAAAAAAACAAACAACCAGCTGAGGAATAAAATTCCTTTAGAACTTTTCTAAGTGGCTGCTACAACAAAGCTCTCAGATATGAATGAAAAGATGAAGATTTAAATCAGGTCTGAGCTGGAGATGACTCTAAAAGCTCCTGTTGGCGGCAAAGACTTTGCATCTTGCTCATTGCTGAGAATACAAATTGGTTTAGTTGGACATGAACTGCAGTAATTGCTGAGAGATTTCATTTTAATACTACCTTTGAGAGCATCATTGGGAAAAAAAGGAAAGTGCTTTGAGAAATCCTGAATTGTGCCAGTGTAGTATCCCAAGATGTAAAATGGAATTAGCCCTGGCAGAAACCCACACCGAGATCAGCTCCAGTTTCACTCCAGTGACACTCAGGGATGTGTGTTCCACTGATCTAAAGCAACTCCATTAATTTCATTGCTGACCATGCTCCTTAGTGCTACATTTGTTGAGAGCCATGATGCCTGATCTTGTATTTCAAGTTAGGAACAGAGGTTTCACACCTGAATTTTGATGTTGTTTTTAACTAAAGCACTTTTATGTGAGTAGCACTAATAAAAAAGATTTATCTGACTACCAAGTACCCAAGTTGTAATGAGCATCCATCTGCTGTTGCCTCTAATGATCACTCCCAAAGGGTTCACATTCCAAATTTTCCATAGCTGGACACAAGAAAACTGTCCAGCCCAATGAAATTCAGACAGTGCCATTACTTTAGATCAGATATTAGCAGTTCCTGATCTGCAGGATAAGATTACTAAGACACAAAAATTTTCCCATTCTCCAGGCTGTTACCTTCAGCAAGTTCATGTTTTTGGAGGATAGATGGAGATGTTAAAAGATCCCCTACACAAGGAGGCACAAGCACACACACAAACAGAGGTGTTATGGCATTAACTCTCCTGATTTTTCTCCTTTTTCCTATCTTGGAAAGCTAAATGCTCTGGGGGGCATTATGGGATTTGTAGGTGGTTGTGTATTTATTTGGTTATCCATTTCTGGCCCAAATTTAAGCAGGTGCCTGAAGGACTCAGAGCATCCCACAAGCTGAACATGGTGCTGAGATGACATTTATGTTCATAAATGAGTAAATGGCATTAGCCTTGCAGCAAATGGGGGGATCTGAGCCAACTTTTCTACAGGTAAAAAGGCAAAACTCAAGCTCTGTGACAAACACTATGACACAGAAGTTTTCCTTGGTGGCAGCCAGGTTTCCTTTCAACCCAAAGAACGTGGTTATCTCCACTTTTGGAGGTATTTGCTTTTGGGATGCTGACACCAAGCTGCACTGGAAAAGGGGCAGGGCTGTGCAGCTGACACTGGAGAATTATTTGGGGCTGGTTAAAAGTGCCCAGCCTGAGTGAACTGAAGGATGGAGAATGTCTAACAGGAGCTTGGTGACACCCCAGGACACCACCTGGGGCCACCTCCACAATCAAGTGCAGTTCCTGTTTGTTCCTCTGCCATACTCATCTCCTGGGACTGCTCCTGGTTCACAGTGAAGCTTCTCTGCATTTTCCCTCTCCTCTCAACAAACTGTGGCCTTCAGCTTCCAGGTTTTCACCCCACCTTAACACAATCTTTACAGGAGGTAAAGACACCATCAGCCCCTTATTTCATGACAGCCCCCGGGCCAGGACTTTCACTTCTACCTTTGTGTTCTTTTTGTCCATCAGCCTGAATTCAGAGAGAAGTTGGTCCCTGGGAGGTGGCGTTAGGATGCTGGAAGACTTGTTTCACAGTGCCATCTCCTGGAGATCATATTTAGACTGAATTTCTCTGATACCTTTTTTTTTTTTCCCCGATGTATCCGAGCTTTGAAGGCATGTGTTTAAGGCACAATCTAAAGAAGAGATTAGCATAAGTGAAGTTAGTAAAAAATTTAAACTCCCTCTTTATGCTTCACAGTAAAACTCCTGCCTCTTGAATGCTGTGAACAGCGAAGAAACTGCTGGCTTGGGATTCATGAAACATTCATTGGGTTATGGTCTCACAGGCTTTGCACCTCTTGGCAGCACCAGCCCTGTGTGCAGTGATTGCAGAGGCAAAACACCCCCTGGAGAGGTACAAGGTCCCTTGGTGCAGCCCTTCTCCTGCAGGAACTCAAGGAATACCAGGGAAAGGGATCATCACCTCTCAAACTGGAGGTCTAAGGGCCAGGCACCCCACAGCCTCCAGCAGCATCTGCTCTGCACACCCTGCCCTGGACACAAACCCTTTGTGGAGACCCACACACCAACTCCACAGCCCAAAGCACTTAATTTACCCAATTTTATTTATTTTTATCTCCTGTCAATTAGAAATCCCTGCATAGGGGTTGTGACTATTCAGCAGAAGGGCAATAACTGGCTTTAACATTAACTGGAAAATCTGAGCCAGTACCTCATGCCTGCAGCTCAGGAATGCCCAGAAAACGTGGTCTCTGTGCTGAACAATAGCTCTCCCACCTTAGCAGTAAATGAGAAGGAAGCACATGTTACACCCAATAAATCACAGCACTGAGGTTCACAGCTATGAGCCTTATTGATCGTGCCAGCACTACAGGAGAGATCCACTCTCCTATCAAAACCTTGCTCATTTCTACCATTTACCAACAGCTTCTGTGTTTATTTCAAGTATTTAAAGGCTTTGCCTTGGCAGGAAAATTCCTAGTTTTCAGCCTCTATGAGCTGGTGTGGGGAAGGGAGGCTGGGGAAACTGAGGCAGGAGGAGCTGAGCTCTCGCACACAGATATGCAGTGCCAGGGGAAGGTTGTGACAATGGAAATGGATTTAGACCTCAGATGCAGCACTGAGGCTACAACTTTCACTTAGCAGGGGTGTTTATGCCAAGCTCTGTGGTTTCAAACTAGTAAACTCTCTATTTCCCTCCTGTTTCATACAGAAATATCCATAACGGCAGAACAAGACCAAAATCTCTGACTGACAAGGATGACCAGGAGCTCACATTTTATTAAAGTGTAATTTATGCATCACATCTGCATTTCTCATCACTGCTGCACGTGGAGTGAATTCTGTATCACAGTCTGCAAAATACTGAGTTGGTCTGGCTCTCTCTCAGTGCCCTGCTTGCATGGTGGGCTCAAAACCCAGCTCAGGCATTTATTTCCATGGTTTTGGAACCTAACAGGTTTTAGGAGCCGGTCAGCTGTGGGCAGAAATGCCCTGGCACGTTCCCACAACAGGCCCAAAACCCATTCACAACACAATTTGTGCCCAAAATGTCTCTGGCAAACATCTCATTGTGCTACAAAACCTAATTTTGCAATTGCCCATTTGACCTTCCCCTCCCTTTTTCCAGCCCCCACTCAGCACCACCCCCAAACTCACAGCAAAGTATTTAAAGGTCATATCAGTACTTTGAGGGATTTTTTTTTACAGTACTACGATGAAAATGACACATTTAGAAGTGTGTCTCTAAAGCTGACTATGAAAAAGGCTCGTGGATGGCTTTTGCTCTTTTAATGGCTCCTTCTGTATTAAGGAGGAAGATTAAGAACAAAATGCCACTAATTGCACATAAAGGCCCCTGCTTCCACAACAGAGTAACTGTACATTGTATTCAGCTTAATCTCCATCTGCCCCCTAAGAGCATAATTGATTTTTTATTTTAATTTGAAGAGGCTGACACTTCCACTTCTTCATTGCCAGGTTGCTAAGCACATTTAATAAGGATGCATATGAGTGGAGGAGTCTGCAGTATGCCATTAAAGGTAATAGGTAACATATTTAAGGTCATAATGAGCTCAGGATTAAGTATCTCAGTGCAGGGATCAGGAGGGAAGGTGCATAAATACTTTTCTTACCAGAACTCTGCTGAGCAAGACATGGCTGTGGGCTTATAAGTGAAGAAGGAAACAGAAGGGTTTTTTTTTTTATGAAGTGAATTTTCTGATCTCATTTCATGCTCCCTTGGTAGTTCATGTCCTGCCTACAAGTGACCATGGTTTTACCCCAGACTGGCTGACTCCTGACAAGTGGCAGCCTCTGTGCCTCAGTTTCCCCATCTCTAAAATGAAAAAAGGAATAATGCCCTGGTTTTATGAACTGTTTGAAGAATTCACTGCCGGAAAAGGCCATATTCTGTATTTTTTAAGTATCCTGTACATTGCCTTTAGAAAGGAAGCACTGTACAGATGGGAGACTGAAATCTAGGCAAATTAAAAGCCAGGTCCATAATAATATTTAATAATTTTAATCCCTCTTGTATTTTCTATTGCAAATAATAGGTTTTAGGAAAGTAGGGAGATTTTTAAGGAACTTAAAAAGCTGCAAGCAGCTTTGGATGTGACTCCGGGATCAAGTCAGTTCCTCAAAGTCCTTCCTTTTATTATGACATTGATGCCTTTTTCTCCACTTTTAGACTCTCAATAAGCCTGCCCAGGACATGTCTGGTTACCTTCAAGCACCCCCAGGCTTTTAGGAGCCTTGGGAAGATTTGGTCCTAGAGCAGCATCTGCTCTGTTTGAAATTCACACTGCTCTGAAATCCTGCAGAGAGACTCGGCTCCTACGTCTGTCACAAACTTGCAGCCAAACCCTTCCCAAAAAATTCAAACTTGGGGAAAAAAAGTTGTAGCTGCTGCCACACGTAGAGAGGATGAAAATCCTCAGCATCCACCCTGGCTCCTCAAAAATTCTTGCTAAGGGGATGAGATACAACTTCAGCCCTCAAACCCAGGACTCTTTCCTGAGTATCCCATCACTTAAAAATGATTTGGGTTTTGCTGGATCCCAGGGGGCACAATAAACTGTTTCATCATTCACATACAGGAAAGATCATGCGGGGAAAAAACCTGGATTTTGGCTGTGTGCAGACACTCTCACACAGAGCCCACAGTGCCAGGAGAAGAAGGTGCCCTCAGGCACCAACTGTGTCATCTGAGTCAAACCTCTCTGATTTATGTGGTGGAACTGATCTGAAACCCTAAAACACGGCGTGGGCTGTGCTCAGGGAGAGCTGGTGACATTTAATGAGACAGAGGTTTTGTGCAATTCAACCTAATTGCTGATTCCCTTTTGATTTTATAAACTGGCACAGCTGGAGGCCAGGATTCATAGTCTGGACAGGAGTCTTTTCCACTGGCCATCTCCTGACATCTCCTAACTTCTGACATTCATGCCAGCCCTATCTTTCTGTGTGTTCAGCTATAATGGGAAAAAAACCCAACTTTCCCAGCTTGCTCCTGTCACACACCATAAATATTAATTGTCTTCCAGGTTTTCTTTTGGATTGAACCAAGTCATTCCCTGTGAGGTGACACCTGGGTGCCTTCAGGGGTTTCTTGAAGGATTTCCCTTTGTGCACAGGGTGACTGAAGATGAGTTTACCTCCCTCAGTCCTGCGTGGCTTTGCAACGCCATCCGAGCAACAACCCTTAGGACATTCTGCCAGGTTCCCGTCATGGTTTGAAAGCAAAATGAGTGAGAGGCTCCAAGTCAGAAATACAATTTAATATGAAGAAAGGAGAAAAGGTAAAATAAAATAAATGCAATAACACAAAAGACCACTGACAGAGTCAGAATACAACCTGAGCAGGGTGGTGGAAGCAGTCCAGATGAGGGGCTCTTCCTGAAGCAGTGATCCTGTAGAAAGGTCTGGTAGCTCTGGTCCTCTGGGAATCCAGTGGGTAAGGGCTGCTTGCACTGTCCCAAATCCCAGATTCTATCCAGGTGGGAATGCTTGGCTCCTCCCGCCGGGCAGAGCATCTCCCAATGGGATGATGAGTTGTGAAGTGGGTCCTTGATGGCCCATTAAACAGAGATAACTCCTGGAGGGAGTTACCTGCGAGTCATGGGCAAGGCATTGATGGGCCATGAGCAGAAGAGCCCAAAGGAAGGGGCCTGGGAAAACACTGGCCCACTTGGTTTAACAGTTCATGGAGATGGTGATAGAATAAATACTTTTGTGTACGTCCTACACTGCAAGCCAGGACAGTTCCCAAGGGAGGGATGTGCCACACCAGTGGCACCCTCATGGGCTGTATTTTCAGTCTCTTTTTGCTGTAAATCACCTCTTTTCTTGGGGATAAAGAGATGCCTCATTAAGCCCAGAAGAGACCAAGGTGGACATGGCCAGTGGCCTTGGGAAGAGGCCCAGCCATGAGCTGCATGGTCATAACTTGTCCTAGAGGCTGGAGATCTGCCCTTGCAGGAAAAACAAAACAAAACAAAACAAACAAACAAAAAAAAACCCCAAACAAACCAAACAAACAAACAAACAAAAAAACCCAAAAAAACCCACACTAGCAGGGTGGGTTCAGGAAACATTTCACTTGCGCTAGACAGGGTTTCCAGGATCTTCACTGGGGAAGGTGCGCTTCCAACAGCTAAAACATTTTAAACACTTTAACATGAAAAATTTCTATTCCTTTCTTGCTTTTTTATCAACTCTCATTATAAATGTGAGGTATAAATGTAAAAGCTTCTTGGCATGGTGTTGGTAAAAGAATAGGTTTTAGTACTCTGAAAAAAAATCTTTATCTTAAGAAACACAACTCTTTACACAGGAAAAAACACATTTTTGTTTGCTCAGCACAGACAACTGCTGCTTTCTTGCTCACACCTACAATTTCATCATGTAAAATGAGGGAAGGCTTTACCCTGACAAATCTTCTTAGTCCTAATCTCAATGTCCTTTAAATTGCCTCCTTACAAACAAAAGGATGTTGCACAGTCCTGTCAAGAGGAAATGCTTGCTGACAAGCAATGGGTTTAAAGTACTGTTTAGGTAAACAAATCATGATTGCAGTCAATTAATTGATTAGGTTACTGTCTATAAAATATCCTATTTATCCAAGATGCACAAAGGCAGGTCATTAGCTGTTAGCATAAACAAAGACTGAAAAGTAGGGGCAGAGGCAAAAAGAGACTTTGGAAGGGATTCTAGCAGGACAGGGCCAGGGAGAATGATTTCTGTTTGAAAAGCAATGTGAGGGGCGAAAATTTGTGTGAAAATGACTTTAAACTGGCCAGTGCAGTGTCCCTGTCACACATTTGGAAAACCTTAATGGATACACCCAAGACTGCATTCTGAAAGATGGAATTAGGGAGGTTTTTTCTGTGTAATGTCTGTATTTTGGGGATATTTCTATGCTCTATCCCTGGAAGTGTTCAAGGCCAGGTTGGATAGGGCTCTAAGCAACCTGGTCTAGGGAAAAGCATTCCTGCCCATGGCAGGGGGTTGGAATGAGATATCTTTGAGGTCCCTTCCAGCCCAAACCATTCTGTGACTCTGTAACTTTTATGTTCCTCTATTCCTGTGCAATGACTTGTGCCCAGCTCAGTGATAGGATGGGAGCACAGAGAAAAATATCCATGGAGACTGATCCAGATCTGATCAATGTGACAGCACAGGACACAAAATTCATGTTCCTCCTCTGCTGGTTACCAACAGGTGTCGAGGTAGGAAAGGACTTTGATTTTCCTCATGACAAGCTCTCCAATGCATTTGATTTTCAGCTCAGCTTTTCAAAACCTGGGGCCAGTAGAAGCTTTTTGGACAGGAATGGGACAGCACTTTCCAGCAGAACAGGCTCCAAAAGCTTTTCCCCAGGTCTGCCATGGGGAAAAAAAGGCAGAAAACTCAGCATGCAAAGTCATTCAAAGACATTTGCACAGCAAAGGCAGCACTTTCAAAGGAGACCGAGGAAACTCAGACCCAGCAGGAGAAGGTCAACATTTCCTTTGGACTGCTTGGAAAATCCTCCCTGTGTGTGCTCAGAGAGGTGGCCCAATGGGGGCAAACCACACAATTACAGGGAAATATCCCAAAAATTACTAGAGCTTGCAGGTTGGAGGCACAGAGAGGTGACTTCCCCACGTGGCTGGTCACAGTCCAAGGATCCACCATGAGGCCGTTCTGCCTCCCCATTTTTCATCTCACCAGGTAGTTTTAATGCTAATCTGCTTAACTGCCTTTTTATAGCTGGTAGCTGGAGGCTGGTTGAGTTAAGAAACCTTTACAGCTGTACAGTCGTTTACAGGGCTGCTTTAAGACATGGCATATATTATGTATGAAGCTTTATAACAACCATCCATATCAGAGCTGATGGAGAACATGAAAGCAATACAGCACGGCTCCTTCCTGCAGCACTTTGTTACAGGTGACAAGAGATAGGAGATCCAAAGGCTCAGTAAAACAGGGAGCAGGAAATTATTTTCCTAAGAGACTTCTAAAAGGATTTAATGATAAATAAGACTTTTAGAGCCACGGTGAAACAAAGGGCTGCTTTAATTAAAAAGAAATCTGATCCCATGAAATGTTGAAGGGTGTATTCATCTGTCTGAGCTAGGAGATATTGAGATAAGTGCAGCTGAAGTATTGTCCCCTTTGTAATTGGGGGGGAGAAATCACTGCAGGGACCTGGAAAAGAAATTCATCTCCCTCCAGGGTAAATAGCAAATATTTTATCTATGTCAGAGACTTTCAAACTTCCATGTTTGAGTATTAACTATGATCTGTCTCAATAAAGGAAAACTGGTTTCCAGGCCCAAAGCAGCCTGTGAGACACCTTGGTCTGGCCCTTTTGGGTGAGAAGAGTCCCAAATCCAACCCAAAGTCAAGAAGGAACTCTGGTCTCAGAGATTCCAGTAGGGAGCAGAGATTCCCCATAGGATAACTACTTATATGACAAAATTTTGCAGGTACTTGTGAGGTTTTCTCCACTGTTTTGAACTTCTTTGAATTAAACCCTACATGAGTGTGAAAACTGGGAAGATTTTTCCTTCCAGATTATGACTCAAAGTCTGCAAAACTGTATTAAATTCACTGTCACTGTAATCCTTCCCAAAGCAGACAGAAGTTTAAATCATCCTCCCCTCTATCTCAAAACAAAGCTTTCAGCTCCCATCTCCATTTCAAGGCTAATTATAAGCAGAAAGTCTTGCTCCTCCTGGAGTTTAATCAGTTTTTCTTTCATGCCAAAGACAAGCACAAAAGTTGAGTTTCAATCTTAGTGATTTTGGCCTTTTTTTTTCATTCTGGAGAGCTCAAGAGGCAGCTCCTGTAAATAAACCCACTTTCTAGCACTAAATACTTCTCATTTACACCCGCAGAGCACCTGGGGCCAGCTTTTCCAAGAAATCCATTTGCTTTCTCACTCCTCAGCCATGGCAGAGCATAAACAAATGTGTATAAAGGCATTATAAGAAGTTCATGAGAAAGACACATGGTGTAATGAGACTAAATGAAAATATATGTAATGGAAGCTTGGAGAAAGAGCATTCACACACTGGTTACCAAGAGCTAATGTCCACTTTAAGTGGTATCAAGAGCCGGAGCAATTGAAAGATAATAAGGAGAAAATGAGTAATGAATCAATTTTATTGTGTGCTGTTGAGCAGTCCCCGCTGGAAGAGAGTGTGTTGATACTGCCTGATAAAAGGGATGGATGGGAACTGACAGCAGCAGGGACAAGTACTCCCACACTTTCTGAAGAAATAAATGATTTCTGGAATTATTTTTGCCTCAGCCAATAGGATCCCACTGGAAAAAAAAGGGGATGTTTTCTTGTGGAGATCAGTATAGACACGGCAATTGAACAGCACGATATTTATGGAGAGAGAAAATTCCAGCTTTATTGGAGAGACAAACTCACTTTGCATTTTTCTTGGACGTGGCTGTGCTGGCTCCCCCAGGAAAAGGGACACCCACCCAGATCTCCCTGTGGGACTCATCTCTGCTGGCACATTTCCATTTTTTATGCATTAAACAAAGCCTAAGCCACCCCTTCCCACTTCACCTCTTTGGTCTGGTCTGGGTTCCAAATTCACACTTGCCTCCCTGGACTCACAGATTTATTTGGGTTGGAAGGGACCTCAAAGATCATCTCATCCCAACCCCCTGCCATGGGCAGGGACATTTTCCACTAGACCAGGTGTTACAACCTGCTACAAGAGGTGATGGTAACTCAGGTTCCTGTTAATAGAACTTTGGGGGCAGGTTAGAGTGAAATGACACCACACACCAGAAACTCTCTTCCTCCCCCTCTGGGGTGCAAACCTGCCACCAGCAAAGCACAAAAGGGCAAATGTTGGAACCATTAACCCTAAACATCTCAGTGTCTCACCCCAGGCTGCTCAGAGCCCCATCCAGCCTGGTCTTGACCCGTGCTGCAGACACAGTTACCCAGAAATCACAAAGCTGCTGTAGTACATTCCCTGTTGAAAACTGAGCAAAATGAGCTGACACAGGGATTTCTTCCTGCTACAGCAAGACTGATTCCTGTAGCCAAGCTGATTTGGGTGTCTTCACTCCAGTCTGAAGAGTGGAAATCCATTTGGCAACTGTTGTCTTACTGTTTCCTATGTTTCAATTTTTTTCATCCCTGTTTAATTCGTCATCAAAGCACCATTTATGGCTAATTGTGGAAATCTGAATCGGTTCTGAATCTCACTGACTAATATTATTTCATCCATGTGTTAACTTGCAAACATCTATGATGGCAGGCAGATGTCTTCTGGCCTTTGGAAATCCCTGGGCATTCAGGGGTTTGTATTTCAGCTGTAACATCCAGGAGGGAAGAGATGGGGAGGAAAAGAACATATGGCCTACATCAGCATCAAGCTAAGGGTTCACCTGTTAAAACAGCAGCCCTTGATTAGGGCAAGGCTGAAAATAGAAAAAATACAGTGGAAGAAAGTAGAAACACTGTTTAGTTTGAGTTTGAAGTAAGCATTGGATTAAAAACAATTTCCTATTGAATGGTACAGGCCTATTCCTCTCAGGCAAGGAGTAAAGTCTCAGGCTTGGCACCCCCACTTTGAGCTGTGCCAAAAGTTAAGAACACTGCAGAACTCATGTGAGTCACTAGGCACAAATCTCCTGGAAAAAAATCAGCTTCTAAGCCAATAGAGTTATTATTCTGGTGCAATAAGTAAAACTTAGGCCAGTTAAAAGCCTTTATTCAACCACATGTACCAGAGGAAGATGATTGTAAAACTCCACTCCTTCTCTGGTGCAACACTGTCAGAAAAACATTTACAGAGCAGATCTGGCCTCAGACACACACAGTGACTGGGAGGGTTTGTAAATCACCCTGCAAACCGATTTTCTAACCCTTTTTGTCATAAAAAGAACTTGTAGCTGTGCTTTACTCATAGAGCCATTCAGATTAGAAAGGTGTGTCTTGCCCATGCAGTTGTGGGAAGCAGGAGCAGGGCTGCAGGCTGGGATGGGTTTGTAGGATCATCTCTAGCAGCTGCTGTCTTGCTCCTTCAAATGTTTGTTTCTCTTCTCCTGCAAAAACTAGAAATGCAGCAAAAATATTTTCCATTCTATCCTAGATCAGACTCCTCTGGGATGCAGCTTCTCAGGGATGCAGCTGCCAGGCATTTTGTGCAGCTTTGCATCCACACAGTGCTGGGCTCTGGAGCTTTGTCTGCGAGCTGTGCTCATGAGAGCACTGGGACTTCTCTGTAAAGAACTTTAAGGATCCTCCCAGAAGCTAAATTCAAGTGTGGGGTGAGAAGGCACGATTTGAGGAAGCCTAGAAAACCAATTTTGTCTGCAGGGCTACATCTCCAAGACCTCAAAAGCAACAAACTCAGCTCCCTGCAGTTACAGCCTCCCCTCCGGTGCTGGGGGAGACTCTGAGCTCAGCATATGTACAGATTTATGCTGCAATAATTCTGCTTGAAAAGAAGTTGTACATTGTGGCATTTGTCCAGTGTTTGGGAGCTAAAATGTGGAAACACAACTCTGGTAAATGGATTCTTTCAACTGAGATTGTTCTGTGTCAGATCTCATCTAAGGGTGAGATTTACACATCTGATCTAACGCCAGCTGGAATCAGGGAAAAGATTCCCCTTGAGTTCATAAAACACGGGGCTGACCAAAGCAACCTCAGCACTGTGGAAAACCACTGGATATCATTGTGAAAAAAACAAAACAAAACAAAAAAAAAAACCCACAACAACAACAGCAAAGATATTATTTTAAATTAAATGCATATTTTTAGAACAAAGTGTTTTAGTAAACACCACCAGGTCTGAGGCTACCCATCCCAGGAGAAATGAGCAATCCTCCCCTTGATGTTTTCTTTGTGACTCTTGTTGCTTGCTTAACTCGATGAAGTCACTAAGAAGGGATTAAACCTAAAATCAAGAATTCAGCAGGTCTTCAGGAAGAACTGGTTTAGCTGAGCAGCTCTTTCAGCCTCCTGCAGTTCACACCCAACGTTTGCATGTTGGGTAATGAACTGAGGTGGGACTCAAACTGACTGATTTCATGGGCAGGATCCTGAGGATGCTCAGGAAAGTAACATCTCCTTGCTTGAATTCCTCCTTCCATTTAATATCCAATAGGATCGTTGTGGGCTTGTGTGTGCATGTTTCTCATCAGAGAGGAATTAGCTGAGTAAAAATCCAACAGTTTTAAGAGAGTTGATGGGGTTTATTTAGCAATCCCTGGGAAGAAACACTGTAGGTAGCACAGGAGCTGATTTGACTGAGGTTTCTAGGCTGAAGAAAATCTTCTTCCTGAACCTTGAGAAGGTTGGTTTGTTGCAATACTTGTTGCATCATTTCTAATCCAAACACTATTAACACCCCTTTTCTTCCACAGCTGGATGGTTTTTTCTCATGGAAATTCACCCCTGTGAAATTTAGCCGGGGTTGAGCTCTCTTCAGAAAGCTTTTTTTGTACCTGCAAGGATTCATCAGGCTCCTGACCTGTAGTTCTGCAGCTGAGATTGCACAGTAAATGTGAAATGGAGTCCTTGAGCAGGTTATTAGCTTAAGGTGAGGTAGCCTGTGCTGTTTTGGGAACCCCTCAAGAGAGGTAACTGAGATCCCTTCCAGGATGACTCTTTGCAGCCTGAATGGAAATAATATCTCTGCTGCAGCTGTAAAAAATGCATGAAAAGCTGATGTCTCAGCTGTAACATTTATAAAACATCAAGGATGGCTGGTGAAGGAACCTGTGGTTTTCAAGTGCTAATGGAGAAAGGCTTGGGAGCAGGGAATATTGGCCAGGTCTTGGCAAATTAGCATTTTATTTCAAGGCTCTCAATGAGTGAGAGAACTCAGGGGAAAATAATCAAGGTCCTCTCTGGTTCGTGCTACAGGAATGTTGTGAATATTTAACATTTCTCCAATAGGGTGGGCCTCCATTTCCTAACTGATATTTTTGCATAAAAACTTAGCCAAGCTGTCAGATTCCCACATCCAGCTAAAGACCTGAAAGGATTCATCCAAACCCACGACTGTGCAGAGAAAAAAAAGGCTTCCCTTTTCCTGAGGCAATCTCATGTCTGCCAGAGAGACAGAAGAGCTGTAAGGAACAAAAACCTATTCCATTGGATTTTTTTTCTCTTTACCCTTTCTCTTTTTTTTTTTTTTTTTTTTTTTTTTTTTTTTTTTTTTAAATCCTGAGGAGGAGTCTGATCCCTCTGAACTGGAAGGGTGTTGAAAGGGGTGAGATCTCCAAAAGCACAGGATTAGGACACTTCCTGTCTGCCCAATAAACAACTGCAACACAAGGTCAGGCTGGAGACACAGGCTGGTAAAAGGAAGCAGAGCAGCCAAGAAAATGCAGTTCATGGAGAATTTAGAAGATCAACTCATCAATTCTCCTACCTCAACCAGGAATTACCCAGCTGTCCCTGAGAGAAGACTATTGGTTGGTCTCAATTAATAGTTGGACTTGATGATCTTAGAGGTCTTTTCCAACTTACATGATTCTCTGATCCTAAAAGAATGGATATTCTTAAAATCCTGCAATGGCAGAATTTCTCCCTCTGCCTCCAACAAATTATTGCACCTCCTAACTAGCCTGACTTCTGGAAAATATGGCCTGATGCCAGCCTAAATCCTCTCTGTTGCAGTTCAGACCCAAGGAATTTTGCCCAGGTCTTAGTGGCCACAAATTCAAATATACCTTAAGCTTGAAGGAACTTGTATCTGGCCACTCTTATATAAGAACAACACAGGTTTAATTGTCAAGAAAGGAACTGACTGAAAAAGCAAATGTTGATCCTTTCCAGCAGCTCTATCCTTGTCCAAATAGTCACAAACTATTATAGTCTATAACTATATTTATTATATAAATAGTCACTTGGAACCCTGGGCACTGAGAATTTTGGACTTTCTGTGCTGACAGGCACTGACCCCCAAGCAAACACTGCATTTGACCTGAGGCCAGGGAAAAGGCTTCCAAAACTGAGTGACAGCACTGGGATTGTGGGTGTGGAGTTTGAATAGAAGTGTGTGATATCACAGGGTGGAAAACTTAGAGTTTAAGGTTTTAGAATATGGTAATATATATATAAAGGAAGATGGAGGTTTTAAGGTATAGGCCAGTCCTTCATTTTCACCTTCTTCTTGGGTCTGGGTGGTATTTTGTAGTTGGGTAGAAAAATCTGCATTGCAGGCCACAGGTGGTTGGTTATTGGGTTAAAAGTAAAAATAATTTAGGTGCCATTTCATAATTAGACAATTTATCTTTAAAAGGCCTTGTAGAGAAAGAGATAGGAGCCATTTTTTACTTTGTTAAGGATCATCTCAGAACCACAAAATGGTTTGGTTTGGAAGTGACCTTAAAGATCATCTTGTCCAATCCCCTGCCAAGGGCTCAGCTCTGTAGAAATGTGATGTGTGACCTCAAGAGAGTCAGCCTTGAGGCAGGGACATCATCCCCCAGGGTTGGTGGGACCTGTGAGGGTTTATTAGGACCTCCTACTTTGTCCTGGATGAAGGGATGGCCATGCAGAGGAGTGGGCTGTGCTCAGGGGCTGGTTGGCAGAGCTGAGGGGTTCTGAATGAGGGGAGGGGGAAAGGGAACCTGAAACCTTCCTCTTTCTGCCTGTCACAGACCTGAAGGCCACTGTCCCCTGCCCCTCTGGCTCACACAGCCAGGGTGAGCAAGGCTGCAGAGTCTCAGCTCCAAGCCAAGCACAGCCAGCCAAAAATGCCCCAGGCCCTGTAAAGTGGGAAATTATTCCCATTCATTCCGAGCAAGACATTGAACATCTCATAATAACACAGCTAAAGCACTTATTGAAAATAGAAAAGAATTACCTTGACAATTACTCCTTGGAGTATCCTGTAGTACAGAGTCCTGGCTGATACAAAAATTGGTGTTGACCTCTTGCTTATGAATATAACCTGGAACTGATTGCTAAATGTGCCAGGCCCTGTAAAATGGGTAATTCAGCAAGAATAAGGTCTAGCTGCTATTTAATCAGCAGGGCTCGTTGCTGCTGACAGCATGAATAAAGTCTGTTCCCAGTATCAGCTCAAGGAAGTTTTCTCCAGAGATCTTGTTTTCAGGAGTAATTTCTTCACCATATGATAAATAAAACCAGATGAATAATTTACATGAGCATCACCCTGGAAAGGGAAGCTTGATGTGTTCCCCTCCAATTTACCACAACAACCATCTGCAGACCTGCATTGCCTTTTTCTCACCACCGCCATCAAGCTGGGGGTACAAAGCACCTGAGTGTTTTGGGGGCAATTGAAGACATCAATGCTGTGTTGCTATAAAAAAAATGGACATTCATGTTTTTCTGACTCTTTTCTGACACGAGGTCATCACTGAACTGCCTGGAGCTGGAGCAGATTTAATTCACTGAGCAGGATGGACAAAGGACAGAGGTTTTTCCTCTCCACTGGCTATGAAAGGAGCCAGGAGACCTCTCAAAAGGAGACACCTGAAGCCAGGTAAGGTGGATCCCACCCAAGAGCATCTTGTGCACAACAGGGGTTGGGTTTTTCATCCAGGACTGCATTAAGGGCATCCAAGGCCATGGCAATGTTACAAAAAGGAGCAGACCTAAAAAAAATTATCCCTCTGGATCCCAAGCCAGCAGCTTTTCACAGTTCAGTGCCTGTGGAGTGAGGAAGCCTTGAAAAACCTTGTGCTCCTCTCAGGTCTGTTTTGAACCCAGGCCCAGCCACAGCACAGGCAGCTGAGTGTGAGCAGGTACCTGTGCTGACTGTCAGATGTGGGCTACACAATTTTCCCAGTGCTGCAAAACACTTCCTTTTTTTCTTTCTTTTCTTTTTTTTTCTTTCCTTTTTATTTTTAATTTTTTTTATTTGTTTTTGGAAACAAAAAACCTGACTTGTCTTTTTGAGGCAGAAACATTCCAATAACTTCATTAACTTTTTATAACTGTACTGGAATAGTTTTGCCACAAAGCTTGTTCCTCTAATGACACTTATTATTTCTGCAGGGGTTTTTTTTTCTGGAGGAGAAAATATCCCATTTCCTTTCTGTTTTTTATTTTCTCAAATGCTTGCCATTCTTCTTTGCTTTCCCCAGACTCCAGCACATCTTTGTGTGATGGCAAAACTGGGCTGAACCCAGCAACTGCCCAATTTTTCTATCAAACTCTCCAGATCAACCTCCCAAAACAGGACGTGCCTCATTGCAACACCTTTTTTGTCACCCACTCACGTTTCATCTGCAGGACATTTACATCTCCTGATGCTCTTTCCAGACACTTTCTGCCTCCTTCCTTCCCTACCACTCACTACATTTCCTTCTGTTGACTCTGGAACCATCCCTTCAGTTTAATGAAATAATTCCTAATTTTCACCCTAAACTCATGAAAGGTTGCAGGCTCTTCTAGTTTGACATCCTTGACCCTCTCCTAAGGGTTTAATTTACCTCACCCAGCTTCAGATGCTCACCTGGAGCCTTCACAGCGCTCCTGCTGCAGCAGCAAAGAGCTTTTGGAGCAGCTGCTGGGGGTTTGTCTAGAGGTGTTGCTCCTGCAGAGCTCATGGATTCCCTTGGTTTTTTCCTGGGGCAGCCACACAAACCTTCCCCAGGTCAATATACACCCAGTCATCCTCTCAGAGCAGAAATAAAACTCCCTTGACGTGATTTATTCTAGTCAAACCCACACTGACTGTTTTGTATCACCTTATTATCTGCTAGGTGCTTATAAATTGATTATTTGATGATTTTTACCAGTGTCCTCCCGGCTACTGGAATAAAGCTGGTGGGTCTCTGGTTCCTCATTCCCCCCCTCACAGCCAGGCACAGCATTTCCTCTTCTCCTGTGATAACACCTGAGGAGCCAGACTTTGCCCTGCCCATTTCACAGCTACTTTTCCTTAGGTTTCTTCAGGCCCTTGAATCCATCAGTCTCAATTCCTCTCATCTTTTAACCTGTTCTTGTCTTGTATTATCACTACTCCTGTTGTTTTAAGTTCATTTCACTTGTTAATCCTTTTTGGAAGGATGGGAAAATTAATGTACATTCTGCGGTTTCCATATTTGGTTTTCCATTATCACAGACTAGAATACTGCTCTTATAGGAAATTCAGATTTCCTCCAGCCTTAATTTTTTCTTTGTACTGGCATAAATAGCCTGGGTTAATTTTAACATTCCTTATCACTTGAAATCACTTTAGTGTTTCTGATTTTACGCTTAAGCACATGACCTAATATTTTATTCCCTTTTTCTTAGTTGTTTTTTTTTTTCCTTTAATGATTCTTTTATTAAATTCCACTTCTTGCATAAGTGCTTACTTGACTTGCTTTTTCTTTTGCTGGGCGTTTTTCAAGTGTTAGAAACATAAAATGGTTTGGGTTGGATGGGACCTTGAAGATTATCTCATTCCACCTCCCTGCCATGGGCAGGGACAATTTCCGTTATCCCAGGGTGCTCCAAGCCCTGTCCAGGCTGGCCTTTGATTCTTCCAGGGATCCAGGGGCAGCCACAGCTTCTCTGGGCACCCTGTGCCAGAACCTCACCACCCTCACAGGGAATAATTTCTTCCTAATATCTGATCTAAACCTGCTCTCTGGCAGTGGGAAGCCATTCCCTCTTATCCTGTCACTCCACACCCTTGTCCAAAATCCCTCTCCAGCTCTCTGGGAGCCCTTTTAGATACTGAAAGGGGCTCGAAAGTCACCTCAGAGAGAGAAAAACCTTAAGGGGAGAAAAAAAACCCCAAAACCCCAAACTAAAACAAAACAAACAAAAAAAAAAAACCACCAAAAACCAAAAAAAACCGGAAAACAAAAAAAAAAAAACCACCAAAAACCAAAATAAACCGAAAAACCAAAAAAATAAAAAAACCCAACCAAAC
This sequence comes from Sterrhoptilus dennistouni, assembly GCA_013397095.1. NCBI lineage: Eukaryota > Metazoa > Chordata > Aves > Passeriformes > Zosteropidae > Sterrhoptilus > Sterrhoptilus dennistouni. The sequence continues at coordinate 2,191,705 of VWZU01008059.1, read as the reverse complement.
AAACAACAGAAAAAAAACCCACAAAAAAAATCCCCAAAACCCCAACCCCTCCTCAAAAAAACCCAAACCAAACAAAAAACCCTAAAACAAAACAAAACTAACAAACAAACAAAAATAAATTTAAAAAAGCAGGGAGCCAGTGGTGAAACGCCATAATTGCCAAAATTCTAGGGTTACAATTTAATCAACCAAAGCTCCTGGACTCCACTCGGGATGCAGACAAAACCTCAAGACCTTTTGCACGGTTTGCATGGCAGAAAACACAAATATTTTTGGAAATGCAAGTGGTGGCTTTTGATAAAGCAAAGCTGTGTTTGCACGGGGGAGTGTGTGGAGCACCAGGAGCCACTGAAGGATTTCTGCCTTTTCCTACAGGCAGGGGTGAAACCAAGGCTGTGTTTATTGCCCTCCTGGAGCCTGAGTGTTTTCACACATCGGAGGCTTTCTGCTCTCTTGTAAAACTATCAGCACCTGGAAATGAGGCCTCAGAGTCATTTCACTCAACTTTGTCCTGCTGATAAAGCAGCTGGGAGGAATCACCATTAATTGGGCTTGAAGAAAGGCGGGGAGGCAGCTTTTGTAAAACTCTCCTCTTGGGAAAGACCCTGATACATCACAGATAATTCACAGAAAATTAAATTTTGATTAAGAAATACCCATCTTGTTTAAGTGTCTTTTTTTTTTTCCACCTCTTTGTTTTCTCCAATTGTTTGTGCTATACCTGGGCAAGCAGAGTCCAAGGCACCTCCCAGGGGAAAAATTATCCAGCAATTCTTGAAAATGCCTTTTTAGCAGCAGCCTAGGAAATCTGAGAAAATGCAAAGAAAAAAAATTAGAGCCTGAAGAAATCTCTGTTAAAATGTGTACTGGCTTAATAGATGCTTCCACATACAGTGTGTTCAACTGGCTTATATAAAAGTATCAACTTTAATATTTGATTTAGAATTTAATATAAAGGCAACTGACTGCAAAGCACAATCAGATTTACCAGCTCAGGGGAATGAACCTTTTTATGAAACTAACAATTGCACATACTAAATCAGCTGAAAATGAGTTAGTGAGATGAAACTTCCACCTTCCTGGCTGAAGTCGTGATTAAAGCATGATTAAAGTCAGTGAGTTAAGTGAACAGCTATCTGCCCAAAATTCAATTTACCCTTGAGGGGAAAAAAAAAAAAAAAAAAAAAAAAAAGGGGTTTATTTTTTCAGTGATGTGCTGACTGAGTTGAGGAGGGACAAGGTTCCAGCCTAAACTGCCTGGCACTAATGACCTCCCCAGAACAGGGGATTCCCAAGCCCAGGAACAACACAATTCCCTTCTATGTTCTAAACTGGACCTATCTGGGAAACAGGCCAGCTCCCATGATTTTCTGTTCTCATAACATTTACTGCTGTTTCTGGGGCCATCACTCAGAGTCATATGACAGGATAAGGTTTGCAGCCTCTCTGGTGTTGTAACTAAACACAAGCTCCTGCCCTGCAAAATCAGGGAGGGAAATTTCACTGTGTGACCCCAGTGCTCCCTAAAGATGGCCTAAAGTGTATTGAAAAAAAGAGAGAAAATTAAACCTGCCCTGTGGGGAGAAGGCTGTACAGGGGGGTGGCAGCAGGGTCACACAGAGCAGCAGAAAAAGGAAGTTTGGGGCTGCAGTTTGAGAACCCAACCCCATCAGCAGAGGCAAAATCCCACCAGGACTACCCCCAGCCCAGCACTCCAAACCCTGCAAAGATCCTCTCCAGCCTGTACCCCAAACCCCACCTGGACCCTGCACCTCAAACCTTGTTGTGACCTCCCAAACCCAGCACCCCCAACCCTGATGGAACCCCTCAACCCAATCTTGACCAGTATCCCTACCAACCCTCCCCAGTCAAGCATCCCAAACTTTGTGAGGACCTCTCCAGCCAGGCCAACCCAAACCCTGCTGGGACCTCCACATCCCAGCACCTGAAACACTTCTGGGACTCCCTCAGCCCAGCACCTCAAATCCCAGCAGGACCCTCATCCACCATCCCTGGCCCAGCACCCCTATCCCACCAGGACTTCCCCAGCCCAGCTCTCAGCATGCCCAGTCCAGCACCCCAGTTCCCTCCAGGACCTCACATCCTCATCTCCATAATCATCCCCACCTCTGTCTCTCTCCTCATCCATAACTCCTGTCCCCACCACTGTCTCTGCCTGCATCTCTATCCTGATTTCTCTCTTCAATTTCTTCCCCATCCCCATTTCCAACCTCATCTACATCCACATTGTCATCTCCACCTCTGTCCCCATCCTCATCCCCACCCATTTCCATCTTCACCCCCGTTGATCCCCACCTCCCACCCCTTCCACATCTCCATCTTAATTTCCATCCTCATCCCCATGTTCCCGTTGCATCCCCATCTCCAACCTCTTCCACATCCCCATCCTTGTCCCCTTCCCTATCACCACACTCATCCCCATCTCCAACTCCACCTCCATTCCCATTCCCATCCCTGTCCCCACCTCCATACCCATTCCCTTGGCTGTCTCAATGACTATGTCCACTGAATCCCCATCTCCAACCCTTTCCACATCTTCATCTCTTTGTCCCCGTCTTTGTCCCTGTTCCCATCCTCATCCCCAACTCAACTCCATTTCCATTCTTGTCCCCATTCCCATCTAATCTCCATCCCCATGCCTGTCTGTCTCTATCTCTCTCTGTCCCCTTTGTATCCCCATCTCCAACTTCTTTCACATCCCAGTCTCCACCTACAGCCTTGTCCCCTTCCACATCACTGTCCTGATCCTCATCCTGAACTCAACTCCATTTCCATTCTCATCCCCATCCCTCTGTCTCTCTGTTCCCTTTGTATCCTCATCTCCAATGTCTTCCACATCCCAATCTCTGTCCCCATCCGTGTGCCCTGTCCCCATCCCCGTCCCTCCCTCCCTCTGTCCCTTTTATATCCTCATCTCCAACTTCTTCCACATCCTGATCTCTGTCCCCATCCTTATCCCCATCCCCGACCCTCCCTCTCTCTGTCTTCTTTGTATCCTCATCTCCAACTTCTTTCACATCCCCGTCTCTGCCCCATCCTTGTCCCCATTCC
>VWZU01008059.1:2161280-2188175 GCA_013397095.1 Sterrhoptilus dennistouni | reverse complement strand
GTTCACTTAAAAAAAAAGAAAAACACGCGGAGTTTTGCGCTAAGTCCCGGCTGGATTTTGGGAGGGAAGAGACGTGCCGGGGATGCTCCTGAGCCCGGCGGTTGCAGCGCCAGATGCTCCTTCTTCAAAAAACTCCCCAGCCCTAATCTGATGGTAATGAAGCTCCGCGCGGCTGTGATCTGTTAAAATCGGCTGCGCTCGTGTGTGTGAGCCATTGCTCAGTCACTTAGAAAATTTTAATGAAGGGTAAAAAAAGCACCAAAACTATTGGTGCGACCCCGCGAGTTGCCGGGGAGGAGCTGACAGAAAACGGGGCGCGTGTCGGACGCGGCGCTGCGTGGGGAGGGTGGGTTAATTCCGCTGTGATGTTGTTTTCTTTGGTTTTTCCCTTCAGCTGAGCGAAGTTTTAGGGCTTGAGCTGCTGAGGGAAGGAGGTTACAAGAGAGAAGGTGTTTTCACCACTGGCAAGGGGTGGAGGTGTTGCTGGTGGTGGGAGAAATCAGTCGAGGAGTGAGAAAAATCACCCCGGGATGCGATTTCCAGGTCCGGAGAGAACGGCCTCAAGTTACACTGTAGAAAATTCAGAGTGGATGTTTGGAAAAGCTTCTTCCCGGAAGGGGAAGGCATTGAAACAGCCTGCCCAGGGCAGTGGTGGAGTCACCGTCCCGGGAGGGATTTAAAAGACGTGTGGATGTGGCACTTGGGAGATGTGGTTTAGTTTTAGGAGGACTTGGCAGTGCTGGGTTAATGATTGGACTTGATGATATTAAAGATCTTTTCCAATCTCAGTGATCCTGCGATCCTGTGAAAAAGGTGGGGAACACTAAGGGTGAAAGAGTGGTGAAAATTGCCTGTTTTGTGCTGCAGTTGTGCTTTGCTCAGAGCAATATGTGTGTCTCCACTCTTCAGGGTTAAGTGGTTTAGCACAAGTTGGATCAACATGCCAGAACTCGATCTGTTTTGCTTGTTTAAAAGCCTGTGGTGACAGTGAACCGAAACTTCCAAGTTTTCTGGCCAAGTAGCTGCAGATTTTAAGGTTCTCTTGCCCCCCTCTGCCTTTTGGAAACCACTTTCAAAGGCTCCAGCGCTGCGGTTAACGCTGGGCTGCCAGGGAAAAAAAAAACAACAAACTGCAACAAGTTCCTCCAGCGATAACTGATACCTCCTTCCAGCTGGAGCAGCCCAATTGCAACGTGCCACTGCTTGTGTTTCCCCAAATACAGTAAAAATAGTGGTAATTTCTTTTTCTGTTCCTGTTCCCCGTGGTGATGTGTGCATATGGGTTAATTGTCCCATAAACTCCATGGGGTGTCCCATAAAATCAAGGAGTTCAGTAAATCATGCTGGAAATACCTCTGTGGGTGAGGCCACATAACCCCTGATAGAAAATCAACCCAGAGCTAACTGCTGGTGGAAGGGCTGATGACACTCCTGTTAACATTAACAACCTCTTGGTTAATGAAGAGAAACAGAAAGCTGATCCTGTGTGGTTTTGTTGTGACTCAGCTGTGGAGGAACTGCTGGCTGGGACCCCGAGGGCAGATGTGTTTACAGCCTTGGGATGGCAACCACAGCACCTCCTCTGGCTGCAGCTGGGCTGGTGGTCCCTAATCCACCCCAGCTGGTCCTTATCTGTGCCCCAGGCACACACTTCAGCTGGAGGCTTCCTTGGATCTGCTGGAGGGGCTGTGTTGTGATGGGCTCACCAACTTGCAGCTTTTGGGTTGTTTCTGTGGCACATTCAGCTGGCAGTCTTTCTGGGAAGGAGAAGGTTCTGGTGTGTTGGAGCTATGGAAGCCTCTGGAGCTGAGACAAAAAACTTCCTGGGAGCTTTGGTTGTGTCTTCATTGCATCCAGCCAGGCAGTCCCAGCTGAGTGGCTACATCATGTAGAATTTAGGATGTCGCTGTTATTGGAGTCACTTTTTTTCCTTCAGTACTGACATTCTTGGAGTGTGTTTATGTTGATTTTATTACTATGATCTCTGCTTTGCTGGGATGTTGCAGGCCACAGGTTAATAAGTGGAAACAAGGTCCATGAGAGTGATGAGGCTCTGGAACAGGTTTCTCAGAGAAGCTGTGGATGCCCCTGGATCCCTGGGAGTGTTCAAGGCCAGGTTGGATGGGACTTGGAGAAACCTGAGCTAGTGGAACATGTCCCTGCCCATGGCAGAAGTTTAAAACTGGATGTTCTTCAAGGTCCTTTCTGACCCAAATCCATGTTACAGAATTCCTGTCCATACCCAAACCAATGCCTTTTCCATTCCTTCTGCTTTAAAGCACCAGCTCAGCTATAGGAACACCTGGATTTGAATAGATAAAATTTCCAATTTGTGCAGATCCTGGTCAGAGCCCTTGAAAACCTGTAGAGGAACTCAGGCTAACAATAATGTGACATTCTGCAAAGTTTTGTAGGTATGTGTGTGCATGGGATGTGCTCAGAGTATCCCTCCAGAATGTGTGTCCCAAGCATGGCCATTGCAGGGAGGATAAGTTTGTTTTTATCAGAGCAACTTGTGTTTGTGTTTCTTGGGGCTGTGGAAAGATTCTCTCCTGCCACCCTGGTAGGAAAACCTGATGGAGGGGAAAATTAGTCCTGAATGATTGAGTGGGATGAGTGGGGTGGTTTCTCCCCATTGCAGTGGATTTTGTGAAATGGGTCTTTTGTGTGGTGAAAACAGGACCCAGAAGTGAATGATGCCCAGCCTCAGCAGGGAGTCAGGACAGCTGCTCAGTGGGGTTTTGTTATTCTGTCAACTCCCATGAGCAATAGTTATGACGGTTCATTTCAGCCTACAAACACTGTCTTGCTTTTCCAGCAAGGTCTCCAGGGTTGTAGTCAGTCCTAACCCCAGTATGACCAGGGCTTGCTCTGGTTGCAGCTTTGCCCCATTTGGGAGTCAAATGGCAAAGAGATGTCACCCTTTCCATCTGCCTGGGGTGGCTTTGGAGCCACTTGGGCTCTAAAGACAGTCCTAGAACTAACACACAAACACTTGAAAGCAGAGGCAGTGGAGCCCAGCAGCAGCTGTGTGCCTGTGGCAGTGTGGATTCCTGTGCAGGAACATCCCCCTAGGGAGGCCATGGCCATGGGGAGTGGGGATAATTGTGCAATCCCATCTTAAAGCAGTTTGTAAGGATTTTCCTTGAGCATCACTCAGCTGAGTGAAGAAAGCTCATTGCAGTTATCTCAGCTGCAAGGGCTGGCTGTGCTTTTGAGGGCTGAGTCCGTGCAGTTGCTGCTATTCATTGAAATTTTTTTTTTTTTTTTTTTTTTTTTTGAGGAAGGGGTTCTAGACTAGCAAAAGTTGTCCAAGGGACAGCAAAACTCTTCAAAATGAGGGAAGAGCTTTTGTACAAATTACATCCATAGCCTTCTTTGTGAATTAACTAGAGTGCAGGAGAAACAGACTGGGGAGTTGAAGAATTTTTGTCTCCATTGTGAATGGAAAAAGTTCTCCCTGGAGCTGGTATACTCGTTTTCTACTCTACCACAAACAGCCTTGAGGACATGCACGAACATTTGTTTCTCTTCCAGCTTTTTCTTTTTCTGAAACTGTCTTGGCAGCCCTCTGAGCTGCTGAATGAGGTGTAGTAGCACTTGTGATGTTGGTATGAAAATAGACTTTGCTCTTGGAAAACACTCAGACTGCCAGGCAAGGAGGGCTGGACTGGACTGAACTCCTACAACCTAGTGGGAAATCTGGTTTTCAGCTTTACTTTTGAAAATGTCTTGATCCTGCCTCATGTGACAGCATTGTCCTTCTCTCCTCTTCCATGTCGCTGCTGGACACACTCTTCCAGCACATCTTGCCTTGAGCTTAGTCTTAAGAAGGAGGACTTGTTTGCAGTAGGGACCCTGGTGCTGAGCCCCAGGCAGGATTTGGTGCTGGAGATGCTCTGTCAGCACCTGGGATGGTATTTTAGACACTGGTCCAAGTAGCTTGTCCTCAGGCAGAGCCACAGAATAGGAAATATATATAAAATAGGAAATACCTTCTACCACACTTCTTGTGTGGTAGAAAACAGTTAAAGAACATCACAAGTATCCCCTTGATCTGTGGTTTGTGTTTTCTTGGTCCCTGTGGATTTTCCAGCTGAGTTTTCAGTGTTGATTTTCTCCTGGATGGTGAAATGGGAGAGAGCATCCTCATGTTGAGAAGTGTCTGTACTTTGAAAGGAACTCATGGAAGCTGTTGCACTCATCTCCACCAGATAAATCAAACTTAACCCAGCTTTTGTGACTTTTTACTGGGCCCTGTAGTGATAGCAAAATGGGCACTGGTTTTAAACTAAAAGAGGACAGATTTAGACTAAATACAAGAAGAATTTTTTTACAGTGAGGGTGCTGAAACACTGAAACAGGTTACCCAGGGAGATGATGGATGCCTTATCCCTAGAAACATTCAGGGTCAGGTTGGACGGGTCTCTGACCAACCTGGTGTAGTGGAAGGTGTCCCTGTCCATGGCAGGGGGTTGGAAGAAGATGATCATCAAATGATCCTTCCAACCCAGACCATCCTGTGGTTCTGCCCCAGTGCTAAGTTCAGGGTGGTTGCTGTACATAGTTTGAAGTGAAATGCTGTTTCTGTGCTTCAAAAGTATCCTGAGTGCTTTATGATTTGTGTTTTGACTTTACACTGAAAATACCTCATGAGGGTGGATGGAAGTGAGATTACATGTCATGAAAAAGAGAAAATGAATGCTAGAGCACTTGATCTGTCCAGACTTCCATTCTGTTCTGAAATAGATCTGCCCAAGACACAAAACCACTGCAGGTCTACCATGCCCAAGACAGGCTCTGCTGATTTTGCCATCACTCAAGCGCATAAACAGTGTGTGATTTTAATTGTTCACACACAAGAACGTTTAAATCCCAACTTCACCCCTGTAAATTATTTTCCCCTCTAGAGAAAAACAAAGCCTGAGAGGTTAATTGTCTCTGGCAGTGTGCAGCTTGGGTCCTTGCTGATTTACATGTAGGTTTGTGGGTTAAGCAACGAGCTGCACATGGCAGGACTCTCAGCACGTCTCCCTTCTGCTCCAGTACATCTGAAAAGTGGATGAGCTCGGGAACACGTGTTGCACTTTGTGGGCTGGGAGGTCTGTGCAGCACTCTGGTGTGCTTCATTAAGCTGCACACAGCTTTCCACAAAGCTTTGGGATTGCAGCTGTTGATTGCTCTGACCTCTCCTTGGTCACCCCTCGAGCTCGCTGGAGGCTCCTGGTTTCTGAGAGAACAAAGGAGTTGGGCAGGAGGAGAAATGAGCTGGCAGAGCAGAGATTGATGAGAAGTTACCTGTGATCCACAGGCAGTGAGCACCTTGCACCACCTGGCTGAGTTGGTTCTGCAGCGTGCGAGCAGTTGATGTTATGAGTGACTGAACGCGACAAGGAACTGTGCAGGGAAATGAGTCTTTTATGATTATGAGGTGGAGCATGCAAAGCTTTAAGGAGTCTGTTAAATTTCCAGCTGGTTTGGTTTTTGGGTTTGTTTTTTTTTTATTAGCATTTGTAAGAAAACTGTATGGCAGAGAGACTTTAATGATAGAAGTTTGGTTTGGATAAAATGCTGTCTTTAATGCTTAAAGGGAGTGGAAAGTGGATGATTGTTAAGATCCCTTCCAACCCAAACCATCTGTGATTCTATGATAACTGCTTGTGCATCACTTTGTTCTTCAGGTGGTGTTCTCTTAATGATCTTGGATTTTATGGTCCTACTTTTATCTTGCCTTGTCTAAACTCCATTTTCCAAGGCACTGGCTTGCAATGTAGTTATGCTTTATATGGAGGGAGTCACAACTGTCTCCTCTAGGTTGCTCTGCATTTGAGTTGGAGCCCAGCCTCAGTCCAGGTGTCCTGTAGGATCTACTGTGTCAGCAGATAATATGTTCTGTCTCAATGTGCAAAGCACAACTGGTGCTTGTTATCTCACCGCTTTGGTTGGTGACCACCTGGCACTTGGCTAAAATACCAGCTTTAAAAACCTGTGTAAAAATAAGACACAAAGGGTAGAGCTCAAAACTGAGAACCATGCCAGGGTGCTCTGTGGCCTTCGTTGGGGCAGCTGGAGACTCCAGAAGGATGAATACTCCAGCTGAGCCTTCTGAACAACCTGGTCTGGTGGAAGGTGTTGGAAGGGAGTTGGAATGAGATATCTTTAAAGACCTTCCATTCAAACCATCCTGTGATTCCATGAGCACAATCTCAATTTCTGTCCCTTCCTCTGGCAGTTTTGCTGGAGGTGCTTTCATTCTCATAGCACTGGTTTAAGGCTCTTTGGGAGGGAATGACTAAATTCACCTAGTGCAGACCTGAGGGTGGAAGTCAGCAGCAGCCCGTGTCATCAAACCACTGACAGCTGTTTTGAGGAGGAAAACCAGGACTTCTGCTGCTGCCTGAAATGATGGGGGAGACAAGTTTCACACTTTTCTGGCCAGCAGCATGTTGGCTGCTCTCTGCAAACAGTGGCTGCTGCTTCCTCCCATTGTGTCTGGGGTCGAGCTGTCTGAGTGGCTGCAGGCTCAGGCTAAGAATAGTGCAGACCCCAGGGTTTTGGCTCTGTATCCTGCATTTTGGCTCCTTTCCTGCCTGGGGCTTGGAAAGAGCCTGGGAAAGGGTGTGTCCTGCAAAAGAGGTTGAAGTGTGTTATTGGAGACTGTACTGCTGAAAATAACACAGAGGTTGGACAGGGGAAGAGCTTCTGTTTCCTCCCTGGTACAGTGGCTCTGAGTCCTCTTTGGCACAGGCCAGAAATAAAGTCCTGACCCTCTTGCTAGTGGGATGTGGCCCTGGAAATGGGGTTTGTGGCAGTCAATTTAATCCCTTCTTAAAGGCAGGTAGCTGTGTATTACCAGTTTGGGGCATTTCAGGCTTTATTTTTGGTGCACCTTTCACAATTTAGGTGTATTAATGCATCCAGAAGTGCTTCTCGTGTCAGGTTCATTTTCAGTATCCATCCCCCAGGCCTGCTGCTGAGCTCAGTGGGGTCAGGCTTGGATCCCTGTAAATCAATTCCCAAAAGTTCTGCCTGTTGAGTCAACACCTCCCTCCCAAACCTCAGGTGCAGAATCCTGTGGTTGATTGCAGTGAGATTTGTCAGGGAGGTGGTCTGGGTCTCAGCCAAGGATGTCTAACCATATCCTTGGGAAATAACTTTCCCCTATAATTTTGTAGAAACCTGACTTGGTGGCCTGTTTTGCTCATCAGCAGCTGGTTGATGCTGCAGCTAGTTCTGGTTAAACTGGGGAGTTTGTACCTGTGCTGATGCACAAATCTGCAGCAGAGTCTGCCTGAATGCAGTGTGGGGTCAATGGGGGATGCAGGGAGAATGCTCCAGCATGGGTGAGGAGCAGCACAAGGAAATAGGGCTGTTGTTGTTGCCACTGTCTTTATCTTAGTTATTATAATCAGAGAATTGTTTAAAAGCAGAAGTAGGGTGTGGGACATGGACTGTGGCAAGCTCTGGTAACTTCACAGCATTTGTCTTTGTCTAGGGCAGGCAAAGCTGTCTGTCCCCTTTCTACTGCATCAAGACAACACCATAATGAGTATTAACCTCTATATTACCCTGGAAAAAGAGTGAGGACAGCTGCCATTGTGGTTTTATCTTCTACCTTTCTGACTATTTCCACATCTGTATTGAAAAGGCTACAGCAAATCTTTATTTTTTTTTTCCTTTTAACATTTCACAGGTTCTCATTCAGATGTCAGCTCCCACCCAGCCTGGTGGTTCTGAGGGGATTTCAGGCATGTGTGATCTTTATTGTCCTCGACTGAAGAGGAAGGGGTGGGAAGTACTTTGTTTCCTGCCCTACCCTTTCTCAGCCCTGGGCAGGGGATCTCCCACATTGTCACTCATCTTCCTTCCCTTTTTGGTTCAGCTTCACAGCTTTTTGTCTGCTGCAGCTGGGGTGGGAACTTGCAGGGGCAGACCCTGAAAAAGGCAGAGGCACCATCCCAGTGATGCTCTGCTCGTGTTTGATGGGATAGACCTGGGTCTCCTTCTCCTGGCTCTTACAAAATCTCATAATCACAGAATGTCTGGGAGCTCAGAGATCATCCAATTCCACCTCCCCTGCCATGGGCAGAGACACCTTCCAGTAGACCCAAGGCTGCTCCAAGCCCCTTCCAGCCTGGCCTTGGGCACTTCCAGGGATCCAGGGGCATCCACAGCTTCTCTGGGCACCCTGTGCCAGAGCCTCACCACCCTCACAGGGAAGAATTTCTTTCCAGGATGTGCAATAACATTCCTTCCTTGCACAGGGCAGCTTGCTGTGCACCTGGACAAAGCGGAGAAGGGAAGCAGCATTAAAGTGTGCTGTGGTTGGGAAGACAAATTCCTGATGCCTTCTAGTATAGACGGGGTACATTCCAGTCTCATTTTCAATCTAGTTGAGTGGGGGTTCTCTTCCATCTTGTGCACCTCTGTGTGCAGTGAACTACATTTTTAATTTGTCTCAGGTGTTTTTATGGAGTTTAATTTGGTTGTAGGTGCTAGAACTTAAATATCACTTTTTTTTTTTCCCTTGGTGCATGCATAACTTTCTTTTAAAGTAAATATTAAGGATTGGACTATCTGTCTGAGCCAGGGTAGCAAACTCACCTACACCTGGTGGAAAACTGAGTGGACTGCAGTGAAGGGAAATGCATTTTGAGAAGAACAGAGGAGATTTTAACCTTTCTCCAGCATGATCCAGCTGAGCCTGTGCATGCCATGGCTTGGCTCTCTGTAGCTTTTGGAAAAGGAGAGAGAAGTTTTTGCAGTTGCTGCTCAGTCTCCAGAGCCCTGCTGTGCTCACTAAGCACAGAAGTGCTGCTTCATGGAGGGCTCCATCATCTCCTGGAGTCTTCAAAGATCTGCTGCTGGGTGGATTTAACATCCTCCCCCCAACCCCAGGTCACAGCTACCAAACAACTCTGCTCCATGTTTAAGCTCTGGTAATCTTGGCTGGATTTCTGGTTTAATTTGGAGACAGCCTGCTGCAGCTCTGCACAGTAAATGCCCTATTAAGCAGTTAATTATTTCTCTATAATACTAGCTTTTATCTTTAATACAACAGTTTTACTGTCTCTGATAATTACACAGTCTCAGATAACTCTCTTAAATCTAATGAGGCATGACAAGTTGTGTTCAACAAGGCACCACACCATTAACTTCTTACCTCTTGCTTGTCATCTTATCACACTGAATTACTGTGTTTCTAGCCTGAGTGGATGTGGATGCATAACATGTCACTTCTCATTAAGAAAATAATGAAAATCACCCCTGGTGGTGCTGCAGTTGGGCTGGTGGTCAGCTGGCTGGCCTGGAGACCTCTCTCTTCAGCATTGTGCTCTTTGCCCCCATGAGCTGAGGGGTGGTTTAAGCACTTCTGGCCACTTGGTTGGTCCATGGCTCTGATGCTTGTGGGTAGGTGAAATGAAAATTGGCCTTTGAAGAGCATCAGTGGTGATAGATCTTGTCTGCGCTGGTGGAAGTCGTTGCTGCAGGGATATCTCATGGTGGGATTCAGATGGATGAGGGAAAAATGGGGATTTTTTTTGTGGACAGGGGTGGGAGAAACTGCTGCAGAAGTGTCTGGTGTCACTTGACTGATGCCTTGTTACTCATTACTGGCAGTAATGGCTCAGGTCATTGCAGTGCTGGTTCTCCGTGGATTTTAGACTGACACCAAAACCCTTCATGGGCCTGACTGAAGTCCTGGGATAGATCACAGGATTGGAGAATGGTTTGGGTTGGAAGGGACCTTCCAGACTATCTTGTTCCACCCCTTGCCATGGGCAGAGATACCTTCCACTGTCCCAGGTTGCTCCAAGCCCTGTCCAACATGGCCTTGGACACTTCCAGGGATGGGGCAGCCACAACTTCTCTGGGCAACTTGTTCCAGTGCCTCACCATCCTCACAGTAAAGAATTTCTCCCCAATATCCAATCTAAATATCTCTTCTTCTAGTTGAAAAAAGTTCCTCACTGTCCTGTCACTCTTGTCTTTTCATCTATTGCCCTGTCACCTTGCCAGTAAAAGCAGTACAAAGCTGCACTTTGGAAATGTCAAGGCTCCTGTCAGGGAAGTCCTTGCATCTTTCCATGTTGGATCAGGAAGGCATTTCCCAGGGTAAGGAGCCCAGGCTGCCCTCAGAGGCAAAGCTGTCTCAGAGGGCAGCCTGAGTGCTCAAATTCAGCTGGAGAGAACAGAGCAGTTACCTGACCTTGTTTGTTTTTAGGGAATGAAGAGTTCCTTTGCTGTCACTGCTGTAATTTCAAGTTGCCTGGAAGGGTTTTTAGGGCTGGGATAGGCAGTGATGAGCTTTCCCTCAGCATTCCCCAGGTCACTTCCATGGCACAGGAATGCTGCTGCTGAGGGATGCCAGGAGGACACACCTCTCTCCAAACACCTCTGCTGTCCATCCTGACCCCTGGGTGCAGGCATTGCCTCTGGCTGGTCTGCTCCCAGGCCAGAGAACAGAACCATGGGATCATTGTGGATGGAAAAGCCATCCAGGATCGTCAATTCCAACCATTAACCCATCACTGCCAAGCCCACCCCTAACCTATGTCCCTGAGCACAACATCTGTGTCTTTTGGGCATTTCCAGGGACAGTGATTCCACCACTACCCTGGAGAGGTCCTTTGGCTTTGCTCAGCTTTGTAAACTTGTACATGCTGAGGGTCCTGCAGGATTTTTTGGCTGTTTTTGCAGTGAAGGTGGGTGCACACGTGGAGTGTTTCATCTGGGTAATGTAACATCTCTGATTTTCTCTTTGCAGTAAAACGATTTAAGGAGCCAAAGGCAGAGAGGCGTCCCTGGAGGATATGGTGAGATTTTTTTTCATTTGAAACTTGAAAAGATTGTGTTTATATTTTTTTTTCTCTTATATTAACAATCTTCTAGACCCCCTGTGTATCCTGTATGACATTTAATTGTTAAATGGAATGTGCTGCTGCTTCCCAAGGAAAGCTCCATAAAGCAGCTGGTGTTCCCTAGAAATAAAATCCCCTGCATAACTCCTTCAGAAAAATATTGGGTTTTTTCTTCCAGGTTTTATGATACCTCCAAGCAAGCAATAGGTGCCCTCTTCATCCACTTTGCCAATGTTTTTCTGTCTGATCTCACTGAGGAGGACCCTTGCTCTCTGTGAGTACACCAGGCACTTGCATTCCTGCCCTGCATCTGTCAAAGGGAGAATTGTGTTGGGAAGGGTCATAAGCAGTGGAAACAGATCCATTTGAAGCACTGCATGGGAGTAAACCCTGCTGAGCTTGTTTTTGTGGTCTCTGTTGTCTTCTTTGCTGGTCCTGTTTGGGGAAATTTCTAAACCAAACTTCAGGCTCAATGTAGAAATGCCACCTTTACTTCAGCCACTTTGCAGATAAAAATTTAGTTTCAGCTCATTCATTCTGAAAAGCTCCTTTAGGCTTCAAAATGCTCCTTAAAAACTTCTGGCCTGTCTCCTTTTTTTTTTTTTTTTTTTTTAATTGAAGTGCTGCACCTTGACATGTTTCTTTAAGCAGACACAACTTTGGCTGGGGCTGCACGTAACCTCTCAAATGATGTATTATTGTTTTTTTAAGCAGACAGTGTTTAAAAATAAACCCTTTCATGCTTAGGCTGTGCCCTTTGGGTGTGTTGTTTATTTTTCATGTGTGTTTTATGTTTTCCCTGCACTGCCTGACTTGTCATCCTGAACCAGGCAGCTTAAAAACCCTCCAGCCCCGTCCCTGGGCTTTGAGGCTCATACTCTGTGTCCTGCCCAGTGGAAACCACTAGAGCCTCGTGTTTGTGTGGAATGCTCTGATTTTCAGCAGCTGGAAACTGTAAAAAGCCAGCCAGGCTGAGTTTTCGGATGTAGAAAAACTTCATGTTATGCTTTCAAAGTGGATATCAAAAGCAGATTGTTTTCTTCCAATTTCTTGGTTCAGAGGCAGCATCAAGTTCTGGAAAAGGAAATGCTCACTGCTGTAGCCTTGTGCTTGGCATAGAAATCTGGCAGAAAATATTGCAATAATGGAAAAGTGCATAAAAAAACCACTTTAGTCTATGTGATTTTTTTTCTTTTTGGAGTTCATTAAAATACCAAGCCCTGGATTAGAGCTTGGACCCTGCAATCCCCACGAGGTCCCTGCAGGTCTCCTGCCTCTGGCACTTTTCCCAGTGACACTTCAACATCCAGAGCTGCAGAGCTCAAATCCATTGAGCCAAAATCTCCTGGCAGGGATGAGTTCAGCTCCTGGACCTGCAGTGGGACCTGAACTTGAGGTTTTTGGGACCTGAACTTGAGGTTTTTGGGACCTCAGGGTTCTTGCTGCTGAGCCAGGGCCCATCACCTCTCCCAAAACCTTCCTCTCAGTCTGTGGTTCTGCCTCTTGCAGCTGTTTAGAAAAATGAACTTTTTTGGCTCTTGTGCTGCCCAGTTTATAGAGCAGCTGTGGTGCCCAAAAAGTTCCCATTTTCTTGTGTGAAATTCTGGAGCAATTTTGTTCTTTTCCTCTAAATCTTGAGATTTCATTCATTATAATATGAAAAAAAAAAAGATTCTGCAAATGGAAAGCTTCCTTTTTGGGGGGTAACTTTTAAAAAGTATTTATTGCTACATAAATAAATGAGCAGTGCCAGAGAGTTAGTGGAGCCTGTCCCTTTTCTCCTGAACAAGCCTTTAAACTAAGAAATTGCTGGTAAGATTTAGGAAAATGCAGTAAGAAAAAAGAAGAGAGATTGGATTGTTAAGCAGGACTATTTAAAAATAAAATCTTGGTGTTTTTTAAATTAATTTCCATTATGAAATTAAAGATTTTTGAATAAGACTTAAGAACACAGCTGAAACCTGAATTTTCCTCTGCTCCTAGCTACCTTATTAATTTCATCCTGGATGCCACGCTGGGGATGCTGCTGATCTGGCTGGGAGTGAAAGTTGTCTCCTGGATCGTGCAGCACAAGAAATACACATACCTGGTCTTTGGGGAGTATGGTAAGTGTCACGTGCTCTGCCCGCAGGGGCTTGGTGTGCTCCCAGTGCTCCCAGCTGGGAATTGGGACAAGAAAATGGCAGGAAATGGGAGCTGAAATGGGAGCAGCTGCCTTCTGTTACCCCTTCTTGAAGGAGGTCATGATGGGTGAGTTAAATGCTCACTGGAGTGTGGTAGGGTGGTGAGGAAAAGCTGAGCATTTCCTTGGATGTAGACTATACCCCATCCATATTGTAAATTAAGGGGTTTTTTGTGGAGTTCTTTTGTGGGTTTTTCCCTACCATCTCCATTCAGAATATGGAGTTCTTGCATTTGCCTTGAGCTGTAGTAGGGATCAGCCAGGCACAGTGTGACCCCAAAACTTGAGTTCTCAAGTGTGGCCTCTCTCTCTTTAAATTCCTGCCTTGAGATGGAGAAAGCATTTCCAAAAAGCTGCTCTCAGCCAGCCCCACTAGAGGGTGGCAGTTCCCTTCCAAAAGAGCAGAGCCAGCTTGCTGGAGAAGCTGCAGGAAAGGCAAAGCATTATTTTTTCCCTATTTCACATTGCATCTAATGTACAGATGAATTCAGTGATATTTCAGAAAATACATCTGATTCATAAAAATTGCAATCTTGCCTTTAAGATGCTAATCATTAAGTCTGTTCTGAAGTTAGTCTTGTTTCTTTGTGGTTTTAGCAGCTGGTCTGGTATCTGAGCTGGTGAAACTTGGACCCAGTTAGGATTAGTTTGGAGAACCCACTGCCTTGTGAACTTTCTCAGCCTGTGCAAATGGGTCATAGCAGAGGATGAAGGAAGGGCCAGGCTGGGTTTGTGAGGCAGCAGAAGCAGCTACAGGTGCTGGGAATGAGGTGATGTGATGTGGCAGGGCTGGTTGTCCTCACACCTGAAAGTGGCTTCAAAGGCTGATCTCCAGGGCAGTTTCAGCATCCTCACAGCAGGCATTTAGTCACAGGACTACCTTTTGTATTTCCCTAATAGCTCCTTTATAACAGATCAGACAGGTGAGACAGCAGAAGAATCCAGATATTCTTAATTCAGGAACTGGAGTTTTTCCCATTTGGAGCAGCAAGGACTGGAAGCCCAACCACCTCAGGACACAGCTTCAGCTGTGTGTGCCACGTCTGCAGTTGAGCAGAAGCAAAAAGCATGAGAAGTGTCTTGGCAGAGCAGTGATGAACTTCTGTTGAGCTGTAGCTGGCCCCTCATTAGGGCTGGCTTAGACCACAGAAACAGCTCGCTCCTTTGAGAAAATCTTGCTTCCATTAGTAAAAAAACAAGTCTGTGCTGTTGTTTGAAGTTGGTTCTTGGATTGGGGGTTAAATATCTCATCCATAAGGGAGAGTTTTTGGTGCAGGTCTCTGGCCAGAGTGACCCCCGTGGAAAATACAGGTGGGAGCCAAGTGACATGTCCAAGGCAATGCTGTGGCAGGGCTGGGGAAGGGAAAACACTCCCGTCCTCATCTCTGCTGTTAAGTAACTTCCAAAACAGTTGGGAAGACGCTTGTAAACTTTGTACAGTTGGATGCAGGCTCCAGGAATATGAATCATTTTCTGGGCTAGACTTCTGCTCCTCAGGAGAATTGAGGGAAGCAACATAAGTCCTGCAGAGGAGAAAACCAGGGGAGAACCAAATCCATGTTGCAAACAGCAGTCAGTGCCATCAGAACAGAACAACTGTGGTTTTGTCCAGTAGAGCTAGTGCCCACCTTCCTGCATCTATTTGGAGGGAAAAAACCCCAAAATCTGTCACAGCTGTGTCCTTCCAGCATCTCTGCAGCTGATGCAAACCACTGCAGTTGTCCTTTGCTGTGGGCTGCAGCAGTTCCTCCTGCTCTGTGCCTGCTTCTCCTGCCTCTGCAGCCCTGGCTGGCTCCCCCTGTGCAGCTGCATTAATGGAGAAGTGAAGTAAAGGGGTGGGGGGAAAGCACTTAAGTCTATGCTGCTATTTTAAGCACCCAGCTGTCCAGAATTGTTTAGAAAAAATCAATTACTTCCATCTTTCCAAAAGCCCAGGAACAGGCATTGTGAGATCAGCCTCTCTTGTGCCTGAGCTCATGGCCAAACACTGCTGCAGCCAGGAATGACCTGTTTCACAGCTCGTGGGGAATCAAAGACTCCTGTTTGCTTATTTTCCTCCATCTTTTGCCCAAAAGCTCTTGATTACTCTCTGAATTGCCTCTAAGCACAGGAAACTGCATTTTGGAAGGTGCTGTCTCTTCTCAGTGCCTGGCTCCTAAGATCAAAGGTTGGGGAAGTGTGTTCTTGGCACAGGTGGGCTTTGGGGAATGAGAATTGCCTTGCACCCCACTCAGAGCTAACAAACTCCTACCCCTGGAGGTGCTGAAGGCCAGGTTGGATGGGACCTTGTGAATCTCCCATGGCAGGGGGTTTGGAACTAGGTGATATTTTTAAGGTCTGTTCCAACCCCAACCATTCTGTGATGATTCTGTGAAATTCCATAACTGCACCAGTGCTGTGGCAGGTCATGGTAACAGGAGCTGTCCCTGCAGGGAACCATCAAAGGGAGGAGAACAAAACAGAGTTTAAGCTTCAGAAGATGTGGGAGATGGATACCCAAGTTCTTGGAGGTGCTGTTGGTCTGGGACAGGCTGAGCAGGGAAGCTGCTGGCTCCAGTCAGGGTGTGCAGATCAAGCCTGACTGAACTTTGTGCCTCATCTCCAAACTGCTCCAGCTCTCTTCTCCCTCCCCATGGCAATGAGCAGCTCCCTAGAGAGCGCTTTTGTATGGCTCCAATGTCCTGACATCTTCATTGTGTTTAATAATTCTCCAGGATTACTTTAGAAATACCCCAATATTTCTTTTAAGTAAGCAAATGCCATGGATTTCCATTGAGAGAGAGATTTCCTGCAATGGGCAAGTAAATTTTTCTAGATGAGCATTAAGAAATGAGGGGGAGGAAATTGTTCTGCCTGGAAAATGTCCCTCTGGATGCCCATCTGGATGTTGGCTTGTGTAGCTGTGGTCACTGGCTATCTAAGCCTGATGCTTTGTTCAGTGTCTGGAAATGGAAAGGCATCTTGCCTGCAGGCCTTCAAAGTCTGTTTAGTGGCCTGTTGAACTCTGCTGGTCAAATTTAGTTCTAAGAGAATATGCTCTGTGCCAGCTGCTGAGTTTAACTGAGGACCTGTGTAGGCTGATTTTTGGCCCCGTGGTGATGTTGTACAAAATTTCCATCACAAATATTCCCACGTCCTGGAGCAGTCCAGGGAGCTGGCTGCTCATGCTTGAGGAAATACTGCTGGAAATAGCTCTAACCTGAGGGGCTGTCCTGTGCTCAGCCTGCTGGGCTTTTCCACCCCCAGGGCCAGGGGGGAAAAGTGAGGAGAGGGCTGAGATTCCTGCTCAGGGGTTGAGTGTGTGGTTGGGTTTCTTGCTCTGGGCAGAGGTGCAACCTCTGAGCCTTCTGAAACTGGGTGACAGCAGCACTGGTCCCTGCAGTCTGAATATCCACAGGGACCAAAGATCCAGGGCAGTGACACTGCACTCTGGGGACAGATTCCAGCTGTGCCCTCACTTTTCTCCAGTTCAGCAATGTGACAGCTTGTCCAGAGAAGTTGGGAATGCCCCATCCCTGGAAGTGTTCAAGGCCAGGTTGGATGGGATTTGAACAACCCGGTCTAGTGGGAGGTGTCCCAGCCCATGGGGTCCCTTCCAAGCCACACCATTCTATGATTCAGTCATTTTAGTTCAGGTGCAGAAAATGCCAGAGAGGCTCTGGGGTGTCCCCTGGACCCATCTGGCTGCTCTGATGCATCACATTCCCATCTCTAAAAACCTGGGTTTGCCCTTCAAATGAGCATTTCACACAATTCAGAGTTTACTGCTATTTGCAGCTCAGATTTATTTGCATCTACTTCATTTTATAGAAGAGTAGGTGTGTACCCTCCTCTGTACTTGGCACTGATAATTAGATCCCTTGGTTTTGGATGTACCATTCGAGTATCTCCTAAGAAGTTTTTATTGACTTTTTCTACCCTTACCTTGTCACTCAGCATAACTTCCAGTGCTTTCAAATACCTGCCTTTCCTCAAACCCCCTGAACCCCCCACTTTGGCTATGGCTGAGCCTTTTTTCCTACCTGCTCTGTGTGCACAAATCCCCAGCAGTCTGTAAATAAAGCTGTCTGGCAGTGACATGTGGGCTGTGCTGACAGCTCGGTGCATTAGGCAGCCTGGATTAAAACTAATCCTGTTGTGTGGTAACAGCTCAAATACCTCAAGCACTGCTGCTCTGGCTCCCACGCACAAGTGGAATAGGTGACACATTCCTGTAAGGTTGCCACGGCCTCCAGTGGTTCTTGGGCTGCTCCAAGGAGGTTTTGCTGGTGGTGGGGAGCACCAGGAATGCTGCTGGAGGAGAGCAGTGGGTGCATCCTTTGGGATGAAGGAGGAATATTAATTTCTATGAGGATGGGAAGGTTTTAGCAGAGGTTGTTCATTAAGCTGGAGGGAGAGGTTTGTTGTAGACTCCATGTGGTAAAGCTGAGATGTCCTGGGTTCCCTCCCAGCTAGAACCAGGGACAAGAAACTAGAAGTGTTCAGAGGGAGTGTGATACTTGCAATCACCCAGCAGGTGTGATGTGGAGGCTGCAAAGATCATTCAGACCAATTCCCCACTCTGCTGTGTTCAGAGCTTTCCTTTCCTTGCAGGAAAGAGGACGACATCTGTTTTATTCTAATATATTTTTTTTTTTTAGCCTCCAGGCAGCAGATTAGTTTTTGCTGGCTGGGAACATGGTGTGGCTGAATGTCTTGTGGACTGTCTTTGAAATTTATGTATAGAAATGCTTTCTGTAAGAAGAATCCTTTCCCATCCACAGAGCAGGGCAACACTTGAGCCATCAAAGACACCAGGCTGATCTGAGGATGCCTCTGGCCAGTTTTCTGTAGGAAACCAGCACTTACATAATGAGCTCAGCTCCAGTCTTCCAGCCTTTCTCTGCTCTGGGAGGAGATGGGGCAAATCTGTCTTATGGCTTTGTCTGGGGACCACACCAAAAGCTTCCCTGATGAGATGCCGGAAAATATTGACTTGAACATTCCTGTTACTGGTCAGAGTTGGGTGAACTGTTGGTTTTGGGTGGTGGATTAGTGGATGATGGACACTGGGGTGGATCAGTGGTCCTCGGATGACTCCACATCTGCTGAGGTAAGAAGCAGACAGCTGCATTCCCTGGTGAAGTGGAAATGAGCTGCTGTCTCTAAGTCCTTTGCAACCCTTAAGGCCATGCTGCTGTTTGGTTTTCACATTTGTCTTGAATCATTTTGGTACAGAGCAGCCTCCTGTGCTTGGGAGATCAGGATGCAGTGAAAAATAACCGTAGGAACACCCTCTTATATCCCTGCTGGAAGTTAAGTCCTGAATATCCAGGCAAGTCCATGCCTAGAGTGGGTTAAGAAGGTTGTCCTTCCTCAGGTCTGTGTATCAGCCTGGTGAGCCAAAACCTGCCTCCAGCTGTCCAGGGCATAGAATGCAGAACAGAGAGCCACAACCATTGTTGTGGTGGTGGATGATGGTGTGTAGTAATGCACCCCCTCCTTAGTGGGTGTTTCCGCATAGGGAAGGGTTTAAACTCATCCCTTGCTGTTTTAATAAAGTAAAGGACCCAGAAACTTCCATGTTCTTTTCCCAGTAACTGGCCAGGTGCCAGCACAGAGGCACTGGTTGGGCTTTGGGAATGTACCTCAAAACCTGTTGCCAACTTCAATGGGCAAGGTGCCAAACAGCCCACCTGGACCATCAAGTACTTAAAAGACTGCACAGAGCTGCTCAATATTTTATTTTTGGACTGCCTTACCAGTGCTAGTGTCTTCTCTGCACTGTGTTCAACTTATATTTCTTTCGTTTCCTAATATTTGTTATTTTTATCATTATTAAAACCTCTTCTTTTACAAAGCATGTCCAGAGAAGTTGTCTCACTATTATTAAGCCACACTGAGAAGTTACAGTCAGCCCTCAGACTAGATCCATCTTCATGGAGCTTATTACACTCTGGCCACGTGTAGTGACCTGTCCCTGCAAGGGGACAGGTATTTGGGAGAGATCTCAAACTTGCTGCTGCTTTTTTGGGCAAGCTGAGTTGACAGGGAAGTGCTGTCACAGAGAGCAGATCCACAAAGGGTGCTGTGGCTGTCAGTCGTGTCCCTCCATGGGGGACAGAGCACAGCTGACAACACAGAGCAGAAGGGAAAGAGTTCAGATGCAGGAAGGATACAAGGGATGTGTTTGTTTTCCTGTTTTGTTTGCACTCAGAGCTCTGATGGGTGGGGATAGTGTGGGGGGTTTATGGGAGAATTGGTTTGCTTTGGGGTATGGGGCAAAATGGTTCACTAGACCCAACCTGTGTGCCGAAGGCAGGCAGGCATCCTGATCTATTGGAGAGGCTTTTAGGAGGATCAAAGCCTCCCTGACACCAGCCTGTAGCTGCCAGCTGCCTCTGACACTGCTCCCATCTCCTCACAGACCACCCATTAAGCTGTTGCCTGCCAAGAAGCAGAGATTCCTCTCTCTGGAATCTTCCACAGGCTCTGCTGGGTGTGCTTCCACATAACCTTCCTGGCTTCCTCCTCCTGCCCTCCCTCCATGAAGTTCCTGCTGGTTTGGCTCTCTCTGCTTGCTCCCCTCATCTCTGCACCCTCCTCCTCCCAGTCATTCCCTCTCCTCTTACTTGCTTCCTTCTCAGTCATGGCTTGAGCAATTAAGATTTTGGGGCACAAGGTGATCCTATCTTGGACACTACCAGGGTGCCTCTACTTTTTAGCTGTAGCTTTGCAACGAGGCAGAAGTTTTGGTGCATTGCTAACAAATGACAGAATAAGGACAAATGTACCTGTAAACCTGTTTTGCACTAGCTGGGAAGCCAATCCCCACAGAGCTGGGGCTGGTTGGACACCAGCTCTTACCCAATACCAGTATGTGCTGCTGGATTTTGTGGCCAGAGGTTTTTGTCAGTGTGGATAAACATGCCTTTGCAGCAGACTGCTGGTGATGTCTCCCCACTACCACATCTTGACAGAATTGTGCGGAAAAGTGAAGCAGAGCTCCCAGCCTGCTGCCACCTGACCACATGGAGCACTGGCATCTGTCAGTGCCAACTGCACGGGTTCCCTTGCACGGGTGGAATTCCAAATTCTGGCCAGATTATGCTGGGAACAAGTGTTGCCAGGGGTTATCTTTGTCTTGAAGTGGTAAGAGGAAATGCTGCAGCTTTCCTGAGCCAGATACAGTGGCTCAGTTTTGCAGACCTGAGATATTCTGGTGAGCCAGGAGAGGTGATAACCAGCTGGCAGTGTGTTCATAAAGGGCTGAAGCAAGCACATGTAATAGATACAGAACCATTATTGTTGTTAACAATACAAATATGCTTTTCCTTATTTCTTGCTGAGTGCCCCATTGGAAACATGCATATTTAATTAGCATTGATTCTTTCTGAGTGAATTGCTTTAAAACCTGGGATGATGGAGCTGTCTCTCCTGCTCAGACAGTATCACATAACCAGCCCTTCACTTCATCAGCACAATGAAATAATTCTACTCAGGCCTGAGAAGTTGCACTGCTTGGAGTGAAAATGATGACATGAAATTTTCAAACTGTTTTTGGCAGCAGTGTAACTATGTGGGTAAGGCTTGGCAGGAAGCACATTACAGATTTTATCTTTAATGATTTTTTTGCATCTACTTTATTTTATAGAAGAGTATGTATTTATTGGCTGGTCCTTGTAGAGAGGGGGGTCAGTATCAAGCATGAGGCAACTTTCCTGCAAGGCTGTCTCCTCCTGTCCTCTGTCCCACATTTAATACTCTCTTTTCTACAGGTGACCCTCCACAAGCTGCTGCCTGGATTGGCCAGTGTATCCTCTATTTGCTGATCATGGTTTTTGAGAAGACTGTGATTAGTCTTGTCCTGCTTATCCCTGGTTGGACAAAGGTAAGCAGTATTTTTCTAGCTGTAGCTGTTGTGGGGTTTTTTTTGTCTGCTTTGTCTGATTCATGATTCCCATTATTGAAAGACTTTAATCCTCACACTTACTGACATCACTCTGTAATCATTAGTTACTGCTTAAATTTTGGGGAATGTGACTTTCATAATGGTTTGGCTTTTGGTGCCTTCTCTTGCTAGTCAGAAGTTAATGGAATAAGATGATGTTTTAATTTTCTTTCCCATTCTTGGCCAAAATGGGCTGGGCTGGCAGCTGAGCTCCTTCAGTTCTGCCAGAGGATTTCTGTGTTCTTCAGTCAAGTCAGTCCATGTTGGTGTTTTGTGATCCTATGCTTAAACCAGGGGGACTCTTAGGGATTTAATTTGGATAGTGCTATTCAAGTACTGTGTTGTCTTTTCCTGCTCAGCTGTTTCTGTATGCCAGCAATGTCAATTGTGTTGATCAGGAGTTTATCTTTAAATAAGTAAAAACAATAGCCTGTGGGGTTTTTAGCTACATACCTGTTGGCAGGTAGGTGTGATGGGTGTGAAAACCTAATCCTGAGAGCCAGAGGTAACTCCAGTTTGGAGTCCAGGCTCTGAGGTACCAGGCACTGTGTGTAACTTGCTGGAGTTACCTCCAGCAGTCTGGGAGCACTTATCTCTTCAAGGCTTGTCCTTCAAACCCATTAGCCCACAGTGCTCACAGCTGGATGTGAACTTCATCAGCAGCACAAATCCAGACCCAGAAATGCTGCTGGATTCCTCTCTGTGGTTAGTGTTCATGGCTGGTGTCCTTGTTCTGCAGATGAGCTCCAGGGAGCCAAGGGAAGTCCCACCAGTTGTTGTCATGGATAGTTAGACTGAAAGACTCACAGAATTTATTTCTGTACAAAATCATATGTTTGGCTGCTGGGCTAAGGGAATGTCCTGTGTAATCTTTTAAGAGCTGGGTTGAAGCACAGGCTGCAGAGCTCTGGCTGTTCGTGCAAGAACACAATGAGTTTCCATCAAAGTCTTGTAACAGAGCTGTTCAAGTAATGTTTCTATATGTTTTCTCCTCTGCAGCTTCAGCAGATCCTCCTGGGTTACATCCCAAACCCTCAGCTGGAGCTGGTCCTGGTGATGTTTGTTGTGCCTTTCATAGTCAATGTAAGTGATGCCTCTGCAAATGCTGGATGGGCTGGTTTGGTCTCTGCAATCTATTGATGTAACTTCTTTCTCCCCAAGGCCATTATGTTCTGGGTTGTGGACAGCTTGATCATGAGGAAATACAAGCAGAAGGATACCCTAGACATCAATGGATCCATAGAAACTCCTCGGGCCAGGAGGACTGAGGAATCTCAGGTAAGACCAGGGATGCAAACTTGTGTTTCAGATCAAGCTGCAAACTTGTGGGATGGTCTGTGTGTTTTACCATGACCCTGTAACAGAACATCACATTGCCTGGACCTGAGATGTTTCATGAATGTGGGTGATCACCCTGCAAAGTCAAACTGACTCTAACCATGAGCAGTGTCACAGGCCAGGAAGTGTTGCTGAAACACTGCCCTCAATGATAACTGAGTATCTTGGGAGAATGAGCTGGCTTCTGCACTGATCTGTGTGTGCAGGCTAAAACTGTCACCCTGAGCTTTGCTCTATTTATTTCTAATTAATTTTGGCTGAGAAGAGCTTACTTTCCTCTCTGTAATTGTTAGCATCCCTTTTAGAGGACAAGGCTTAGCTGGGAATCCTATTTTTGTCAGCATTTGGTGTTTTTTCAACCAGATTATTGTCCCTTAGCTGGAGGAGGCTGTTTTGTGTACTATGAGCCCAACAGTTAAAAGTTACGGTGGGGGAGGAAATGCAGCAATTCCAGCAGACTTTGTTCTTCTTAATCTTGTGTGGTTTGTTGGGTAGGTGGTGTCTGCTTCTTACTGACCTTTGGCAGTGTCCACACTCTTGGTCCCTGGGAGGAATTCCCTTCCTTCTCCTGGCACCCAGGCCTGGTTTCAGTGTGTTCTGTGTACAACTGCTGATATCCTGCAGCTCACTGGCCAGACTTACCAAGATAAGATAATTTCTGGCAATCACAGCTGGCTCTTCTGCTGAGGAATTTGGGATGAACACAAATAGCTCTTTACTCTCCTGAAAGTTCTTTCATAAGGAGTAACTCAGCTCTTGTGCTGATAGATGGGATGGCCCATCAATGGTGACATTGCAGCACACACAGAGGCAGTGATGTTTTAACAGGGATGTTCTAACAGTGTGTGCTTGGGGCAGTCTGCACAGCAGGCAAGGCTTCTGTGTCCCAGGGCTGCAGTGGGGAAGTGGCCACTGCTCTTGCAGTGTCAGGGGAATCCACTTCTCTGGCAGGGAGGGCAGGCACATGTGAGCAGCTGTTAGACAAGAGAGTCACTCCTCCAGGGATAAGCAGCTCTGGCGAGGTCAGTGGTGGTAAATCAGCCCTGCCCTGCCCACTGGGTGTGTTCCTGAAGGCCCAGGGTCAGTCAGGATTACACCTGCTCAGGAGAAGAGCTAAGGAGGTGACATCTCTGTCTGAGACAAGGATCTCCTTCACAGCTTTTGGAGCCAAACCTTGCAGCATGCAGGCTCACAGATGGTGTCACAGGTACTGCTCCTCCATGGAGATGGAGCTGCACCTCTGCCTGGTTCCACTGGAGCACTGCAAGTGTTTTGTGACCTCTAGCTCAAGTTTGGGTAATCTGGAGGAACAACACCTGCTAATTTCCAGATGCTAAGAAAACCTCTTCTGGCAGGTCAACAGACAGGAAGTTTCAAGTAGTGGAAACAATTCCCACAATCTGCCACTTTCTGTCAAAGGTTTCTCTCAACTTCCAAGTACCTGACTGCTTTTCTCTGAAGACTTCAACAGAAATTCAACAATGTGCACGTCATCTGTTCATCCTGAAACCCTCTGGTCCATCACTGCAATGGAGCTTCCAAGGGGACTGGTTTCTCCTTGGAGCAGCCTGCAGGGATTGCCTCCTTTATGCTCAGGCATGTTCCTGTGCCTCTGGCCTGACAAATATTTTGGGCAGAGAAGGAAGCCTATGAAGAAATACAGAAGTGGGTGACCTGTTTTCCAACTCTTTCTTGGCACTGGGCCTTGAGGAATAGCCTTGAGCTCCTGCTTCAGGTGTCAGCTTCTTAAGCTGTGAACTGAAGATCATGTTGACTGGTTGAGCCCTACAGCTGGATTGACTGGAATTTGGGCTCAAAAGCAGAAAATGAGCATTTGCTGGGCTCATTACTGCTAATAACCTGTTCAGGTGGGAGAATTTCCTGTTTCCCTGCTGCCCAGTGGAGGAGGAAGGGGGGCTGAGGGGTGTAGGGCAGAGCTAATGTGTCCCCCAGGTTTATCAGGGCTCATCAAGGCTGTCTCACTGCAGGCGCCACCAGCTCCCCATCTCGCTGCCTGCTTGAATTTCAACCCTCTGCCTATCTCACCAATGGAGTATCATTATTTTCACATGAACCAGCAGTTTGTGTTTGCAAAAGGAGGGGGAGAGAGAGGAAGGAGAATGGAAAAGGTGAGCTGAAGTTAACCTGTTAAAAGCCCACACTCTGAGGGGGCAGCAGGAAACCTCAGCTCTGCCCTTGCCTTGGTGGAGCAGCTGGGCAGCAAGAAGAAACCCAAAAGCAATTCTGTTTCTGGTGTCATTTACTGACTCTGTGGCTGCAGCCAAGGAAGGGGCAGCCTCTTGTGGGCTTTAAAGTTCCTTTGGTGAACCAGAGGATGAGCTCTTGCTGTTTCTTTTACACTGAATCCCTGAAAGGGACAAACTCTCTCTTTATGGCTGGAAGAATTTCACCTTTCTTTCCCTCCATGCCAGTCTTAAGCTTTGTGTTGTTTCAGTCTCCTGCCCTGCCTTGCAAATGTTCATGGAGTAATTTTTTTTTCCCTTTTCGTGGGATAGAAAAGGATCTCTTGAATGCGAGTTTGCATCCAGTGCTGTGCAGCCTGGGGAAATTAATTCATCTGCAAGGCCCTTATTTTAGCTTTGTATGTGTCCTGCCCTTGACCCGAGGCTCTTTTCCCTTGCCCTTGTAACTCCCAATGAACTTCAGATCTTATCAGTGATTTCTTTGTTTCCTCCACTCAGGAAAACAAGTCAGTTTTAATAATGTTTTATTTGATCTTTTTTCAGTTGTTTTTTTTTTCCCCAGGGAGGTGGATGAGTTTCTGTTCCTTTCCTGCAGGCTCACATATTTAGAGACAACCCTTAAAGCAGAAGTCCAGTAACAGTGGTACTTGTGAGGAAAATTAAGGTGAAATAAGAGGCTACTTTGAGGCTGGAAGGAAAGTTAATATACAGCATGAGGGCCTGCCTTTGGTCAGGATGGAATTCAGCACCTGTCCTAATTCCCTTCATAAGGAACTCTGTATTTTGGCATTCATTAGATGAAGGTGCTGATAGACACCAATACAGAGCTGCTTACTTTATAAGTGTTGGAACACTTATAAAGTCCAAGAGCAAGGTGAATTTTCCTGTTGTTTAGCTGAGAAACAATTTTAATTTTGATTTTTCCCAATTTTTAATTAGCTCAAACTCATGGTAAGCTCAGGTTGGCCAGGTCCTTACAGGGACAATAAATGAAGGTGGGCATAGAGGTGCCTCTGGAAGGAAACTGTCCCATTTCATATCCTCCTGACCCATGGAAAATCATGCTGTGGAATGTGTGAGGTGTTAGAGGACTGCTGAATGAGACAGCAGCACATTCTCCCAGGACTGGGAAACCATGTCCCACTCCCAGCTGTGCCACCAGCCTGCTGTGATCCTGACCTGGATGCATCTGCAGGGAAAGAGCCTTGTCTAGGTTGTTTTGAAATCTCCCAAACTGGAGTTGGCTTGAAAATGATATGTGAGGATATGTCCTTTGGCTGTCATGGCAATGAGATGCCCTTTCATGGTGCTGCTTCCTGGGGAATTGTGGAAAGGTTACTGGGGGACTCTTGGCTTAAGTAGTTTCTTACAAGTGTGTAATGGGCAAGTAGCAGCTTTGATGGGTCTGGATGCACAACACTGTGTCCACTGTGCTTGGCTGCAAGGGGATTTGAGTTTTCAGCTGAAACCCACCTAAATCATCAGTTCAACAGGCCCCACAACCAGTTCGTTGCAGCGTGTCAGAGCTCAGTGAGTTCACAATGCTGCCTGTGAGTAATTACCCACACATTTCTTCAGGTTCAACAGCATCCCAATATCAGTGTGATAAACAGGAAATCTTCACGTGAGAGAGATGGAAACTTTCCAGTGTGTGTCCTGAGCCAAAAAAATTAAAATTCCTTGAGACCAGTGAGGGGGACAACAAGAGAGCTTAATCCAGTCTGCTGCTGTCCTTTGGGTGTCTGACTGTGAAGAGAACACCACTGGATGGAGGGGCTGGGGGGTGTGTGAGGGTGGGGAGCAGGAAATCTTCCCCTATGGCTCTTCTGCTCCTTTGAAGTCTCTGACTCACTGGAGTTCAGTTTTTCCTGTTTGGTGGTTTTGTTGCTGTGGTGACTGGCCCCGTGGGTGCTCCCTGAGTGCTGACAAGTGGAGGGCACTGAATTCACAACTGTGTGTGGTGATAGATAGAGACAGGAGAGATTACCCCTGCTCCTGGTTTTGCCCAAGGGATCTCTGGAATTGGTTGAGTTGTTGGGAATGTTCTGTGTGTGAGCACTGGGATGAAAGTCCAGGAACCATCCCTTGACTTAGGCCTTTGAGGCTGAAATCTGCTGATTCAGGCACAGGAGACTTCATAGTGACACTGCAGCTTCTCTTGCCCCAGTGTGGGTGTTTGAGGAGATGGGGGTAGGACAGGGTTGAGCCTGGTCTGGAGCACAGCCCTGATGAGAGGGAACTGGGGATGCAGGAGAAAAGGAGGCTCAGGGATGACCTTATTCCTCTCTACAACTCCCTGAAAGGAGATTGTAGCCAGGTGGGGATCAGTGTCTTTCCCCAGGTAACAACAACAGGACAAGAGGGAATGGCCCTAAGTTG
>VWZU01008059.1:2112546-2160687 GCA_013397095.1 Sterrhoptilus dennistouni | reverse complement strand
AAAAAAGTGCTTTTTTTACCTCAAACACCAGTGAGAGGTGTCACTGCTCTGCTTTGGCTCCCACAATTCAGACTGAGCCAGGAGATGCTGTGCCAGGTAGAAATGAGGTGCTGCCAAGCTGGGACACCACTCCTGAGCTGGCTGGCTGTGGCTGAAGCTGAGCCTGTAGCTCTGCTTGCCCTTCTGGCTGAGCTGTGGAGGTGACAAGCAGCTGGGGGCCTGGGAAAAGGTCTACATGTGGTACAGCTGTTCACAAAATATGTGGCCTCGTTTTTGTACATCTCCACTGAGGCTTCAGCCAGGCCTGAACATCCATGTGCGAGTTCTGTCCCATGAGGAGCAGAGCCTTCAGCTGCCCATTCTGCTCCCCAGGAAAGAGGCTGGGACAGCAGATCGTTGTGGTGCCTGTCCCCAAATCCATTTGGCTGTTGTTGTTGGAGAGATGGTCTAGATGACCTCGAG
Source organism: Sterrhoptilus dennistouni (assembly GCA_013397095.1). Classification (NCBI taxonomy): domain Eukaryota; kingdom Metazoa; phylum Chordata; class Aves; order Passeriformes; family Zosteropidae; genus Sterrhoptilus; species Sterrhoptilus dennistouni. Next base: position 2,160,225 of record VWZU01008059.1, on the reverse strand, counting down.
GCTTTACCCATCTGCCAGAGAGGACTGGATCTGGCAGCAGACCCCTCTAGGAATGCTTGACTCGAGCAAGCAGCACTAAGATCTGAGACCTTTGACTCCATCAGCATCTGTCTGTTCTCCTTTCTAGGTACTGCTCTCCCCAGACATGGATTTTGATCAGTCTGAAAGCGACCAGGATGTTTCAGGACTCCGGGGAACCAGCCAGAAGATGAAGCAGCCCAGCTATCAAGTGGTCATCTGACAGCAGCAGGGCAGGGGAGGTGGAGGAAGGAGCAGCACTGTGATCCTTGAGCTGGCCAAGGAAGGGAAGGGTGGGGAATACTGGGTGACCCTTGTGGATCTACAGAGGTCCTTCTGCCTGCCTCATCTCAGACCTATCCTGCAGTTGTCTTGTGGATGGTGTCTGTGCATCCTGTACAGGCTGGAGCAGTATCTGCTTTGCCTGTCTGCCCCACACGCAGGCACATTGAGGTTGGGGATACAGGGATGTATTTTCCCTGGCTGGACAACTGGGTGTGACTGTTTTTGGGGGTTTCTTTTTTTGTCAGGGCTAGAGACTGAAATTAAAAGATTGTCTGTATTTTTTAATAGAAAAGGAAAAAAAAAAGGCTCTATTCTGTACTACCTGAACTGTGACACTTTTATATGCACAATGCTCAAAATAATTGGTTTGCAATATGTATTTAAATGTCTTGCATTGGGAGGATTGTCCCAGTGCATCTGATTCTTTTTACTGTTTTATAAGGAATCCAATAAATATTTGACCTAAAATTGCTTCATAGATTAAATGTCTTCATGTGCTCAATGTTCTGCACTCTAAAGCAGTGAAAGGGGGGAAGGGGAGCTGTTGAAATCTTTCTTGACCGGGGGAAGGTTGTGTTTCTGCAGCAGGGCTGTTCTGCTAAACCTAGAGATGAGGAGCTTGAGCCACATTTTGGGTATCTGTGGTTGGGGTGTAGGAGCTGCCTCAGTGCAAAGCCCCTGGTGCTGCAGCATCAGCCTGTGCTGGGCTCCAGAGCAGGCTCAGAGCTGGATCCTTACAAGGGAGTGTTTACTGGGAGCTGACAACTCGCCCTCTACTTAGTTTAAAATAACAACTGGAATGTCTGCAGGATCTGATCCAGACTGAATCAGGAAGCCCCATTAGCTCTCCCTGTTTTGGGGGTAAGGAGGGACCTGGGGTGGCACTGCTGCTGCTGGAAAACACCCTGGGTCAGCCCAGGACTGGCATTTTTCTGCTCCAAGTGTGAAGCGCAGGGCTTTGCCCTGTTTGCTTATTTGTCTATAAACACAAAAATGCAAAACACTTTACAGCTGTCCTGGGGAGAGGGTGAGCACAGAGCAGCTGCACCACCCCACTCCCAGGCTGGATGCAGGCACACAGCTGTGGAGAGACCCATCCAGAGTCCACATGAGGGGATAGTCCTTGGAGCAGAGATCTGGGATCCACTGGGCTGGTATCCCTAGTGGAGCCAGGCTTTGCTTCTTGCAAGACAACTCCCCTTCAAATGATGGATGGGAATGATCTTTTATTTTCCTTTTTTCCCTTGTATTTTTCCCAAGAAAACAGCCCCTATTAAGGACTAAAAATTAAAGGATTTGGATTTTCTAAGTTGGATGGATTTAGATATAAAGGCTGAGCTTGGAGCATGTGAAGATACTTGGTGGGGGTTTCTTTGGGGTTTGGTTTGTTGTTTTTCTCCTGACTTCAAAGTGTTTGAAGCCTTAGATGCAAATCAAAGTCTCAGATGCCCCTCAGTGAACTAGACACGCTTGGCTACACTTGCAGCTGTGCAGCCTTAAACTCTTTTTCTGGAAATTAAGTCCTTTTTTGTATTTCTTAATGAAGGGTCAGAATCCTACTTCTGCTGGCACATCAAAAGGCTTTTGGAACACATGGCACACAGTGCTCTGAATAGATTATTTATATTGCTCAGTGCAGTTGGTTTCACAACACAACTTCTGCTTGTATGAGGAGTTCTGCACTGGTCAGGGCTGGAGTAAGTCCTGTGCAGTGTAAGGTTTTGACTGGAAATAGATTAAAACAGCTTCCCTACTAGAAGCTTGCTCCCTGTTTTGAGGAGTACTGGTATTTTGGAGTTTTGTTCTTGCTAAGGGGCTGCACCGTGCAATCCTGCAGTGGGCGAAGAGTGCAAATTTAGCCAAAGCAATGTCTTTGTCCTGAACTGGACTGTGAGTGACATGACCTTCATTTTAGCCCTTAGTTGAGGCTGTCTGAGAAGGCTCACAGTCAGCAATAGCAGGACAAGTAAGATGTGGGGGAAGGTTCTCCCTCTCAATCCCTGTGTAGCCAGTGCTGTTCCAGCACTCTGAAATGGTGCTGTGCAATTCTTTCCATTGCACTCCAGAATTATTGCTCAGCCTCATTCCTGAGTTGTCTGAGCAATGTGCAATCACCAGGCATGTCCCTGTGAATCCAAGTGTTCTGTGGCACTCTTGGAGATGAGAACAAATGTATTTTCACTGTAATAACTGTATAGAGGCCTGGGAGCTCTCTGGGACAGCATGAAGGGCTGTGAGGACCAAGCCTGAACATGTTCCCCCTTGTGAGAGAAGGAAGTGTGATCCCCACTTCAGAGCTGAAAGAACTTGAGATTTACAGTCCATGACCTGCCTTTGCTCTTGGGACAGCAGGAGCACAAACTCTTTTCCCATGTCCTATTCTACTGTATTTAAATTCTGTGGTTAAACTCTCATTTCAATGTGGGAGTAGAACCCTAGGGTCTGCTCTTGCCTCCTACCAAGTGTATAGAGACTAAAGAACATCAGTGACCTTTAATTTTCCACTGAAATTACTTTGGTTCCCAGCTTATTAACTCGTGAGTGGTTCTTTCAGTCATCTGGTGAGCCTGTCCAGCAGCATAAAACACACACAACCTTAGCTTCAAAGCTTGTTTTATCTTTGCCAAATGAAAGCTTCACTGCAGCGTTCACTGTAAAATATTTATTGTGAAATGGATAACTGGAGCTTTAAGGAGACCTTGAGTATATTGCTCCAGGTGCTTCATATGGCTGAGAAGTTGGACTTGATCATTGTTGTCTTCAGGCCCTGAAAGAAATGTGTTTCCTTGGCTGGAGGAGGAGAAATAGGAGCAATGATGCACCTGAATTATTAGCAGTAGATGTGTGTCTATATATATTATATACATATTTATATACAGAGGAGCTATGGGGAGAGCCTAAGACAATCACTCTCCTTAGCAACACACGTGGACAGCACAATGTGGGAGTAGAGGGAAGGTTTCAGGAAGGACAGTATGGAAACATCTGCCAAACCCTGGGGTGTCTAGAAAACCACTGCCACTTCCCTGTTCTCTCTGTGCCAGGGAAAATGTGGGCTCTGGGTGATCTTCTTGGGCAGAGAAGTCAACTTCACAGCTGTTCCTCCTCATCCTTAGTTTAAAATCAAGCAAACTGCAGAGCATTAAACCTCTTATTATTCCACACTCAGGACTGTGCTGAAGGTCTTGCCTTCAGCTCTCCCTCACAGGAGAGCTGTTTCTCAAGATAGCAGGGCCCAAAGCAGTAGTTTCTTCTTGATGTTCTGTTCCAAAGTACGAGCCTTGGCATGAGTTTTGTGCTAACTGAGCTCTCTAAGGATCTTCCAGAGTGCAGTTAAATGTTGCTGGTTGCTTTTGGCTGTTTCAGGCAGCAGCTCATGGTGTGAGTGAAGAAACCATCCTTGCCACCTGCTCTGCTGCCACGGTGCTTGCAGCACTAATGAGCTGATCAAGCAACTGGAAAATCACCACTCCACCCCCAGCAGCTGGAGCTCCAACAGCAACAATATGATTTAATTGTTAAATATGGAAAAAAAAAAGCAGTCAAGATTGAACCTATTTCTGTAGGTCTCTGGCAACTGTTTTCTCCTAACACATGGATATAATTTAATTCCTGGAGATGCTTCCACACCCAGCCTCCCTCCTTTTCAATTCTGGAAAGGCAGAGTATTCATGAGCTCAGTCTGGCCTTGCCATGTAAATGTCTTTGTGGTTGTCAAGTCCTCTTTGGACAAGTTGTCTGCTAAAACTCCCCTGTGGCTGATCTATAGCATTGCTCAGTGATGCCTCACTTTAAAATACACCACACAGCCTTGCAGTTTTGGGTTTGGAGCACCACCTGCAGTGGGGGTGGCTGGCAGACCCTTCTGTAACCTCCTGCTGCCAAATTCCTGCTGTGCACAAATTCCTGCAGCGTAAGGAAGGAGAAGCAGCCAGGGGAAACCAGGATGAAAATTTTTTGACAATTTGGAGTAAATAAAGACTTCCTCCCTGATTACAAAAGCAGCTAGAAATGTCTAGTCAAAATTCAAGAGGCTGCTTTGTAGGCTCACAAGCTGTTGTGGGTTCTGGTTTGCCAATAAGGAAATTTTAATCTTTGCTGAGCATAAGGGGTGTGATACTCAAGGACATCAAGGAAGGTCTGTTAGAAGCTCATGGTGGAACTTTGTTTCTTTCTGAGAGAGTCAAGACTCAAGAAATCACTAGCCTTGCAATGTTATTTAAATTGAATTGTGTTGAATCAACTGCTCCATGGAATGGGAGCCTGCACCACTCTTGTTGCTGCTGAGGACCAGAGGTGCTTTTTAAGCACACAGCCTGTGCACCAAGACAGCAATAAACCCCACTGAAGTTTTTCATCACTGAGGTTTTTCATCACTGTTTTAAGGGTTTGTAGTGATTCAGGGAACATCATCTAGTGGCAAATCCAGACCTCATCCCACTAACCAGGAAAGCAATACCCTCCTGTGGCCTGTTGATTCAAGGTTTTGATTTTGTTTGATGCTAATGGGTCACTGCAGATGAATATACACCCACCCCTCCTCTCTCTTTCTTTCCTTTCCCCATGGACCAAGGTTTGAGCAGGAGCTCCAAGTCACTTCTTTGCAAAGCCTATCACCTCAGCAGGCACTGTGCTGTATGATCTGCCTTTCATGGGGTGACTCACCAGCCCCAGGGGTGTTGCACAGATCCCTGCATGGGTTTATTTTAAGGCCAGCAGCCTCTGCACTGTTCACTGGCTTATTTCTCCCTCCCTTCCCACTGGGAGACCATCAGTCATGCCTTCAACCACATCCTTTCCCCCAGCCTTCTTTTCCTTCAGGAATTTGATGAACATTCATTTAGCATGAAAGAGAGACAGCTGATTTCCAAGGACAAAATCCTTGGTTTCTTTGGCACCAAAAATTAAGAAAATATTCATAAGTTGCTTCAGAGGGGGACCTGCTGTCACACGTGCTGCCACAACACATCACTGTGATGGGTCTTAAAGGCTGTTAATTGTCCCAAAGGTGCTCCCTGTGTCGAAAGGATGAGAGGCCAAGTAGTCCCTGTAGCTCCCATCGATCAGTTTGTCCGCGTTGTTTTTGGCAAACCAGCAGTCGACCTCCTGCTGGCCATTGAAGATCCTCCTCTGCTTCCACACCACAGGAATGAGCCTCCCCTTCACCTGCAGAGTGTTTGTAGGGTTTGCCTTCAATGCCTCAGTTTGGTTCTGCCCGACCTCGTGGCCACTTGTGTTCAGGGATTCCTGAAGAAGCTTAACTTCGTGGCTCAGGAACTGACCTGCAAGGCAAGATAAAATATGAGTACGTGACTGGCTGATTTGTGCCTGTTTATACATTTTTGTGGTTTGGTGGTTTGGGTTTTTTTTTTGGTAGGATGCATTTGAGGATTCTCAGTTTATGGATTTGTAAAGGGCTTCTCTGCAAGAGCAGGATGAATCTTGTTCCTGTGATTCATTTCTAAGTCCCACAAACATAGACGTTAGAATAAAATCCCTTTTTTTTTTTTTCCATGGGTCACTAAAGAGGTTTTTTAGCCACCAGTAGTGAGTTCCCTTCTGTAGGACATGGTTACTAGAGGTTAATAACCCACACGATGTCCATTAGCAAGCAAAAAGTCCTAGGCTTGAAGAGTCAAATTCTGTTCTCTTGCCTTCCTGGGAGCAAGTTCATGTAGTCCAGACCTAAGTGTGAATTTAGAGGTTTGTCCATGAGAGTGGCCTGAGTACAAAATCCCACTCCTAAGGAATCATCTCCTGCTTCACCTGGGGGTGTCTAAGTGGCACAGAAACTATGGCAGAAGTTTTGGAGTTCTGCACCTATATATGACCAAAATGATCAATATTTCTCATTGGCTGAAATAACACAATGATCTGGTCATCAGCTGAGCCTACCTAAAGCCTCGTTCCTTCAAAAGGTAGGAGTGGCTCTTCTTCCATTTTATGTTTGAAAGAAAGGGGCCACAAAAAGTTCTCATGGAAGATTTGGTTTCTGTCTCTGTACTGGGAGAATCAAGTGTGTGTATTCTAATAGTAACTGTACTGAACAATCATTAAAAGAGTGGAAATGTGAAAACCAGGCACCACTGGGATAGGGAGAGAGAACTCCTACAGGAGAAGACAGGAGAGGAATTGGAGGTGCTAGAAAAAGAGAAATTGTTTGAGAGAGGATGTGAAAGTCTCACCTGGGAACTTAATCCCCACCTGCCTTCTTCCTTCCCTCCTGTTTCTGCTCAGAAATATAATTTTTGTCTGATTTACAGCTCTGAACCTGAGAACCTGCCACCTACCCAGCAGCCCGTGGGAGTCAGAAGAGAGGCCTTTGCTGTTGGAGATGTAGAACCCCAGGTGATTCCTCTGGTATGGGGCTGGCTTCTTGTAGTGGTGGATGAGGATGACAAAGCTGATGGAGTCCCGGATGGTCACGGTGATGTTGGAGTAGGCAGAGATGGACACCTCGAGGCTCCTGCTTCTCACAACAGCACTCCTGCCACAGGACAGGACAAGCCTTTCCCCATCATCCAGGATGACCCTCTTGGGTGTGATCTCCAGGTAAGACCTCTCTGGCTTATTGCTGAGGATGGTGATGGTGCTGAAGTAAGTCCGATGCTTCTTGCGGCCGTTGGGTGGTGCAGGAGCTCCAATTAATTGCCCATTCACAGTTACACCTTGCAGGAAAACAGTCAGTAAATGAAAGCTGGAACCCAGGATCACAGGATCACAGAATCACAGAGCAGTCTGAGTTGGAAGGGGCCCAGCAGGAACAGGTCTATTGTCTCAATGACACCAGCCCTGTGACTGAGGACATGCAGGCTTGCCACCTCGTGCTCAATTATTTCACTTACCAGTATTCAAATGAGTATAATCAGTCTGTTATAAAATTATTACCTCATACAGAGCACATAAATTTACCCAAGCTCAGAAATACTGGTCCTCTCTGCAGGCAGGTGCCCCCAGCCCCATTAATCCCAACACAATGTACTCAGTGCCACAAAAATACAACCACTTTTGACTGTTCTAATGTGCAGATCCCACTGGGTTAATTAAAGCCTAAATGTCCACAGTAAGATTCCCAGTCATTTTAATAATTTTTGTGACCTACTGTCCATAAGACAGTGACTCACTTCCCACAAGCCTGTGAACACCCACTGAAGAGTGGCAATTAAGGAGGAGGCTTGTTGCTAACCCAAGCTAATCCCAAGCCATTGACACTGAGATGAAATGTCTCCATATCCCATTATTCCTCATGGGATCTCTCATTTCTGTCTTCAAAGACTCAAGGTTCTAGTGCTACAGAGTCTGTTTTCCTCAAGCTCATTCTTCATTTGAGCCACAAAATCGTTCAAGCAGTAGCACAAACAGTCTGTGAAAGAAGTGGAAGAGAAACATTGCCTGGAGCTGTATTTTACTAAAGTAGACATGAACACAGAAATATGGGGGCTAGACCACTGCCGCACAGAACAGAATCCTTACAACATTATTGGGGGCTTTTGTAAAACAAGCTTGTGAATCGTCTCTGGTTTTGACACCCCTTTCTCCCACTGTTGCCCTGAGCAGGACATAATCTGCTTATTAGCTGCCCTGCTTAGAATTCCAGATGGGATCAGACCACACTTTGAGCCCCTGAGGCTCAGATTGGCTTGGGTAAAGCAGATCCTGGATCATGTGGGTTTTCTCAAGACTGTCATGACTCTCTAGCCAGTTTGGTGGTTTCTTGACCTAAAGAGCCGTGGTGCTTGGTGAGCCTGTTTGGGTGCCTTGCTCTGTCCTAAACCAAACAGAACTGTAAGTAAATAGGGAAATTCCCACAGCAGAACAATTTTGGTGAGTCCAAACCTTTTATTTGCAAGCTGTGACTTTGTAACTGGGTGAAGCTGAACCATAGAAGAAACTTTTTCTAATTTCCTATCACTTTCTTGCCTGTGAGTCACCTTGGTGCTTGGTCTGCTGGGGGGCTGGCCTTACACTTTGAATTTCCTCCACAAGAAACTGCTTGGCTTGGATGCTCACCAGATTCCCTGTGATCAGAGACCAGCCTGAGAATGTCCCCTGGTTCTCCATCAATATTGAAGCAGACAGAGAACTTGCTGGAGGGAAAATCAATGACGAAGTGAGGGTCCCCATCCGCTGGGAAGACACAGAAAATGAGATAAATGGGAGAGGCTGACACAAAACTGCAGCGTCCAAGATTGCAACAAAGCTGCTGTTTAAAGTGTGTTTGTCCCTGTTTTTTTCTAAGTCCTCCTGGTTTGTTGTTTTTAGAGGGTCAGATGGAGTTTGCCAGGAAATGCCAAGTTTTGCTTTGTTTTTTTGCAAAGATTGTTTTGTTTTTCTCACAGAAGAGGTTTGGTTTTCAATGAAAACTCAAAACCCAAAACAGTCCAGATGAAAACCAGGATATTTTCTTCCTGGAATATAATTTCAGTGATTTATGGGAATTATCATGTAGGTGTTTTTGAACTCCTCCATTCTTTCTTGGCAAGCTACATCCCCCACAGCACACAGAAATGTACTTTCTGACCAAGGGTTGCCACATGGGTCCACCTCACACTGACCCCTCCTGGCCCTCAGTATGAGATTGGAACAGTCTTCAGCAGCTGTTGATCCCACAGTCTTAATTTTTTAACAATCCTTGACCTATCATCAACTATCAGACAGCTGCCATTAATAAGGCAAGCCAAAAATCCTAGTTTCTAGGGTAAAATGGACCCTATCAAGAAAAATTCAAGTCAGAATTCTTGATATGGACTTATTCTTTGGTGTTTAATATATGAAAAGTTAAGTAAAGGTGCAAGACCAACAGGAAAATTGCAAAATGCTATAGAATTTTCTCTTTTTTCCATTTTCAACAACTTTTTTTTTTTACATTTCAGCATTATTATTTTTAAAAGGTTTTCTCAGTATTTCTAGTACAGAGATAATGTGTTTCTCTTTTCCTCTAAACTGCAGAAATCTCAAACATGAGGATCAAGTGTTGTAGATCATCTTCCTTGCTCACACTCCTTCTCATTACTGATCCTCTCAGTATTTTGGTTTTGTTTTCATTTTTTTCCCTACTCTGTAGGTCTGACAAACAAAATTTTGGCTGGTCACTTGGATGGTTATACCACAGTGATATGCATCCATAAATCAGCCCCCATTATTTTGCATTATTAAAGGCATGAAAACAGGCACTGACCTGAAGTTTTGGAGATTTTAATTCTCTGTTTATCTTGCCCTCTGCGTATACCTAGAATTGAGGAAGGAAGGCTGTTACAGTTAATTACTGAGCAGCAGAAAGAGAAATATTATAATAATGTTCCCCAGATATTAGTCAGAGAGATTATGGGATATATTCCTGCAGCCACTTTAGATTTCATGTAGAACAAAAATTTTTCTCCAGTAGTTTCTACAGAGCAGGAAGAGCTTCAAGAGGGTGAATGAGGGGCCTAAAAGGTTTACTAAAGGTTACCCAGCCCACAGTTAGCAAAAGTGGTATGAAAATCTCAGCTTTACCCCTCAGTTCACCCCTGTGCCATGAGACATTGTCCATACAAAAAGATTTTTTACCAGAACAAGGTTATTCCTCTCTCATACCTGGTGGGGCCTTGTGCCCCTGCAGGCTCTGCACCTTCTCCCCTATGCCATCAGTAGAAGGGCTGATAAACTCCTCCTGAGGTGGCTCTGAGTGGAGTCCAGCCTCTTTCATCTTCAGAACAGTGAAGGGGGTAACGAAATTGTAAGCCAGGGCCATGGACTTGGCTTTTTCCATCAAATTGTCCTTTTCCTGACTGTCATCGCTCTTCAGCCGAGAGTTGAGCAATTCCTTGATGGTGAGATAACTCCACGCCCTCTCGATGTAATTATTGTCACCTTTGCCATCCTCCAGGCCAGGGACACCCCTGATGTCATTCCTGCTGGGCAGGTCAATGGCCACATCTGTTTTGAGGAGGATGTACTTCTTGGAATTGCTGGCAGTCACCTCCACGTGGAGTTTATCCGAGGTGCGGTTGATGAGTTTGCCCGCGATGATAATTTCAGAGCCATTGAAGTAGTTGGGGAAGAAGTTCTGGGTGACCTGCTCCACATCGTCCTCAGGGTAATCAACACGGATGTCAGAGAGAAGGGGTGTCCCTATTTCATCATAGAACCTTAAAGCAAGACACATTTTCCACTGTTAGCACTGTGTGAACACACTCTTGCACTTGGACACCAACAAGGACAGAGTTGGGTTATCTGAAATGGCTCCTAAGCCATTCAGGGGCAGTTTGAGCCATCAAAACCCAAATTTAACTACCATATCCACTCTAACTTGGCCCAAAAAAACAGGATGGGGAGGTCTTTGCCATTTTCAAAAGCTTAGTGGAAAAAGCCCTGAGAAACCTCACCTAAATTTGAAGTTAGCTCTTCTCAGAGCAGGATGTTGAATTACAGGATTTCCAGAGGTCCCTGTAAAACCAGTCTCTGCCTCATTTTAGTCTTCACTGTTTCTTAGGCATCTAAACAGAGCCTCTTAAGTATGTTCAGAACCATCTCAGCATGGCCTGACAGTCACCCCCCTTCCATTATGGTTCCAGATCTCTGCAAGGAGATATTTGTGACCACTTAAAAATAAATTATTGGCTTCTCAAGATTCACAGAAAGAACTCCAGTTATTAAAAAATGTACTTATATGAGATGCTGCTGCCCACAGGTTTCTAGTGGTGTTCCACATGGTATCCCAGAGCCACAAACTGTAAGGCCAAAATGTTAGGTCCACCAAAACTGAGGAGATTCCAGACCAAAACGAACAAAAACAAAAACAAAAACAAACAAACAAAACAAAAAACAAACAAACAAACAAACAAACAAACAAAACACCAGGAAATCGAAAAGACCAAAGAACCAAACCAAAGCTTCTGAATCTCAGAAAGACCCCTAGATTGGGTTGGTCAGTGTAGGACAGGCAGGAATACAGTTTCCTGAGGGTCAGCAGAGAAAGAAAATCAAGAAGGAATCTCTCCATACCCCCCATAAATGAGGGCATTTCCAAAGAATGGAGGAACTCTATATAGAATTATGTATATATACATAATTCTGCTATATACAGGCACCCTGGCACAAAAGAACTCACTTCCTCATGGCTAATGTTCTGTTGGAGCAAGGCATGGCTTTCAAGGAATGCCTTGTTAACGTGACCAACCACACTTGGGAGAACACCTTGCACAAGGCTCAAAGCCCAAGTTTACAATGCTGTGTTTTCCCTACAGCAATGTGCTTTTGAAGGTTCCTCCCAAGCTGCTCCAAGAATACCATATTTCCCATTTAAATGCCAAACTGCTCATCTCTTGGCAAGCCATTTGAGTTTAATTTGGTAAATAAACAAAGAATTGGCCTCAGCCCATTTTTTTTAGTTCAAGCTGCATTTATTTGACACATCTGGTTAAACAGACTGTCTGGAAGCTAAAGTCACACTTTCTGCTTTATTCTCTCTCCAAGGGAACTCAAAGCCTGAATTGGTTGACTTTCTTTTAAAGTCTGTCTGAGCACTCATTGTCTTTCTTTCATGCAGAGACCTCACCAGCTTTAAAAACATGACTGAATTAAACTTGAAAACTCTCTGTAAATTAACTTATGAGTTGTAACAAATGGTGGAGTTACACAACCTGTCTTAAAGTACAATTCAAGGAAGTATCTGTATAAAAATACAACCTGCCGAGCATTAAAAAAAAATTACACTGGCACCCATTTAGGTTTTCCCTCCAACTGAGGTTTAATTGGCCTCCAGCAGTGATTGTGCTTTTCTGTGCAAATTTGGCACCAGATGCCAAATGGATTTGCCATGACTGAGCTTGATAAACAGTGAGCTGCTCATCAGAGAGAGTTGTATGAACAAGTATTTGCAGCACTGGGCTCCCACAGCCCAATCAATCAGAACATCCTCCATTTGCCAGGGAATGCCACTTGCTATCCAAAATACGTGTCCTGAGGAGGAAATTATGTGGGTGGAGTGACAGATGGATCTACACGATTTAGTTGAGAAGGAATTCTTGTCCAAGCATAACTCCCACAGAAAGCAAAGCCCTGGTGGAAAATGCTTGGATTTATTGCTCCAGAGGAGTTTAGGCATGAGCCAGGAGAGGTCAGTACTCAATAACTGTCTCTTTTTGGTTTCTGTGGTTAAAACACCAACATTTTGGGAGTGAAAGCCAAACATTTTTATTTGGAAGTGCTGACACATTGCCAAACATTTTGGTCAGAGCTGTGGTCACATAACTTTCTGCTGTTCCTCACCAGGGTCTCCCCTTGGACTACAGCTCCCATATCACATAAGAGGAACATAATCTCTAGCACTACTGAAGGATGAGGATTTCAGGAAATTTATGAGGAGTTTGGGTCACAAAGAATGAGGAAATTAAGTGGCTATATGGTTATCCCAGGAATGATCTTAGTGTGTTGCTCAAAGTCAAATATTTGGAATCTTGGGCCAAAGGTTATCATTTCCAAAAAACAAAGAAATGGGTTTTTTGATCCAAATTGGAATCTTCAGTCCTGATCCCCTCCATGCTGTTTATGTTGTTGATTTGATGTCTGAAGTGCATCCTCTCCTTCCACCATCTGCCTGTGAGGAGTTGGCACCTGTTCCCCCCAGCTCTATGGGTTTACATATCCAAAACAATGATCTGACTTAGGGAAACAAAGGCCTTGTTCTGAGGGTCTGGGAAGCTCCAGCACATCTCAGGGGGTCTGCTAAGAAAATGCAAATTTCTGGGTACCCATTCAGAGTATCTGATCATACTCTGCCTGTCTCAAGCAGAGCTGAGCCTCAGGGAAACTCCAATTTCTTACCATGCCGCACCGAAGGATTTTCCATCCCAAAATGCTTTCCCAGGGAACCCAAAGAACAGGAAAGAAAGCAGAACAAACCCCTTGAGGTGGCTGGCTGCATCCTCATCCTCCTGGAAAAGCCTGGTCATGCCGCAGTTCTCCAGCGCCATCCTCTCCAGCAGCTTGTGGTCCACGTCGTTGCCAATGCCGATGGTGAAGAGGCAGAATTTATCCCTGATGGCATCCTTGGTGTTGCTGAGGATTTTGGAGGACTGTGTCTCCCCGACAGTGGGCCTCCCATCCGTGAGGAAGATGATCAGGGACACGCTCCTGGCGTCGATGTCGTTCTGAGCGATGTAATCGTTCAGCAGCTTTGCCCCAGTCTGCAGAGCCTCGTTAATGTTAGTCCCTGGGAAGGCACCAGAATGGTTCGAGATCATTTCTCCTTCTAAGAGTGGTGTGAAGAATTTTCCTGAGCTCCCTTTAGTGAGGTGACAGCTCCTCTGGACATCAGGATGTCCCTTTTCTCCACATGAAGTGGCTCTAGCCCTTTAATTCAGCTCAGCTCTGTTAACTCAGCACCAGTTTGGCACAGCTGTTTACGGTCTTATGAATTGAATTATGAATTTCAGTCACGTGAAATGGGTGCTGAATGTCTCAATGTACAACAGTCAGCCTGGTAAATACTCATACTATGTCTGGCTGGTAGGAACAAAAATTGTTAAACTTAATTATGGGACTCTCCCAGATGGTATCTGAACTAGGAAAAGTTCTGCTCGTTTTTTCTCCTGAAGGGCACAACACTTGGAGTCAGGAAAAAAAAGCCTTCAAATGGGAGAACAAGTGGATAGGTTTGTTCTTCACACCCCAGGGGATACAAAGTTTAAAGAGCTTGGTTAGCTGGGGAGCGTGTTTGCACAAAACAACTGGCTAGTGAAGAACAGAACTGCCTGAAGTGGGGTGGGAGGGAGAAAACAAAGTAAATGAGGGAACAGATGTACATTAGAATAGGCATGAAAAGGATACAAGCCTACTGTGTGTTGAAAAAAAAAAAGAAAAAAAGGAAAACAGGAAAATGAGTACAAGTATTCCCTTTCTCCACGTATTTCTAATCAAAGCACAGAGGGATTGGCTGTGGGACCTTTGCAAAATCAGCACATTGTGGTTAAAAACAGCTCTTAGAAAACAAAGCAGGTGAACTGGGTTAAGAGCCATACACAGTTGACTGCTGGGGGTCTGGAAAGGGACATCTAGGAAGGTTATCAACAGGATGTGATAGCAAGTCAGCCCATACAGCATGAATCTAGAAACTCAGTGTGCACAGCTCCAGTGACTGCAGTAAGACAAGGAACAGGAAAGCAGCAAAGACTTCTGAAAAGTCCTCAAAATCCTGACTATCTTCTGCAAAATGGTTCTCAACCAAAAAACCTGCACCCAAACATCCTAACTCTCTCAATCTCCAGGCAGATCCAAAATTTCAGAAAGAATTTTTTCCCCAAAACCAGAAGAAAACCATGTCATGTAGCAGTGTGTAAATTTATACTCAGTTGTATCATAGAACTACCAAGCCCTGAAAACTGCCTTTTGCCACATGCTCAGGCATTTAGCAGCAGGATTTTTCTCCAGTTTCTTTGGTGTGTAAGTACAACACAGGGGTGTAACCTGTGTTCATGTTCTTTCTGTGTGTTCATGTTCAATGGAAGGTACTCAAGGAATAGCACCTTTATAGGGAAAACACAGAATTAGCCAAAACTGAAGTGCCTGTGGTGGTGAATCTCTGCACCTTCCTGTTGAGCCACAGTCAATAATTTCCTTTTACTTCTGTTCTCTGGCAGGTTCATGGGCAAAGCCAGCTGGTTCCTGCACAGCTCTCTTGGCACTTCAGGAGTAAAAGGCTTTGTTCTCTGAGTTTAGTCCCACTATTGGTAATTGTTTAACTGGGCAGGTCCCTTAACCACTTCCTAAGCAATTCCTCTCACAACAGGAGAGAGCTCAGCCAACCATCCTGTTTGCTGTGTTTTTCCATCTGAGGGTTTCCTCTGCTAGGAGTGGTCACTGCTCAGGGGCAGCCATGGGAAGGCCCTCCCTGACCTTCAACCAGCTGTGACCACCTCCATGGGGAAGGATTTGAATAGGTCATTTTGCAGATCTCTGGGCACAGCTGCTGCAATGTGTTTGATTACAAACCTCACTGTAGTTGGAGATTTTTTGTACTACTGTCCATAGCCTCATGGGAGGCCTATGAATCAAATTAAAACTCATGCCTGCACTCTGCCACTGTTCTGGGGTTTTTCTCTGCCCACTTCCCTCCAGGCAACAAGGCACAAGCAAAAAAGGCCAAGAAATTCTTAAATATTTTTGCTGCTCCTTAGTAGAGACAAGACAGTGATAGGTGAGAAACTAACTCCTGCAGAAGGCAGTCCCACATCCCACAGTGTGTGCTCCATCCCTGGGGTTTCTAGCCCAGACAAAATCATGGCTCACAGAGCCTCTCAGAAACTACACAATACTGGCACTGTGTGTCCTTTGCCAGGACACGTTTTCATCTGTGTCCTCAAGAAACAACCTTGGAAGCTTTCCCATTCTGAGGGTGTCACCAGATAAACAGGAGAATGGAACCAGATTGGGTTTAATAAGAATACAGAATCACAGACTAATTTTGGTTGGAAGGAACATTTAAAGGCCATCTTGTCCAAACCCCCTGCAATGGGCAGGGTCTGAGGAAACCTTCCCATCATGTATGTTAATGAAGAACACATCACCCTGAGTGGAGGAGAAGGGACCCTCTTGTCCCATGACCTAAATCCCAATATCTTTTTATTCCATATGCTCCAAGACCACTTTCACCACCCTCTGTTCTGTTGTATTCAGTTGGATAACACAATTAATCCCATCTGTATCCCTGATCGTACCTCCAGTAGGTGACATGTTATGGATGTACTTTTTGGCATCCCTGATGTTATTTGGGGTAACTGGCACCAGCCTGTCCTGCTGCCAGACCTTGATTCTGTTGGAAAAGCCAATGATATTGAAGTGGTCCTCAGGCCTTAGGTCCTGGAGAATTGTGAAGAGAGCTTCTTTGGTCTAGAAAGAGAAAAGAGAGCAGCAGACACAGCTGTCAGTGTTTCAGTGGGCAAGAATTTAGTTTTAAGATGTTTACTGGTCTTCTAGATATTTCTACACTGCCCGTTTGGCTGATGAAGAAAATTGGGATGTCCTTCTCTAGGCCTGATCTCTGTGGTGCCAGGGGCTTGGCAAATATGAGATGAAAAACAACTCTTGCTCAAAAGGTCTTGTGAGGCACGTCTAGACCTATCTAAGCTTAAAAATTGGGCATCACAATTAGGATAAAAGCTCTCAGTGACTGGGAGAACCATGTTCTGAATTAAGGGACCATGAATATTAATGACTAATACCAAACTTAGAGTTTGTCTAATACCCTCTAGACTAGCAGTAAGCTGCAAGTGGCATATATTTAAAATAGGTCACTTATAAGTTAAAAAAAACCCTCTAAACATGTCAAAGGATGCACATTCTCTGTTCACAATTAGGATACTATTTGTTACATATACACTCTAATGAATAGTTTCAGCAATTAATAAATGTTTAGGTTAATATATTCCATTAACCAGGTATAAAAAGGAGTCCTGACCAGTCATTGCAGATTCTACCTGCCAGTCAGTTTTGTCCCAGGCATATTATTTTTCATCAATATGCCAACTGTTCATCATCCTATTTAAACACAGGGAACAGAGTGAGGAAAGCTGGTCACAAGATGAGCTCTTAACAAAGGAGGTTCAGGATCCTGGGTTCTGGGAAAGCCAGACCACTGAGGAAAAGTCAAGAGGAAGACAGCAGAGGTGTCCAGCTCCCCTCAGTGAGACCAGCTTGGATTTAGCAGCCATGCAGCTGCATTCACATGGAGACAGACTTCAGCTGAGTAAGACTCTGAGAAGTTTCCCAAAAAGCAGCCTCTGTCCATGCAAACATACCTTATATTTGGATGCAAAACACATGGGAGGAATATGAGGCAATATCTAAGCAGAGGAATCAGCAGATTCTCAGCTCAGCCCCTTCTTGGCCACCATTAACCCTCCTAAATTCCAAGGAAAGCTATGCAGGAAATAATACAGTGGGCCCACCAGCATGTGGAGATTCCTCTCATGCCTGTCACGAAAATATGTGAAGGGCTTGTCCAGAAAATAATGTAGAAGTAATCAGCAGTTCTGGAAACCACATAAGCCTAGGCCTGATGTTGCTATGTGAAGACAGTTTGGGAAAGGGCTCCAAGGACTGATCAAGCTGTGTCATCAATATCCCTCTGGATTCTGCATGGCAGATGATGATGCAATGATGCAACTGCAAACAAATCTAATCCTCACAGCTGGTGCCTTGGCTCCCAGTCACCTGAAATTAAGGGGAATATTTCCCATAGCTTCAAATATTCTGGAGCCAGGTCTGGAAACTCTCCCTGCCTGTTTCTGTCCTCTGTACAAATCATTTCCCTCTGCAGGGATCTCAGGATTAATCCCTCCATTTGCTTAGCTGGAACATTTCTCCACGTCCCACCACTGTTTCACAGACAAGAATATTAAAGCAAATGCTGGTGGAAGAGATTCTTTCAAAGAGAAAGGGGAGAACTCCACTAGGTTCACATCATGATATGCATCAAACCAACCTTCACAAATATGAATTCCTGCCCCAAACATGGAGGCTGTCTACTGTTTAACAGTTCACAGAAACTGGCAAAATTGGGCTAAATAATCAGCTGTTTGAAAAAGAAGAGAAGTCTTACTCTCTCTCATCCCTCCTTTTAGAACACCCTTTGTATTGTAAAAATGCTTCAGCTATTCCATGACCTCACCCTTCAGAGACACCCTCTGTCAGCATCCCATTTTACAGAGAGGAAAGCCCGGCTACTTTTGTAATTATGTCAAGGTCAGAAAGTGAGAGGTTCCCAAAATCTGGGGTTTCCAGCCCACAGTTCAGTCAGCCAAACCATCCCACACATGCACAGGCAGCAACCACACAGCAGAGAAAAGGACTCTCAGATTTATTCCATGGTAACAAGGTTGGCCTGAGTATTTATCCCTCAAAAAATGGATCAAAGTGACAGAAAGTGAAAATGGAGAACCTTCTATCCTTTGTGTGAGGATGCCATGCTCTGCTGAAGGGAATTTGGGCAGGGTGTTAAAGCAAGGAGCAATGAGACCACAAAGCTCCCTATATGCACATCCCTCCTCTACTCCCACAAAGAAGAGAAACAGAGGTTCCTAGAGGCAATGATTGGAAGAAAACCTCCCCAAATCTCATTATCTATGTTACAGCTCTGATTATAATTAACATTGCTTGACCTCTCCCATTACAAAACCCCTCTTTTCAGTTTTTTTTCCCAACTCTGTGAAACTGCACTTTTCTCAGAGGGATTTACTGGGCCCAAATAAGCTCTGCTGTTTTCTGAGAACAAGGCAAGAGGAGAAATAATCTTGCTTTGGCCTACTTGCAGAGAGGCTGCATCTCACTTTCCTTGTGCTCACAAATTCCTTTTGACATTCTTGCCTGTGTTCAGCCAAAAGAAAAGGAAAGGAAAAGGTAAAACAACACAGAGCAGAAGTAGCTTGGTGTACACAACATCCAAGCTAGAATTGCAGAGAGGATCAGGAGGGAACAGAAACAGACATTCCCAGGAAACCCAGCACTACCCCACACCCTCATACGGGGGCCAAATGTGGGGCTGGGACCATCTCTCTACCCCCTTCCTTAATTTCCCCTTTGCTTTTTGTCTCATTTCTGCCTCTCCACGGAGTTTGAGTCAATTTTTCCCAGGAAAAACTTCTGCCATATTTTAATGGATATGCACTGACAGGCTGGATTCTGGCATCTGTATCCTGTGCTTGCCTCTGCAACTTAAATTAAAACCCTTTGCATTCATGTAACATGCAGACAAACATATGTACAAGAGTGCGTGTGTGCACATGGTTTTGCTCCAAAGCAAACACAGTAAGGGAGGCCAAATGGTTCATTCTCCTGCAGCTTTTAAACTCCACCCACAGTAAAAATAAAGGGTGGGATTCAGCTTTCCCCACTCTGTCATCAGAAAGCTGGGCATCACAGCTAATCCTGCTCGAGGCAGGGGAAGCCACCTCCAGGGAATAATCCATCCCATCTGTTTTGGGCAGGTTTGAGGATGGGCTGAGTCACTGGCAGGAAGTGTCTGTCTCCAGGCATTGCCTTCAAGCAGAGAAGGTGGACTCACCTCAAGAACTAATCCTGCCCCATTCTGAGCATTCTGATTCTTGCTGGAGACAAAAGGAGCTGAACTGTCTCTCCACCTCTCCCAGAGTGCTCTGAATCCCCTGTCTCTTCCCATTTCCATCTCTCCTCCCAGCTCATAAGGACTCCCAGGTATGTCCTAAAGCCTGCAGTCCTTATGGGGTGGCAACAACATGCTTTGCTACCTACCAGCATTCCTCCCCCACTAATGGATTATGAGAGAGATGTGACTTCCCTCAGAGTGCTGGATGTGATTCAGGGGCTGGCAGGCAAAAACAGCTTTTAATAAGGAGAGTATCTTGGTAAAAGTGCACTGCTTGAAATCCTGAAGGACTCAGCTATGACCAAGTGCAGTTGGTGCCCAGCCCTCTCCTCCCATCTCCACCAGACCCCTGCAGGCAAGGCTTTGCAAAGCTCTTCTGACTGCAGCTTCAGCTGGGACACAGCAGCAGGTTTCTGCTTCTTCCTTGTAGAGCCACAGCTGGATCTTCTCCTGGCTCCAAGGAGCCAAGGGCTGTGGCTGCCATGGGATTCCCAAACTGCTCTGCTGCCAGTGGGGTTCTTGCAGTTCCGCTCCCACCAGGTCCCAGTGAGTCATTCCACTGAAACTCCTGCCAAAGAGGCAGAAAATTAACCATTTCTGCCCTGCTGCGGGCCAAGTCATTCCTCCATGGCTGTACACATGACACTCGTTCATTTTGGAGATAAGCTGGACCCACTCACACTGAGGAAAAAGAGTTTAGGGGTCCAGTGCCTCTGTGCCAGGTGCTGCAAGGTGAAATACTTTTCCCAACATGTTTGCCTGGGTAGATGCATTTGGAGCAAGGAATAAAGCAGAGGGTGGCAGGAAGTAACAATACAGAACAGCTGAATAAAAATCCATTTTTATCATTTTGGAATGGTTTGTACATGCCAGAGTCAAGTTTTAAATGAGGATTTACAAGAGGATAACGAGAGGAGAGGAGAGGAGAGGAGAGGAGAGGAGAGGAGAGGAGAGGAGAGGAGAGGAGAGGAGAGGAGAGGAGAGGAGAGGAGAGGAGAGGAGAGCTCACACTATCTCAATGGTTGATGTGCATATAAGTCTATCAGCCTGCTCAACCTACAAGGCTGGGGACAAGCCAGCTCCCAGCCACCACTCTGACCTTCCTTGTCACTTCCACACTAACACCTGGACATGTGGCACAGCTGCTGCCTGTCTGGTTCTTGCTTACTACATCACAGACAGGGTGACTCAGAGCTTTATCAGCCCAGCAACAGCAAGAGTAGCAGAACTCCCTCAGCTACACTCAAGCTTGGCTGTCATTTGTCACCCTTGCACCCAGCCCATGGAGTTAGAGCTCTGGCAGATCTCATCTTGCTTTAACACTGGTGGAGCTAAGCATGGGAAGATACACACTCTTATGGGAAAGCTGAGAGCCTTCAGCCTTTTTTTGGGCCAAAGATCTGCCTCAGAGACATCTGGGATGATGTCAGACCATCTGGGCACCTTTTAGGAGGAATCTGAGTCCTGGTGACATTTCTTTCACAGTCCCTTGCTTGTTTGGGGAGCAGGGAGAGGGTGAGGCCTGGCTACCCTGAGAGCTGTGCAGCTCACAGGGACACAATGTGTGGTTGTTAAGAGCTGTGGCACTGCCAGACATTGGCCCTGCTGGGCAGCAAGGGGAGAATTCAAACACCTCATTAAAATGCATGTCCCAAGCCCACGTATTCACACTTTCCATGGCCTTAGGAGCACTTCTAAGTGTTTCATCCGGCCACCCTCACAACAGCTGAGCAGCAGAACTTCATCAGCAATGGCACAGCCTCTTCCAGCTCAGCCAGCACCAGGGAACTGCTTGGGCTCAGGAGAGCACTGCTAGCTAGAGAGGAAAGCATTCCCAACCACAGCCTTTGGATAACAGCACACACTGGCAGGAAGAGACGCACAAGAACAGCCTGCACAGAACAGACCCAGGGCCATCTGCATCCATGTGCTAAAAGATCCCGCAGCTAGAAGACAAAATTTCAGCACCCTTTGTCCTTCCAGATCACTTGTGAGAAACCAAATTTGACCAGAAAGGAGCTAAGGGACAAGATGTAAGCTCAGAGGGAATTAGGAAGCCATAGCTCTGTCCAGTGATGTGTCTGAGAGTGCAACAACACAGGGAAGGGCTCAGAAATGAGATCTATAGCAAAAAGGAGGAAAGTACAAGTGAATACATTGTTTGGCAAAAGATTGCAAGGAAATACAGGGAGAAAAACCAAAGGAGCTCCTTTCTCCCCTTCAATATCCTCTGTGTTTCAGTTCTTCTCTTTCCAAACATGCAGAAGCAGCTGATAAAAATGTCCAGAGATGGGTTTTTCAAAGAGCAACAGCCAAAACTCATCAAAGTCCCCATGGTCTGTCAGAAAGGGTAATTCATACAGTGACTTAAGAAAAGGCTGGCATCAAACTCACACCTGAAATGATACTAACATGGTCAGACAAGGTGCTGGCATAGATTTGGCTCCAGGGCCAAGGGGAAGGCAGTGGGACACCACCACCACATTACAGGGAGCAGTCAAAGCACAAGAGAGAGCAAAGTTTTGGGCAATGCTGTTCCTGCTGAGGTTTAAAGCCACATCCTGTGAGTTTTGTTTTCTTCTGTGTCCCAGTGTCCTTTCTGCCCACCCAATGCTGGTCACACGTCACCTGCCAACAGCAGGGACTTCTGTACCAAGACCAGGGGTTAACCCAGAAGTGTATCTTTGGATTGCTTCACCTCCTGCATCCCACTCTCAGAGAGGACAATTGGCCCTTTTTACCCCCACAGGGAATGTCCTGCAGTTGAGGAACTGCAACTGCCCCTCTCCCTGTCAATGTATCTTTGTCCTTTCTTCCTGGCAGAAAACAACAGCGTAACCAGGGAAAACTCCTTCGCAGTTCTGGACAAGAAGCATTTTGTTCAATGCTGACACAAGCCTGGGATGGGAGGGAGTTTGAATATAGACTTCTGGACAATAAAGGTCTGTCTCCAGTCCATGGTCCAATCTCCCCCTCTTGAACATCCCAGATCCTTTGCTGGTCACTTGAACACTGTTGACTCCTTACATGGCCTTAAAAAAAAAGTTGCATTGTAGTTTCCCAGGCTGAAAAACAACCATCCTTTAGAACAAATGTTTGTTCCTATTGCCTTTTCTGAAAAAGATTTTCCACTTAACGTTGAGTAAATCACTTAGCTCCACATCCATCCAGGGCACTTAAGCACTGAGTTTTTGCTCAGTGGATGATAAAACTGTTTTAAAGGATGTGATCAGTTGGGGTAACTCACTTGCCTAGCACCCATCAGCATGCTGAGGATAAATGTATAAAACACTGATCTGATGATTAAAAGTTGATCTGATTTCTCAGGAACTGGAGTTCCATGGGTCCAGAGGGCAGAGTAGATGCCCAGTCTTTGCAATCCCACTGCAGCACTGAGGATGTGAATAAATGCCAGTGCAAAGATTTAAGGAAGCAAGTTCTGGTCAGCACCAAGCATCATTACTTGGAGCTCTTTCCCCAGTGCAGAATGGATTGCAGTTGGAGCAGTAAACAATTCTGTACAGTAAATAAGGCAAAGGGAAAAGCTTAAGAGCTGCCCCACAGTGCAATACTGAAATAACCCCACTGGAAACAACAGGGCTGCGTGGGCACCCAGCCAGACTGACACAGCAGTGTCTGAAGGCCACATTCTTCTCTTGTGCTTACCTCATTTTAAGTGGAATCAGATCCCATAATATACCCATCAGACAGTCAGCATGACGAAAAATTTCCATGGAGATAGCGGCAGAAAGGTCAACACCAAGGGAAAAATGCCCCATGCCCTCAATGCAGAGCTTGACATCTCTCCTTCTGCCCATCCTCAGAAGATGGAGTTCATCCCAGGGCACAAAAACTCTTCCAGTAATTGGGTACTGTCATTCTCTGTCCCACAGATCAGCCCCAACACAGTGCTGGGAAGAGCTGACATTCCCAAAAGCTGTCCACAACACATCTTCTCAATTTCAGCAATCACCAACTGCTGTGTTACAGAGCAGGGATTGAGCTGAGACACAGCTCATCGTGCTCTTCATACTGATTATTCCCACCCTTCATCATGTAGCCACCCTCACAGAGTGGGTGTCTCAGACAGAGACAGAGCCAGAAACCTGCCAGGTTTGAAGCTTTCCAGCCCCTGCTCAGAACATCCCATCCATGGGTGTAACCTGCTAGGAGAGATGTGCTGCTCCTCCCTTGGGACTTCCCCATTTTCATTTCTTTTTACAGGACACGTGGTAGGGACTTTACAAGAGGATCCTAATGATAGAACAGGAGGGAGTGGCTTTAAACTAAAAGAGGAGACATTTAGATTGGATATTGGGAAGAAATTCTTGTCTCTGAGGGTGGTGAGGCCCTGCACAGGCTGCCCAGAGAAGCTGTGGCTGCCTAACCCCTGAAAGTTTTCATTACCAGGTTGGACAGCGCTTGAAGCAATCTGGGATAGTGGAAGGTGTCCCTGCCCATGGCAGGGGGTTGGAACTGGATGATCTTTAAGGTCCTTTCCAATCCTCACCATTCCAGGATTCTCTGATCTCCAGGGAGTGAGGGGTGGTGATGATGGTTTGTTGGTTGAAGCAGACTCAGCACTTTTGCTTAGGGTTAACATTAAGCAATGCAAGAGCACTAAAAAGTTCCTTAAAAAAGCAAACTTGCCAGTTTTCCCATCTAAGAGTCTGCCCTAGGGCCCTCACAGTCCTCCAACACCTGCCCCCATCCAATTTTCACTATTTCCAAACACCATCAGCATCTCCAGCTCCAAGATCCCTGCTCCCTCCTGCATATCTCTGCCTCCAGCCCTTCCCCTGCCCATTTCCATCCCAAGCCACTGCCTCAGGCCTGAGAAGAAGCCAATTCTTCACCCAAAACTGTGCAGAGAAAAGAGCAGATGCTCTGGAGAAGATTATATCACTGCACCAGGGGTAACTATCCAAGCAAAAGCTCTCTCCTCGTGACACAGCATCATACCCCTCACTCCTAAGGGACCTCAAATCACATCATGGGGACCTCAGAGCTATCTGTGAACACTGATGACAATAATACAGCATGGAAGACCTCACTCCAGCAGGATTCCACGTGATGTGCCACAAGCACTTCTGAGCTTCAGCTGCTCTCCACAGCCAGAAGCAAATGGTCCCAGTTGAGCAACATGTAGGACACACCCTGATTTAGGGTGAAGGGGCATTTGCTTGGCAATAGCAGTGTTGCTGCAAGCAATGCAAATCTAATAACTTCAGTCTTGTCAAAGATCTGGTGCCTTTTAAACTTGGGGGATCTTTGTACAGCTATAAGTCCAGACAAGGGTTTGCCAGCTAAAGAGACAAGACTCTGCAAAGAGACAAGCACAGGCAAAGGAAATAACCTACCTAAATTCACATAACAGATCCATAATGAAAACACACACAGAAGCCAGGTCTGGCTTCCACGTGTTGCTCCAGCAGCTGGAAAAAACCCTTAATTCCAGCTTGGAAAGGACTACTAAAGAAAGATCTTTCACTTCACTGACTTTTATGAATTTGCCAGAGCCTTGAGGATACCAAGAGGCTTTAATGGCTCTGCCCAACCCCAGCTGGGGCCTCCACCCACTCTCCTGCCCTTTTAAGCACCAGCCTGGGCCCTCATCCCAGTCTCAGACCAAGAGCTGTGTTGTCTGTGGCTCTGGTACATAAACCTGAATGACCCCACTCCATGGATTGTCTCCCCTAGCTTCATCTAGCCACTTCCATTTCACTACAGCTTTATCTGGTGGTCACTGGGCTATGTCTGGCACACCAGCAGGACCTGTTTCCAGTTCATCCTTTGATGAATTCAGTGATGGTCCAATTGAAATGTTTGGGACAGTTCTCAGTGTCTTCATGAGTTTTCAGTTCAAGCCTCAGCAGCATTTCCATGCAAACTCTACTCTCTGTCTTTTGGACTCTACTTCTGCCTCTGATTTACTCCAAACTCAGTTAGAGGACTTGCACTTTATAGGTGGTCTGAGATCTTCCTGAGAAATTTTATCTCTGTTTCTACTGCCTCAGCATGAAGTTAAATTGGCTGTTAGTCCTAAGACCAGAAGCAGATGCTCCCTTCCTGAATACCTGAGGGCACCTTTCTCTGAAGGTTGCTTGTTTCTCTGCATGACCCTGTCATTATTTAATAGTTTTAGGGCTAGGCAGATTATTTTTCTGCATGACAAGTACTTGCATTTCTCTTGGGAGAGAAATTTTATTTTTATTTTCTTGGAGCAAATAAGGATCTACATGGATCTGATGTCTTACTTACTGTAGGATTTCTTATATCCCATATTCACACCTCCAGAAAGGACTGAGATAACACTGCTGTGGGGTATTCCTGAGCAGGAGGCAGCTGCATGGGGTTTTTGGTGCTGCAGACATCTCTTGGGTTGTCTCTTTCCAACAGAAATGGAAAACCTGACAAAACTTTTCTCTGTCACAGTAGCTTTGAATGCTCTGAGGGCTGTAATTAGAATTAGCATTTTTTCCAAAGTTCCCTGGCGATTTAAGGTTGTTCTCCTGGGCAGCAGCTGTTATTTGGACCAACAGTCAACAGGCTCTCCGCCAGTTCTGCAGCAACCAGCAGAAGTCAGAGGAGTTTGGAAGGAGAACATTGAGGGCTCAGGTGCTTGTCTGCCCCTTCACCACCCTGGAACTCCTGGGGGTGTCTGTTCTGGGGCACAGAGGTTGAGGGGTTGGGCACACAGGGCCCTCAGATGGGCTCCAGCAGTGTGGGTGACTCAAGGGTACCAACTGTGTCCCTTGGACAGCCACAGGCAAATGAACTGAGGCCATTGCAAATCCCCAGCAGGTCCCAGTTTCAGCTGGGTTCCTCCTAGAGCAATTAACCTCAGAGAAAATTGCAGTCTGGCACACCACCATTGACATGTTGCCAGGCTTGAGGTGAAGCCAACTGCTTAACTGAGTGTGTGGCATTTGTTGCCTGTGGGAAAGGTAAGGAGAAACAAACCCGTGGTTGAAACAACTCTGTTTCACCATGCACCTTCAAAATACCTGCAATTTCATCCGCTTGTGGGCATATTCACAGCTTGGAATGTTCTTGTTCTGTAACAAGGCTCCTTCCTCACCATGATCAGTGAAGCCGGGTGCAATGATGGTAATCACAAGCTGCTCCTTTTTCTCCTGGTTATACCCATGTAAAACTGCTATATCCCCTCCTACCTAGCCAAAGGTACCATAAAATCAGCAGGGTAGACTGCTCAAAGGGCAAATTATTTTACTTTCCAGTAAACCCTGCAGGTATTACCTCTTCCCCAGGCTCTCCTGGCTGTTAAAAACAACTATTCCACACAGAACTTGCTGTCTCTTTTGCAAATGAAGCAACAAAGTTCATGGGGATTTTCCTTGCCAGTGGGACAGCAGTAATGACGTGCAAAGCCTTGAACACATGAATATTTTTTTCTCATCATGCTCAAGAATTTTCTATTCCTGAACTTTATCTCCCTGCCAGTGGTAATAAAAGGAGACTGTAGCAAAGGCTCAGGTTCTCAGAGGGGTTTGACTGCTGCAACACATCTGAGTCTTCTGGACATCACCAGAGCTCAGAGCCTGTGAAAACTGAAGAGAAATATCTTCCCCTCAAAGCTAATACAGCTCTTAGTGATGTGAGGGGAATGTTTCAAGGGTCTTAATCACAGAATCAAAGAACTGTTAAAGCTGGAAGAAACCTCTAAGATCATCAAGTCCAATTGTTAACACAGCACCACTGTGTTCACCAGTGAACCATGTCTCCAAGTGCCACATCCACACCTTTTTAGAGCATCTCCAATGATTTGATTCAAGCTGATCAACCAGTCTCACACTATGTGTTTGCAATGGGACATTTGTTGCTTCAAAGACTGAGTTATCTTAGGAAAAAAAGGTAAAAAATCATGTTGGAAAAAACCTTGGAGAGGAAAAGCTAAATGACTCACAATTGAGTTGAGGGAACTGTAGGATGCATGAAATCCTGACCCCACTTGAATCACTTTGCCATTTACTTTGTGAAGGCAGGTGACTGAAGAATACAAAATCTCCTCCACTTGCTACAGAAAAAGGTGCACAGCTGATGATTCCCATCCCTGCTTATACAATCCTAAAAGCTGTCCTTTGCCATAGTCACTGCAGCTGACCCACAAGAGCACTCTTTACAGTTGCTGACTGTATTTTTAGCTGACCTTGCATGTGACTCAGTGGAGAGAAATGAGGAAAGACAGTCCCATGGGATTTCCCAGCTCTCTACACACCACCACAGATCACCACAGCTGTGAGAGTCCAAGAGAAAAGACAAAAAGGAGATATTTCCTCTGCTCAGATGTATCCTGCCACCAGGGAATCTGTTTGTAATTTAATAAACATCTTAATGACATCAACAACTCGGTAAAAAGGACACTGAGAAGACATGGCTGTAACTGATCACTCTTTCCTAGAGAACCAAGAAAGGTTTATTTTTCAGCTAGTCCTAGATTTTTGTCTTTTCTTGATTAATCTATGTGGGGGTTTTATGATTTTGATCTTAAATCCATAAAGTTCTTCTTTTTTTGGAGCAGCTGGAATCAAAGGAAGATAAGTGCTTCCATCCCATAGCATTCCTCCATAATGTACCAGTGATTCTTGATAAAAAGAATACACTGAGATAACAGACAAAAAGTTGGGTGCAACCTCAACAAAGGTTCTGGGTAGATACTTTTCTCACTTCAGGCTCAAGAGGAACCTCTCTGTAGCCAATTTGCCTGAGATCCAGGTTTAGCAGCACCAACTGCCTAGGCTGTGAAATAAACCTTTAGGGGTTAATGGCTGTGTTGTTTTCAGTAGGTATAATGAAAAGAAACTCAGATACTCAGGAGGAGAATAAAAGCTTTCATAAGGTCAATCTGCTGACTACTTGTGCAGCTCACAAAAGCACCAAAGCCCTTTGGAGTTTTAATCTCCCTGGTTCAGCCCTTGGTCACTGGCTGGCTGCTTCCAGCCTGCAGGACTGGGGGCATTTGTACCAGAACTGATTGTTCTGAGGGGCAGGGTGGTCATTTTTCAGCAGGAAGATAACAGAAAGACAAGAGCCAGGCTCTGTCCACAGGACTTTTGACAGATTCAAAGGCATCTTGATTTGAGACCTCATTCAGCACAGGAGTAAGATTGCTTGTTAACAACTCTCTTGATGAGTCGTCTTCTTCCCAAGTCACTGGGGTAAATAATGTGGATCCATAGAATCCATATTCCATTTATATTTGATGTGCCCTTCAGCCTGGTATGGTGGCTCACATTAAGCTCTGTGCCCTGGAAAAATGTCTGAGATTTGTTCTGAAAGACTCAGGTTCTCAAAAAGGACAAAACTATTTTCTTTCAGGAGAGCCTCTTGAGTTATACTTCACTAAGTGTTTTGCCAAGTCAATTTAAAGGCAGAAGTGTCTTCTCTGTGCTGTTAGACTGGATACAAGAGTCTGCTGAATGCACTTTGCTGGGAATTCTGAGTCTGCCTGATCTGCCTCTCTTCAAACCACTCAGAGCAGAACCACCCCAGACAGAACAGACCCCTATGTTCAATTTTGGCAGCATTGACCTTTACAGAGTGATGAAACCTTCTACATTCCTCTTTCCCATCCCATTCCCATTAACATGATCATTTCTCATTGAAGGTAAATCATCTCACCCTGAGGTGTCTTCAGAGTCACCTCTCACCTCAGATACAGCAAACATTTTGCAGAAGAATCACAGAATCACAAGATTGGAAGAGACCTTCAAGATCATCGAGTCCAACCCAGCCCTGACACCTCAACTAAACCATGACACCGAGTGCCACATCCAGTCTTTGTTTTAACACATCCAGGGATGGTGACTCCATCACCTCCCCGGGCAGACAATTCCAGAAATTTATCACTCTTTCCATAGAAAACTTTTTCCTAATATCCAACCTATATTTCCCTTGGTGCAGCTTGAGACTGTGTCCTCTCATTCTGTCAGTTGCTGCCTGGAGAAAGAGACCAACCCCACCTGAGCACAGCCACCTTTCAGGGAGTTGTAGAGAGAGATGAGGTCACCTCTGAGTCTCCTTTCTCCAGGATAAACAGCCCCAGCTCCCTCAGTCGTTCCTCACAGGGTTTGTGTTCCAAACCTCTTCACCAGCCTCGTCACCTCCTCTGGACACACTCAAGCATCTCAACATCCTTCCTAAACTGAGGGGCCCAGAACTGGACACAGTGATACAAAGTCTCAGAGCTGAGCAGTCCAGACCAGACACAAGGAGCTCACCTGCTTCAGCTTCGTCCCCACCATGGAAGCGCTGCTGTCCAGCACAAACACCACGTTCTTGGGCAAGGGAGGAAGATCTGTGGGGGCAAAGTAGTGCACGAAATATCCATTGAGGATCTGTGGAAGAGCAAGGGAGTCACAGGTGAGGTTGTGGTGCAATGTTCTACACACACCATTATGGGATATTTGGGTGCTTTCAGTGACTCTGTCTACACTGGAGGGTACAAATGCTCCTTGGTATTGATGCCTGGGGAAGGCTGACCTGGAACAGAGGCTGGACAGAGCTAGAGAATAAAGTAGATATTTATTAAAAGGCCTTTAAGGATACACCTTGGGTAGTACAAGAGCCTGGCCAGGGCAACACTCAAGGTGGACCCCAAATGGTCACAAAACGGATGACTGGTCATGAGGTCTCACACTTTTATAGGTTTTGGTCCATTTGCATATTGAGGTTTAATTGTCCAATTACAGCTTCAGGTTGTGAGGTCCCATCTTTCTTGTTTTCTCTCTTCAGCCCACCACTGTTTGTGCTTTTGGGCCTGAAAACTTGTAACCATTGTCCTTGGTCTTCGGCAGGAAAGGATTTGTTTTGTCTCCTTAATCTGTGAGGAGAACTAACACTTAATATGAGGCTCAGAACTGCACCCCTGGGCAGCACAGAATCTGAAAATCATGAAAGCTCAAACTTAAGGCATCAGTATCCTTCTTAATTCTGGTCCCCTGTTTATCCAGACTGGATAAGCCAACTGGAGCTCTCCACATCTCCTTCCATGGCTGACACTGGGGTTTCCTTCCTAATGCAGGAAGGACATAATATGTGTTCCCACAGATTAGAACCACAACACTCACTTGAGGAACTGGCCTTGTATCCAGATATGTACAGCCAGTATATTGAGAAACTGAGAAGCAGAGACAAAAAAGAAGCTCAGTGAAGTTGGGGTTAAGTCCATCTTGTGGCTTCTAATTGACTGGTTTTATCTTGGATAGTTCTTACAAGACAGAGGAGTAGCCTTCACTCAGAAAGCATTTTCTAGGAGTTTGGAGCAGGTAAAAAAATTGAAGCATCTCAGGTACAGTTAATAAGACAGAAAAGATGAATCATGTGTACAGTACCTGAACATCTCCAACACTCAGCTCCCTGTTGACATCATATCTAATTATGAAGTCTCCCAAAATTCCATTTCGGGCGATTCTGGTTTGCTCAACAACACTGGGATTGAATGTAACCTTAGCTAAGGTTTTGGTGTGCCCAATAACAGTAGAAGGAGGAGGAGACACATCACCTGTTGAGATAAAACCACAATATTACAGTTTTTTTTCCATTGCCTTACAGATGTCAAAACACAGCACAGGTGGTATTGCCATGGAGCCAAGTCAGCCAGAGTGACTTACTGGGATTGAAGATTCAGCTCTCCAGTGACTAAAAAAAAGAGATTAAAAAAAAATTAACACCTCTCCTCTAACTTTAAAATGCAGCCCATCTTGCAATGCTCTCAGGGATATAAAGGTTTTTTAAAAATTCCTGTATTCAGTTCTGTTTGGCCAAACACACACGATGTTCATTCCAGCCAACTCTAGACATCCAGGACACTGATCCTACATCTGAGATCCTGACTGCCAATACAAGTAATGATTCATTGGACCTGTTTAAACATTTTTTCCAGGATTAGATGAATCACACTGTAGATTTTTCCTTATTGATTATAAAGAATTCTTGAGGTGGTACATTCAGACATACTGCAGGCATGAGAGGTGGGACTGATGTGAGCGACTGAACCCTTGATCTGATAAATGTCTTATGTGTAATGTCTACATTTTAAGAAGTCACCTTAGCTGCCTTTATGTTCAGCAAAAATTTATCATTACAGTCACTGCAATTTCAGCCTGACTAATTCAGACAAAATCCAACACTCACGGTGCAGTCACACAAATTCCATCCCTAAGATGGAATTCATCCTAAACTCTGAAAATCCTTTCTGAATCAATAAAGAGGGATGTGCCTGGCAGAGGGCACCTCAGATAAAGACAAATATTTAGGTCTGAGTCACCCTACAGAAAACTCTCCTTGTGTTGCTATTTGTGCTCATTCTCTAAAGGTTGAGGGATGTGGAAGTTCTCTGTTGCCTCTCTATGTAAACAAAATCTCACCTTACCCTCCTTTGGTTTGCCAACTGTTTTTTCCCTCTGAACTGAATTTGGACCCTTACATGAGTCTGATTTGGCCCCTGAACTCCAGATTTTGAGGGCTTTCCCCCTTTTCCTAACTGGCTTTTGAAAACACAAAAATAGATTGTCAACTGAAATTGTTCTTGGGTGCTTTAGTTCTCACAGTGATTATTCCAACACTCCTCTGAGGCACAGAAGTTCTATTAGGTCTACTCTTGGGCTGGTTAGAATTGGTTGGAATCAGCTGCTTAATTATACTGTGAGGGGAAATCTCAAATCTTCTCCAAAAATGCCCAAAAACTCTGTGGTATGAAAGGGAAATTAGAGATGGGAGAGGTTCAGTTCCAGTTCAGGTGTACACAATGCAAACACCTATATCTAAGCCTATTTTCTAGACTCCACTATTCAAGTGGAGATCAGGTCAAGAGTGCTAGAGATTAGGGTATGATACATCTGGCCAGACAGACACCTGCTTTAGGATAATTTTAATTAGCAATAAATTAACAGTACTGATCCAAATGACAAGGTGCAGGCAGTCTGGAAAAGCTCCATTCCAGGGGGTCCAATAATTCTGTTTATGTAATGAGAAGTGGCACTTCACTTTTGTAAAGGGCTTTGAGCAGCATTAGGGAAAGGCGATGTGACATCTGTGAGCAACAACAAGCACAACCTCACATCCAGACCCCACAGTGATTTACAAAACCAGAAATATGTGATTATGTCTTGTTAACAAGTAGGAAAATGGAAGCATGGGGTGGTTACCTAACTTACCTCATTTCCCACAGGCCAAAGTCCATAGAAATGTCAGGATTAGGGTCCTGGTTTATGAAATGTTTAGCCAAATCTGTAACTTTTACTCTGAAGTGCCATGTACAATTTAGGTTCCTCCAGGAAAATGAATGAGAGTGAGATTCACAAATCAGTAGCACTCTAGGATGTTACTTCCAGGATGATTTTGCTTTACTTTCACAAGAAACAAAGTCCTGTGAGTGCATTTGAAAAAACGAGGCACAAGACTGTTCTACTGAGATAGGGAAGGGTTTTATCATAGGCTCAATTTTACACAAGCAAATTATAGTTAGAGCGCCTGGACTGTGAAAAAAAAAATTCTCATCAAAAGCCTTGTCCAAGGAGACTAAATGACAGATATCACTCACTAAAATCAGTTTCTCATGCTGTGAGAGCTCCAATCCATTCATCCTGATGGAAACAGAGAGGGAGGTCCCAGCCAGTACACTGAAATCACATAAAGACATTAGTTTTTTATCTTAGAGGGGGCTTATAAAATGAATACCCAGAGCTTTGACATTTTTTCTAAAATACATATACAAATCAGATTTCTCCTGGCAAAGAAAAGTTATAAATCAACATCACTATAAGATTTTACCTCACTCTTGATCTGTTTTTATTTTTATAGCTGCCCTTTGATCTGATGAATCAACAGATACAATATGTTTTTAATAAATAATGCATCAGAATTGTTTGTATCTGCCTTCCTGAATTTTCCATCTCTATTTTATTGCTTTCAGAAATCCCATTTAACTGCAAGTGTGTGAGAAAAGCTTAGCATACATAGAAAGGGCTTTAAAGTTCATTTATAATTTCTGATCTGGGGGTTTCACATTACTTCTCCTCAACTGAAAGGAAAGGCTGCTGTGGGTTAGGCTGCCTGGTCATATCACACCAGGGTCAGTGAGAATCAGTCAGAACTCCCTCCTTATTCCTCCTGCACATCCGTGTCCGTAGTCTTTGGGCAGCACTTCCATGTTT
The DNA here is from genome assembly GCA_013397095.1 of Sterrhoptilus dennistouni. Lineage (NCBI taxonomy): Eukaryota > Metazoa > Chordata > Aves > Passeriformes > Zosteropidae > Sterrhoptilus > Sterrhoptilus dennistouni. The sequence goes on along the minus strand of VWZU01008059.1, from coordinate 2,126,643 downwards.
CTCTGCCATAAATACAGTGATGGGTGAGGACAAGATGCTGAGCCACAACAGCATGAGATCCAGTCTTAAAATTTCTGTGGACCATTGGAAATCAGCTTAATTAGGTAGCAACTCCATGCCTCAGTTTCCCCACCTGCCAAATGAGCATAATCACATGTAACCCGTTTCTTTAAGCAATGTGGAATCTAGGTGGAGCATGTGGATCACACTGCCTCCCTCTATTGCTCCTCAAAACACCCTCTGGAGGTGATAAATGTCATCCTTTCTGACACAGACAATGCTTTAGGGAACTCTGGAGAGGAATTTTCCAAGGCTGTCTCACACAGACATTTTAAGTGACAAGAATTGCTGAGGAATCTCTCCCATCCTCTTCATAGCCACTCATCTCCATCCTTGGGACAAAAGTTAAAACCTGAAAAATGGTCTGATAGGAAAGGTCCAAGAAAACTTTTTTTCCCTGGAATAACAAAAATTAGGTCTGGAAGGTAACTTATCAAATTCATCCCATGTTCCTAGACTGAATCCCTTCCTACTTAGTTTTTCGATACAATCAGGAAACACTCCAGACCTCCAGTAATGGAAACTCAGTGCTTGCATTTGTAAGTCCTTTCCAGAGCTTCACTTTTTTCACTGTTAGACATTTTCAATGTCTAATTTACATTTTTTCTTGTGGACTATAAACCCATGACTTCTTGGTTTTTTCAGTAATTGACACAGAAAGCACAGTATCCTTTTCCTCCTTTTAGCTGCATTTGATATACTTGAACACAGTTCCTATTCCTTCCCCCAAGTTTCTATTTTAGGCAGCACTTGATATCTGGATCACAATTACTCTTCTCTGTTTGTTTGCCTTGTTCTTTTTAAACAAGTGACAGAGAGAGAAAAGTCTATGAGATATTTCAGAGTACAGAGCATGGATGAGCTCCAAATGCTTGGGCTGTTTTGTGCTCACGCTGAGGGAGTTAGTAGAGCCTTCAGAAAAACTTTCCACTAAGTTCAGCTGGAGAAGTAAACAGAGCAGTAAAAAGCATTTTCCAGATGAAACTGTCGTCCTCACAAGAGGAACAGTTAAACCTAAATTATTTTGGAGTCTGGCAGATTCGGGATTAGAGCTCAAATGCAAAGTTCATCCTCCACTAACATGTGGAAACTTCCAGACAGCTGTTATAAGGAATTAAAAGCTTTCTGAGACCTTTGACTTAAGAAAGAAACAGTCACCCTCGAGCAGCCCAGTGTCTCCTGGCCAAGCCCATGGCTAGTTCTCACACAGCTACACTGGAGGAACAAAATGAGGACAGCATCCAGGACATCATGCGGAAAGTGGCTCCATTCTGAGGTCACCAGAGCAGGTCAGGATCTTTGACCTCAATGCCTCCTGTTTGGGGGTTTGTATGTGACAGAAGACAACACCTGCACATGCCAAAAGATCTTTTTCCAAAACTCACATGCCTAATGCCTTCCTTTGGGAAAAATACAACTCCCAGATGGAGCTGTGTGTGCAGGAGTTACTGCACCAGGAAATATCCTAGAAAGACCTATCACGCTGTCTCTGCTCCCCATTCAGAGGGATGGATGCAGAACTTTCTAAGAGACAAGAAAAGGACATATCCCAAGTGAGACTGGAAGAGACACTGGGATGCTGGTGGCTCAAACACTCAGGGGAAGCTGCTGATGGGCAAAGCACTCACCCAGGTGCCAAGGGACAGCACTGCCCAGCTCAGGATGCAGCTGGTGTTGGACAAAATAAGGAAAGAGCCCTGGGAGATGGGAACTTTGTCCTTATCCAGTGAACTCAGCTGTGATAACTCCCCTGCCCAAGGGACATTCACACAGAGCCTGAAGGTGCTCAAGCTGTGGATGGGCCATGATGGGACATAATTGACAACAGGGCTAATTTAATAGTCAGCTGTATCTTCTGAGAAGGTGTCAAAGACTCCTGAAGTGTCCCATCATCCCATCATTCAGGTGTCCTTGATCCGCAGCATTCAAACAATTACTACCAGCTCCCCAGCCCTGGGCATTTCCACCTGAACCTGAGTGAATATAAACCCAATAGATTGTGCATTCTGTGGGTTTCCCTATGATTTCCCTCACCACATGATGGATCTAGGCTATGATGACCACTTTGAGCAACAGACATTGAAATTGCAACAACCAACTCTCATTACGAGCCTTTCAGGTGGAGGTATCTTTCTACCCTTATACATTTGCTTAAATGATATTTTTATGGTCTTATATTGTCATATTAAATAGTTAATATAGATATTATTATTCTTATAGATAATAAGAACCAAAACATATCTGTTTTCCTGTGCAACCTTTTGTTCTAAAATAAACCCTACATGTGTGTATTTAGAGACACTGATGATTCACTGTCGTTTCAAGAACTTGAGTTACCCTCACCTTTTGGGGTGGGTTGTAACAGCTTGATGGCTCAATATATTTTTCATCCACTACTATCAAGGTAATTTATTAATACTTATCAAAATCTCATATTTGAACCTTAAAAACTCACAGCCTCCCCCTGGATGTGGGATCCCAGATCCCACACTTTTTGGATGTCATATGAGCAAGAAGGCTTCACAGGGAGCAACTAAGGGCTCTGATGGTTTGTTTTTGGATCCACCTTGAGAAAGGACATTCAGTTGGACTATAGTGGACAGCCCCATGGGATGATTCCAGACAGAAAGAGTCTGCAATTGAATTCTGGACACAGATAAAGCACAGGGAATCTGAGCTTCAATTGCATTACTCATCCTGCAATGGAACACCTATTTTATATACATTTTAATGGCTAGGGAGGATTATAGAATCCAAAGCTCAGGCTCATTTTTACATGAGCTCTTTGAAATCTGAAGCATGATGCCAAGAATGTCAGTGCTCCCAGATTGCCATTTGGATAAGTGAGTTACATGAGTTTTCCCTGTATGTCATTTACATGTAGGAATTTCCATACTGTGCTGGACCAACAGTGTGTCTGCTCTGCTCAGCCTGTCTCTACCCTTGATCAATGCCAGATGTCTTGCAGGAAACCATATGCCAACGATGCACTGTGATATTCCCTGATAGGTGAAAAAGGCTTCCTCCCTCTCCTGATGAGGAGCAGAGCACATTTATCACTTGGCACGTGGATGTACGACACAGAGACTAATGAGGCTTGACCTCAAGATAGTCCAAGTCACTGAGAGCCTTAATTTCATGTGATTTGGATGAAATCAGTAGGATCCCACTGAGCAGTCAGTTTAACTCCAATTCACGTGCAGTAGGATCTTTCTGTGGCAGATATGGGTGGCTCCAATGATTTTGCTGAAATTTCAGCTGAAATTTTCTCACCAAGAAAAATATTTTATGCGTGTTTACATGATTTTGCTGGCACTGTTTCACTTAGAGTGACTGAGGGTCAAGTCCCAAAAGACTCTGCATCCTCCTTCCATCCTTCTTTTTTGGTGTTTTTTGACAACATGTAGCAATCACAATATCCTAAGCTGTTGGTTTACGCCAGAAAAAAAATTACATTTACACTGAACAGTGAGCAAGGACAGTTAGAGGTAAGAGCAGATGCTCAGATAGTGCTTAGTGCTTTGGCAAAGTATGGATTTTCCTCTTGGAATTTCCCATGTTCTGAAGTGCAGGATTTCCTATCTTCCTTGGCACAGATGGATGGAAAAAACAATTCACTTGAGTGAATAAAATAAACAGTTCCCAGGAGATGTGGAGGCCAGGAAAGAGCCTGCTCCAGTACTGAGCACCAAGCCTGAAGGCCCAGTTCAAAGCTCTTAAAGACAATAGCAAAAAAACCCAACCCTACGGAGATGAATGGGATCAGCCCTTTATTCATTAAGCGTCGAAGTCCTCACAGTCTTAGGCACAGATAACACAGAGACACAGCCATCCAGAGAAAACAGATCCAACACTGTTGGGAAAGATGGGACAGGAAGGGCTTGTGGATATGATTGCCTGGTAAGAAATACTGGAGATGTAAAACCTGAGAGTGAAATAGAAAAAAAAGCCAGTTTTGAGATGTGATCATGGCAGGCAGGAAGACGGTGATTAGCTGGAGATGGGTTGAAGGACAGAAAACAAAAGGACCCAAGGATGTAGACCCTCTCCACCCTGCCAAGGCATCAGGGAAAAAGTAAATAAGAAAAGTAGTCTTTCGAGTTTAGAATATAGGATGATATGGTAATATAGCAGTTCTCATAGGCTGCATGCAAAGCCTGTAGGTTTTGTATCTCACGCTGGTTGGTCACTGTAAATTAGAATATTCAACACAAAAGGAGATAGAATGTATTGTAATAAGGTCCTTGCTCTCTCTCTTACCTCTCTCTCTTACTCATACCTCTCCTAACCCTCTTAACTCTCTTAGCTCCTTTACCTTTCTTACCTCATACCCCTTCTCTCTCTCCCTCTCTCTTTGGGGCTTCTCTTCAACTGAGGCTGGTGGCTGAAGGCAAAGCCCTTTTTACCCACGACCCTTGCAATAAAACCACATGTTTCTAGAACATCTCAGGTCTGCAGAGTTCCTTCTCCCTGCCATCCACAGACACTCCTACACAACACTGCCAGCCTGCTTCTCGAGAAGTGATCAAGGCTCCACAAATAAGAGCGCCGTGGGTCAGAAAATCCCTCCTTACCTTCAGCTTTCCCGTTGCCTTTCTGCTTGCTGTTTCGGAGGGGAGGCACCTCCAGGTTGACTATCCCTGAGTTCTCCAGGATGTTGACCTCCACTCGCAGCCTCCCCACCAGCTGCTGGGGCCGGATGCTGACGGTGTACTCGTACTTCCCCAGCCGCCTTTGCAGGAGCTCCTCGTAGTGCAGGATGAACCTGGCTTGCGTCTTGCGAGGAATGAAGACAGAAGCTTTGAATGTCTCGTAGCCATTCTCCCTGCAAGGAAAAATCCAAAGGCACCTTCACACCCCGTACAAATGACACGTTACCTCCTTCCCCTCCTCCCCGATAGTTTTGCCTCAACCTGTTGCCTGTAAATAATCAACTGAACCTTCCTGTCAGATCTTGTTGAATGTCAGAGAGTGGTTTCCTCCAGGAAGAGGAAAAACGTTGGCCCTGGTGTAGCAAAGCATCCCCCACACCCCCAGCAAGTGCTTCCAAATAGGGAAAGAGTTTCAGTTTACCTCTAGAAATTTTAGGAAGTTTATCTAAACCTTTCCATACCCTCCTGGCAGTAATTGGCTCAGAGACAAGAGATAAGCATCTATTAGATCTTTTCACCATTCTTCAAACTCTGTATCTCTCTCTCTATTGGATGCAAGCCGGGTTGTCCCTCCTAAAACATTCAATATTTAGGAAAGAGCACAAAAGAAAGAAAAAAGCTTTTTGGAGTGCTTCTAGTAGGGTGTCAAGAGTTTTCTCAGACACCTGTGTGCAGTGTATCTTTTGTTTTCTGTAATGTTTGTTGTTTTGATATTTTTCCTTATTAAACCTTTTGCTTTACAAAACACCTCTGAAGAGCAGTCTTGCTAACTAATTTTAGCCACTTCTCTGCAAAGACTGGACCCTCAGAGATTGATAAATTTACATGTGGTTCATTACACTCTGACCTGTATCACCTTGGGAAACCCCTTTCTAAGTATAGCAAGCAAGAGGCTTACTCACATGTTCCCTCAGCTCAAGTATGCAAATCGTTGCTAGAAGGTTCCTAGTTCTTTGTGTTACCACAGGTTGATTTTTGATTAAGAAATTTTAATATTCCTAATCGTTCTCTCTGTTGGACCCTTCCTTCAGACCCCACCTTAACTCCTGCCCACACTGGGATGTGTAAGTGCCTCTGTCTGATCCTGGACCTGCCTTTTTCCCCTTGTTACTGCCTTTTTCATTTTGCTCCAAATATGGTGTACACCTTCTTGTTTGTTATTTTTGCATTATTAAAATTCTATTTCTGGACAATTGGATCAAGGCTGCCTCTACTATTGGAATATGCCCTTTTCTGACCCAGAGATAGGGCAACTGACATGTGTTCTAAAAATTTTTATTCTATTTTCAGTTTCATGCGGAGAGTGAGACAGTACAGATGTTACAATTCACACCATCACAATCAGAAGCCAAACTATTTCCTAATTACAATACATTATAAGCATTTCTTGGCCTATCAACTTCTGCCACACAATGCTGTTAATGCCTTAAAGCCAACCATCTAAAATTACCCCTCGTGGGTCCTGCTACAATGAATCTTTCATAGTTTTATTTCTCCAAAGTATCTAGTCTTATTTGCAAGGCCATCCTTTGAAACTTGTTTCTAGTTCCATTTCTCTCTCAATAATGTCTGTTCTATTTCATAGCATTTCTAAGTCAGCATTTTTCATCTCAAAGTTTGCATATAGATGCATACTATATGAGCCTTCTGTCAGGCTTTAAAAATTCTCTACAAATCCATTTCCCACACTCTACCAAGTTGCCATTGGGGCAGAGACCCAAGGAAACTCAAAGGGTTCTGATTGTCTGGGCTCAGACCCACAGGAATTTCAAACACCTGTTGCATTTACCATTGAACTTTGTTGATTTGCTGCTTTATATAAGTAAAGTATATTCTTGCTTCCCTCTTGAATGAAGTGGATGACTCTGTCCATGACAAAACCCTAATTTTCCTTTATGAGGAATTATGAGAATTCTTTCCCCCAGTAGTACCTCCTGGAACATCTTGGAATTTAAAAGTTGTGTGACAGGGTTGGAAAAGGCCACACACAATTTTTGATGGATCCGAGTATAGGAACAACACCAAGCAGTGCAGATAACTTCGAGTTTAGTTGCTCCTTCCTATAAATCCATAGATGGGCATGCCAAGGCAGCCAAGATAAAGACGGCAGGAGAGTGCATCACTTCCCAAAATGCAGCCAAATGCACAACACTCACCTTCCTTCAGTGGGGCTTGGAGGTTTCTTGTGCCTTTCTTTGTCATCGGTGCTATTTTTCTTTTCTTTCCCCGTGACCTCTCCATAGTAAGTCTTGTTGCCGATGCTCCTGGAGAAATCAGAGATGTCAGCATGGTCACTCTGCACCCAAGTACAGTGACAGGCGTACATTTGCTGCAGGTGTGTTAATAGACTTTGATGTGAGAAGAATCTGAGAGTGCTGCTGGTGTCACTCTTCTGAGTCCACCCAAGTCTCGGGGACAGAAGCCAACTCAGAAATTCCCTGGCTGGAAATACCAGCCTATTACAAAGGCAGAAGTCTGTTATTCTTCCTATTCATTATAAATGGAAGTATTTCTTAAAGAGTGGGTCCCCTATCCCCTTTGGTCAAGTCTGGAGCTGTGGCCCCAACATCTGTATGCTTAGAGGATCTGAGCATGATCAACCAAATATGTTTGAGACCAAGAGTTTAATTTATTAGTCGTTTCACTATGAAGTTTCTCTCTATTTAGTTTATCATTCACACTTCCAGCAGCCACTGAACCTATCTGCTGGTTGGAGTTGACTTCTGCTCCATCAACAATGTGGAGAACATGAAATAACAAGAAGATTCTTAGGCATTACAGTCAGTCAGATGACATAAATATATCTGCCAGTGTTGCTGAAACTTTCTTTGGAAAGGGTTTTTGAGGTCTTGAAGACAGTTTTCTCATTCAAATCAGAAAGAGGAGAAGAAGGAAGTGGTTAAAAGACACTCAGATGGGAAATAGAGAAATAGATGGGAAACACAGTTTCCCTCCCAGTTTACACTGAGGATTTGGATTTAGTATTGTGGCATCCACAGACTTGTGCATTACTTACTTACATGGTAAAGTTGGAGATGAAGGCTGCAGCTGGGATCTGCATCTCAAACACTGCCTCCCGTGCCTCGGAGCCACTGTTCACCATGGTGCAGGACACGGTGGTAAAAGCGTAGCGGGAAATGATCGTGGATCTCACGTGGAACTCAGACATCCGAGGCCTGGTTTCCTGTGGGAATCAAAAAAAACCACCTCTAAACCTTCAGCTGGTATCCTGGGTTGTAGTGTAGGATGTACACAAAGTATTTATTCTATCACCATCTTCATGAGCTGTTGAAACCAGGTGGGGCAGGGTCTTCCCAAGCCCCTTCCTTTGGGCTGTCTTCTGTTAATGGCCCATCAATGCCTTGCCCATGACTCACAGGAAACTCCCTCCAGGAGTTATCTCTGTCTAATGGGCCATCAAGGACCCACTGCATGACTCATCATCCCATTGGGAGATGCTCTGCCCAGGGGAAGGAGCCAAGCATTCCCACCTGGATAGAATCTGGGATTTGGGAAAGTACAAGCAGCCCTTACCCACTGGATTCCCAGAGAACCAGAGCTACCAGACCTTTCTACAGGATCACTGCTTCAGGAAGAGCACCTCATCTGGACTGCTTCCTCCACCCTGCTCAGATTGTATTCTGACTCAGTCAGTGGTCTTTTGCATTATTGCTTTTATTTTATTTTATTTTATTTATTTTATCTTTTTTCCCTTCTTATTAAATTGTATTTCTGACTTGGAGCCTCTCACAAGTTTTGCTTTCAAACCACAACAGCTGGATAACTCACCCCTTCATTGTTTCAATGGATCTGATATTTAATATGGCAAACTCCCACCCAATGAGTATTAGACTGCCTGACAACAACAGGCAAGCTGGGCTTGTCCTTGGAATTTCAGGAGAGCTGCAAACAATAAATCAGGAATGTTCATACACAGAGGACACAGACATTGTCCAGTGCTTGGGAAAGGTCTGAGAACTCTGCTTATGCCAGCCTTTAGGTTGTGAAACACCCTGACAAAATCCATCTGTGTCCTAAACTGAAGCTTTCCACTCTGACTGTGTGAGAGGATCAGAATTATTCCCTTGTTGCCTTAGAAAAGAAGCCCAAAATGTGTCCCCATGAGGTCCAGAGCTGTGTTACAGACCCTGCCCTCTGCACTGTGCACTAGAGCAGATGGAAGACTTCTTGAAAGACTGACATCACCATTTTATGAAGCAGCACCTTCAAATTCATCCAGTCAGATCCCTAAGTTATGTAAACAGAGAAACTGCTGTCAATGGAATCAACTGAGTCCTCCTCTGCTGAGAATCCATCCTGGAAATCTGCACCAATAGATGAAGAGACTTAATAAAAAACACTGACACTGTGACATCTCAAGCAAAATATTTTAAGCTTTTTAGCCCACACTGGACTCTTTCCAGCAGAGAAGCAGTGAATGACACATGATGTAGCAATGGAAGCTGAAAGCCAATTTCTGTTTCTTGGGAATGTGTTTTCGTGCACAAGTCCTGAGTTGGAGTATTTCTCCAGACTAATGTGTTTTTTGACAGCAACATCTCCATGGAGCTCAAATGTTTTCTTCCTGGAATACTTCAGTGTACTTACTGTAAGCAGCCTTTGGAAAAGAAAAATCTCTTCATCAACTTACACAATCAAAGACCAAACCCTCAAAAGCAGAAGGGAGTTAAAGGGTAAAATACACTGTAAATACAGAATAACCTCACTAAGCCAAATACAGTGAGACTCTTCCTATTGAGGTTGATAAAAACTCACAGTCATGTAAGAGTTGTGAAGACAAGAACAGGCTCTTCAGCTGCATGTCCAGGCTTTCTTTCAGAACAAAAATAATTTTGGCAAACAGCTTAAGAAAGGGAGCAATGTTTGTCTGAGTATGAAACAAGAACATTTCTGCAGTAGCTGATGGCATCAGAAGTAACTGAGCATCCAACTAACCAAGCTGCTGGGCTAGTGAACTCCAGGCAAATGGAAGAACGAGGATTCACTGGAAACACAGATCTACCAAGAGATTTGGCATAAAGCCCTGCCTGCCTACACTTGCAAGGCTTGGAGAGACTGATAATGTGTCTCAGATGAACCTAGTCACGATAGATTATCTTTAACTGGGGAATGTGCTCTGTGTCCAGGATCCTGCTCAGCTCACATGCAGCACAATGGCAAGAGATTGGAACTACCAGGACAGGATTCACCTCACTGATTTTAGGCAGATCAGTGCAATGGATCTGTGGCTCTAGAACACCCCAGCCCAGACCTGAAGTCTCACCCTTAGATCACTGCTTAATCTGCTTAGATCATCTGCTGTTCTTAGGACCTTCTCTTATACATAGACATGGCTTTCATCCTAAAGATGGGGAGTTTTGACTGAAATAGGGTTGTAGGAATGCTTTCAGATATAATGAGCTGATGGTTCATTAAGTCTTCGATGCCACTAATTGCCTGTGGCATAGCAAGGTACAGAGAGGATTTAATAACGGAAGTTATAGAAAGAGTTGGAAACTACAGAAAATTCTTTGGTGTCAGACCTTCTGCATTCATGCCCACGTGCTGCAGTTCATCAAAAACTGTGGGTTTATATGTAGCTGACAGATGATCAGCAAGAGGACCAAGCCCTTTGTCTTTCACTTGGGATACAAGTGGTTCTGCAGTGACCTGTCTGACACTGTGAATACTCTGATGGATTCACCGGGACTCAGGAAGTCTTTCAAAAGTGACAGAGAGCATCAACTTGCCATTGTTAGGACAACAACAGCAGAATGGTTGTGTTAGGTGACAAAGAAGCATTTCTAACCCTGTAGCCTGTCACTGGCAGAGACCAGCAGCACATGCTTAGAAGAAAGTGTAAAATCACTGATACTACTCAGAAACATTCTCTCAGTTTTCAGTAATTTGTGGCTGAAGGAAGTCCTGAGTCAAGGGTGGTATTTTTGTGGTATATTTGTATTCTGTGGATTTCTCTTCTATTGCTTTACACAGTAATAGATGCTTTTTGAATCCATGTAAACTTTTAGCATCAGCAACATCCTGCTGCAAGGAGTTCCACAGCTCAAAGGTATTTTAGATGAGGAAAAAAGTAACTTAGGAAGTTTTCTGCTAAATCCAGTGTTTGCTGGCTTCAGCTGATGTCTGTTATAGAATCACAGAATGGTTTGAGTTGGAAAGGACCTTAAAGCCCATCCAGTTCTAACCCCTTGCAGGGACACCTTCCACTAGACCAGGTTGCTCCAAGCCTTGCCAACCTGGCCTTGGACACTTCCAGGGATGGGGCAACTATCTCTATCCCAGTGAACAAGCTCCAGTTCTGATATCCTTACAATCTGAGGAAAGGCAAAAACAAAAAGCCAAACAAAAAACCAAAACAAACCAAACAAACAAAAAAAGACATTCAACATCCCTCCCTCTTCCTGGTGGATGTGAGTTGCTGTTGGGGAAATCAAACACTGAATAAAGGCATCAAAGAATTGGTTCACCTTCCCGTTCCTGGAAGGGATCTGCTATTCCCTGTATATAGAAAATATAAATGATGGGGGCACAGGCCATTTCCAAACAGGTTGCTCAGTCAGGCTGGGCAGGCAGCCCAAGTTCGACTCTGTGATTCCTGTGCTGCATTCCCTGGAGCTCTTGCACAATCCATCAGTGCCTGGTGCTCTGACTTACAGCTGCACAAATCTCTGTTTGTTTTCTACACTTTTTATTGAGGCCTTCAGAAGATGAGAGGAAGCTCAAAGAAAAAAAAAAACCCAAAACAAACCATTTGTTTAATGTTATTACTACTGTGATGTATCATCCCTGTTAAAAATTAAGTGAGGGAATGCCAAGGCAGCAGATGAGCACACTGCTATGAGGCAGGTTGGCTGGATGCTTTTTGGAGGTGTCTTGCTTGTGATGATGAACTGGCAGCTGAAATTTCTTCACCAAACAAATTATTTTATGTTTGTTTACATTAAATATTTGGAAGGACAGAAAAAGAGCTGAATAGAAATGAAATCCATTCTGTTTTTTTTCCTTTATCAGTTACTTCCATCAAAACAAATTGTCTGTCTCTCAGATTAGGAATAATAAACTGGTAATAAGGCTGAGAGTTTCTCTCTAGGCTGCTGTCAAAGATGAAGGGGACCAGAAGCTGTTGAGGTGATGGTTGCTCAGTGTGTGAAATGAGTTCCACCAGTTCTCAACTGGGAAGTCCCTCAGAAAAGCCAGAAAAATAACTGGCCATGAATTCCACTGGCTACCTCTCTACATCTAAATTTCAGATTTCTGTGATGGAACAAGGATATTGGCTTCCTTTTTTTCTTCTTTTCTCCAGTAGATTTTGTCAGAGAATGACAGAGATCTTCAGATTTCAAAGCAAGCTCCCATTCTCTTCAAACTCAAAGAGATTTCATCAGGCTTATGTCCACTGTGTTGTTAAGTTTTATAACAGTAGAAGTTCTTTCTCTAAATCTGGGTTTGAGAAGATGGATTGGGAAATATTAGAAGAACCTGTACCTGTTGTATGTCTTTTTTTTCGTTACCCAGAATCTCACTCTGCCATCAAATAGCTCATTCCTGGGTGTTGCTTTTTATCTTCTTTTCTGTTAGAGTTGGGATTAAATGCTCGAGATGGTATTTTGTGTTTGGACTCAGATGTTTATTAATTTTTATCTGTGTTACATTCTCAGAAGCTGTGAGTTCTAGCTAACAAAGTAAAAAATGGCTCTGTCTCTATCTCTTTACAAGCCCTTTTAAGGACAAACTGTCCAATTATGAAATGACACCTAAATTATTTTTACTTTTAACCCAATAACCAACCACCCTTGGCCTGCAATGCTTTGGACTTTTCTATCCAATTACAAAATACCACCCAAACCACGAAGAAGAAGGTAAAAGAAGGTAAAAAAGGAGGACTCAGCCTATGCCCTAAAACCTTCAACTTGTCTTACATATATTCTAAAACTTTAAACTCTAAATTTTCCACCCTGTGATATTACACACTTCTATTCAAACTCCACACCCACAATCCCAGTTCTATCACTCAATTTTGGAAGCCTTTTCCATGGTCTCAGGTCAATATGGTGTTTTCTTGGGGGTCAGTGCCCGTCAGCACAGAAAATATAAATTTGTCAGTACCCAGGGTTGCAACACCTGGGCACAGGGATGCACACACACACACACTCATATCCAGGGAAAGTTTAAAGTTTATTTTACCATGATGTAAAATAAAGACAGGGTGTGATACCTACCAGCCTCTGCAGGAACTTGGCCTGTCTTGGGACACGGCGAGCGACCTGCAAAGAGTTAAGGGGGTGAGTGGATTCTGTTCAGCTCACAGCAGACACATCACTTGTTTAATCCCAGACATGGGGCTGTGTGACTGATCACCCGTGGCCAGGTTCAAATGTTCCTCTGGTTAAAATTAAAACCTGAGTCTCTTCTGCATTAACAGACCCACTGATCAAAGCTCAGCAGTGGAATGTGGCTGTCTCAGGCAAGGAGGTGCTGGGTGTTTTGCAAATGGTGCTTGGCAAGGGACCCTCTATATGATGGCAGGAAGGTCAGCCTTTAGCCCTGGCCCTGGATGCTAAGAACATCCCTGGAAGTATTGAAGGCCAGGCTGGATGGGGTTTTGAGCAGCCTGGTCTAGTGGAAGATGTCCCTGGTCATGGCAAGGGTTTGGAACTGGATGCTCTTTAAGGTCCCCTCCAACCCAAATCATTCTATGTTTCTATGACTAAATTTTAAACTAAATTTTAAACTAAAGTTTAAATTAATGCTACAGCTTCAGCTGTATAAATATTAGCTCAAGAGCAGATCTGTTGCCTAAACACTCTCCAGAGGTACTGTGTATTTATTGTGCAGTGACAGAAAAGCACTAGTTATGTGCAAAACAGGAATAAAGATATTTTAATTCAGCCACAGACCTTATTATGAAACAAAGTGCTTCACCTATCACAGTGCAATTGTACTCACTGTCTCACCCTTCTCATCAGCTCCTCTGAGTTCTCATATGGTGTGAGACTCAGCTCAACAACTCCAAATCAAGTCCCTTCCCAAAGCAAGTCTTTTGTCAATGAGGGAAGCCAAGTGCCGTCTTAAAATATCAGTGGAACCCCACAGAGCAGAAGAATGCAACAATATTTTTTTACCTGATTTGCCCTTTCAGTTGATTTACTCTGAAATAGCAGCAGCCCTTGCCAAAGGGATGATTTTATGTCTGTTTATATCGTGCATTGAAAAGCTCAGGAATGCCCAGTGGGGAAATTAAAGTTTCATCCAAGAGAATCTTTACTATTTCCTTCTGCATTACTTTAGCCAACATATCGTAAAACTAGAACCAAGGGAAAACAGCTCCCTTGGGCAGGAGAGGAGAGGAGAGGAGAGGAGAGGA
>VWZU01008059.1:2096774-2110466 GCA_013397095.1 Sterrhoptilus dennistouni | reverse complement strand
AGAAAAAACAAAAACAAAAAAAAAAAAAAAACCAAAAAAAACCCCCAAAAACCAAACAACAAAAAAACCCACAAAAAAAAACCCCCCAAAAACCCACCAAAAAAAAAAAAAAAAAAAAAAAAAAAAAAAAAAAAAAAAAAAAAAAAAAAACCCAACAACAACAAAACCACCCCAAACTATTCTCCGAGCTTGAAATAGTCGGAATTACTGAGACTGGAGCGTGGCCAGCACACGGCGTTAACTCCCTTGTCCCTGTGAAATGCCTCCTTAGCCCAGCCTGGGGATGGATGTCACACCGAACCCATCCCGGGGCAGCAGCACCACCTCCACAGGGTCATCTCCTGCCTGAGCACCTCCAGCACAACTCCAGGCTGGCTCTAGCACCTCCCACGGAGCTGAGCCGCACTCACAGGTGGAAAAACCGCGTTTTTATCACACCGCCCCGCTTGTCAATACTGCTGGTGAAGCGGGGACGAGCCACCCGCGGCCACTTGATGCTCCTGAATAAACCCACCGCTCCAAAACCCACCTGCTCCAGGACGCTGTAATCCGCCAGCAGCTGCTCCTCCAGGTACCGGGCCATCAGCTCGGAGTCGGGCTGTCCCGCCGAGGGGGAGAAGCCCCAGCAGAGGCAGAGCCAGAGGATCATGGTGCGGGGGAGCGCCGGGGCTCAGCGCAGAGCCAGCCCCGCTGCCTTTTCCCTGCCGGCAGCCTGACAGGAGAGACACAGCGACCCACCCACCCTCTCCTCCTCCTCCTCCTCCTCCTCCTCCTTCCCAGCCCGGGACCGGCCCCTTTTCCACGCTGGGCGGCCTCCTGTGCTGCGGGGGATCCTTGCAAGGGTTCGCACCCCTCAGCCCTCCGGGGGTCTGTCCCTCTGCGTTCTCTCTCAGCCCCTTCTTGTCTCCTGCGGGACAGGGGCAGCCCTGGGGGTCCCCGAGGTGCTGCCACTTGTCATTTGGGCACCTACAGCCCCTCTGAGCTGAGGGGACTGTCCCTACACCCGGCTGGGTCTGAGGAAGGGCCGGGGTGGTGTCGCGGTGTCTCCTCCACGCCCTTGGGGAGCACAAGCCCAGCAGATGCTTCAAGGTTGGGGCTTTCCTAAGGGGAGGTAAAACCCTCTGGTTCCACCCTCTGTGAAGGGAAAGCTCCTCTTACTCCCCATCTGGAGAGCCCTGGCTGGTTTAGGAAAGCTGCCCCAGGGCAGGGCAGGGCTCCCTCCGCACCCTCACCTTGGCAGCCGCCCGACAGCCAAAGTGGCCAAGACACGTAATTTCACCTTCCTCTTGCTATCCAGATGGAGTTTCCCGGTTGGACAAAGCCAGGGTGACCTCCTGCTCTTCCCTCCATTTCCCAAAGGCGTTTCCTCTCCTGCCAGAGCAGCCCCGGGTGAAGGTGGACACAGGCTGTATTCTGCCCGGCAGCTGCCAGGGACGTTCCTGGGGGATGACTCTGCCAGCTGGCACCGACCGGCAGCCCTCACCTCCAGGCGTTCGGGAGCTTGTATCTGCAGCGCTCACCTCGCCCCAAATCAGGCGTGTTTGCTACTTTCTTTTGTAACTTCTTTAATCTGGCAGACCCAAACTTCCTTTATTTGCTTTGTCTTGGTTTTTTTGGTTTGAGCCTTTCCTTTCCTTTCCTTTCCTTTCCTTTCCTTTCCTTTCCTTTCCTTTCCTTTCCTTTCCTTTCCTTTCCTTTCCTTTCCTTTCCTTTCCTTTCCTTTCCTTTCCTTTCCTTTCCTTTCCTTTCCTTTCCTTTCCTTTCCTTTCCTTTCCTTTCCTTTCCTTTCCTTTCCTTTCCTTTCCTTTCCTTTCCTTTCCTTTCCTTTCCTTTCCTTTCCTTTCCTTTCCTTTCCTCTCCTCTCCTCTCTTTTTTTCTTCTCTTTCCCTTTCCAGCAGATGCCCTG
This sequence comes from Sterrhoptilus dennistouni, assembly GCA_013397095.1. Taxonomy (NCBI): domain Eukaryota; kingdom Metazoa; phylum Chordata; class Aves; order Passeriformes; family Zosteropidae; genus Sterrhoptilus; species Sterrhoptilus dennistouni. The sequence continues at coordinate 2,108,560 of VWZU01008059.1, read as the reverse complement.
TGCTGCACACACAGACCTGACATGATACAAACCACTGTATCTCCTCTTTCCTTTCCAGCTCTGGGCCACCAGGGACTGGAGCTCTTGGGGTTCATCTCCCATCCATGGCAGTAACAGTCCAGTCAGTGGCTCAGGGTCTCTCTGGCCTTTCTGAAGCTTCGTGTCCTGCAAATCTCACACGTGTTTGTGAGATGCTCCCCTCTCAGAAGGGAAGAGAGCAGCTGGAGATGGAGCAAAGGGAAGGTCATGGTCAGAATGTTTGGAACTCCTTATTAGCAAATTCATGGATCACACTGAGGCTGAGGTGACACCACGTTCACATAGAAGGCCCTGCTGGCGTTGCCAGCAGGGGAAAGGAGTCAAAAACCTGCCCAGTCCTTTTTTTTACAGGGACCATTGTCAGGCACAAAGGCCTCTGTAGTGCCCACACTGTCAATGGGAGCTGCAGAACTGGGCAGCACTGCAGGGAATGATGAAGGGCTGATGTGAATGGGGAGGAGAAGATGCTGGCAGAAAGCTGGAAGGAGGCTGGGACAGGATACTTCAGGCCCCCAGAGACACCCCAAATGGCTCCTCTTCTGATTTGATCCCTCCCAGAGGACAGTTGAAGCATTTTGTTCAGCTACTCACCATTTCAGTGTGGTGGAAGAGGCCTAACCATCCATTTGGGAATCAGTGAGGACACTGAGAGTCTTGATGCTGAGATCTGGTTTAAGAACACACCAAAAAAAATAGTTTTAAGTATTTTTCATCTGTTTCCAGTTAGTTTCAGCTCCCACAGGTCTTGCCTAGCTCAGACAGAGAAGTGAATGGTAGTAGCATGGGAAATACGACTGCAGCCTCCTGTGTCCTTTCTCCTGATGTTAGGATAGTCTCAGCCTGCTCTATGTTTCACTCTGGGGACAAAGATGTGTAAAAGTCTTACAGCATATGTTTAGAAATGCTGAAAACAAGCATCCAAACCAATAGATACGGCATGATTTTCCTCCTGTTCTGGAAAACCTAAAGGGAACCAAGACACCTCTGTACAAGCAAGTCAAAAGTAGCCTGCTAACCCTAGGGGTAACAGCAATTTCTGGTCAGGAAGGGGAGGTGTTTGCCAGTTTGAAATGACCATTGCACAGTCAGGAGGCATTTGGAATGCCATCCAAAACAAATCTCACCAGCTGCAGCATTTGGCCACTCTGCATCTCCCAGTGCCCAGGTGGGGATCTGAGGGCCAGGGTGTATCGGAGCAGTGAGACTCTGCAAAGATGCTGCAACAAAGCTGAGCCTAAGCACACCTGGTGAAAAGGAGGGTGTTCAAGCCAGAACAGGATCCTCCAGCAGGTATGGGATAACCAGCAGGCATGAGAGAGTGAACTGGGAAAAGCACTGCCTTTCCTAAACGGATTAGGAACAGTTCTGCCTGTGCTCCCCTCAGCAAGGGCACGTAAGGACATGGCATGTGGGGAAGACCAAGGTGTGTTTTGATGTGGTTCAGATGCAGTTAGGTTTGCTGAGTGAGCATTGAGCCTGCGGTCTTGATTGTTCACATTATCCCCTCTTCCTCCTCCTTGGAATACATCCTCCTGGTTTGGGGTGTGGACATGACAGGCACAGTCTTGGGGATGCTGCTGGAGTCTGAGACAAGCAGTTACTCAGGTGTGTTCACATCAGGCGTGTTCAGTGCTGACTTTTGCAGACTTAGCAAGATGAGCAGCTGTTCTTTGGATGGGAGCTCAGCAAATTAAATTTCCTGCCATGCCTGCAGCCAGCATGACAGCAGAGAGAGAGGCATGATCCAACAGCAGAGCTTTTGTAAACATTTCACCTGGAACAGATCTTTTTATATCAAGGAGTGTCTCTGTGTTGATACACTAACACGGGCACCTTGGTGACCTCATGCAGAGTTAAATGCCCAACCAGAAGTGTCTGAACCAGCAAATAAATGTACCCAAAGCACCAACAAACTGCACCATTTAATGGCATTCAAAACCAGCAACTGGATCAAGAAATTGGCAAGAGTCCCAAAGGGTTGCACAGGTGTAGTCATAGATAAATATCTGGAGGGAAAATTAATTACCATGAAGTTCAGGGTATTTTCCTTCAGGTCTTAATTTAAGCAATCTCTTCTGAAACATCTGGATGGGATCTGCTGGTCCCCAATTCTGACACTGTGCTCCTGAAAGAATCACAGAACGGTTTGGGTTGGAAGGGAGCATAAAGATCATCTAGTCCCAACCTCCCTGCCATAAGCAGGGATGCCACCATGTTGCTCCAGCCTGGATTTGCTCACTTCCAGGGGTGGGGCATCCACATCTTCTCTGGGGAACCTGTTCCAGTGCCTCACCACCATCGGCAGAAAGAATTTATTTCTAATATCAAATCTAAACATCTCCTCTTTTGGTTTAAAGACTGCTTTAAAACTTCTACCCCTTGTCCTGTCACTAAATGTCCAGATAAAAAGGCAGTCTCCCTCTTTTTTATAAGCTCACGTATTTTTAAGAAAGTACTGAAAGGCTGCAATAAGGTGTCTCCAGAGTCTTTTCTTCTCCAGGCTGAACACCCCCAGCTCTCCCAGCCTGTCTCCATAGCAGAGGTTCTCCAGCACCCAGAGCATCTTTGTGGCCTCCTCTGAACCTGTACCAACATATTTTTGTCATGTTGAAGGTTCCAAACCTGGATTAAGCCCCCCAGATAGGTTCCACAGGGCAGAGAAGAGTAGAAAGGTATTTTCTGGGCTCCCAGTGTCTGCTGATCTTCCTTCTGCCATTAGCTGTGTGCACCATGGCCCAGCAGAGCATTTCAAGACTTCCAAAACTGGTATTATTCTGATGAAATCACCCAAGGTCTCTGCTAAAGGGCCTTGGTGCTGGGGATGCCTGACTGTGTCTGGGGCACTGCTGTACATCCATATATGTAATTTCCCAGAATGGCTGGTGTGTGATGGGATTAGTGTCAGGGCAGTCACACCAAGTCTGTTCCTTGCAGGTACACCCTGTTCTCACCTGGATCACTGGGAATATCCAGGTATAAAATTCAGTTCAGGAAGAGGATGTTGGCTATCTCATCAGACACAAAAATGGGGACATTTCTCTCCAGGTGCAAGCCAAGCTAGCAAAATTTAATTATTCTGGGGGACAGGCTCTGCACAGCACTAATCCAGGTGGTTCAGGGCAGACAGTGCATGAAAACTTCCTTCCAGAGGAATCCCAGCCATGAGGGGACCACTCATGGAACAGCCCAAAGGACACAGATCACAAAAGAGCCTACTGAGATCCTGTCCTCCTCATGAAATCCTGGGGAGGTCCACCTAAACTGATGGTAGGACTCTGAGCATCCTCAGCGCTTGTTTCTCCTGTATATTGTCTGTAGTTTGAGAGGTTTCAGCTTTTTGGTCTCTTTTGGGCAGTATATTTGAGCAGTTTGTGCCATCTAGTGGTCACACTAATTTCCCGATCTCGGTATTTTTACCAAAAACCCCTAAGCCGTATTTAGTGGTCGAGAGAGGACTGAAATAAGCGGTTACAAACTTATTTTTTAAAATGAACTTTGTTCTAAAAGGACTTCTGTAATCTCTTCAGAGCACCAGTGATTTGTTTCCTGGTCCAAAGGCCCAGATGACCCCAGAAGAGCTTTAAGTTTCTGATGAGACAGGACTGGTCACCCTAAATTAGAGGCACATGTGTGAACAAAAATCAGTTTATATACAAAATTCAAGCTAAACTAGGTTTAGCCAAGCAAAGGCTGGCTGCCCTGAGCCCTGGAGAAGCCCTGTCAGCCACAGCTCCAATGCCACCTATGGAGGGTTTTCCTAAGCTAACTTTAAGGTAATTAACTTAAACACTGCCAGATTGTACCACAAATAATGGGGTCAGCAGGATAGGGCAGCGACCATCCCCCTGAATTTGTCACTGGTGAGGCCACAACTTCAATCCTCAGTTTTGAGCCTCTCACTGTAAGAAGGAAATTGAAGCACTGGAATGTGTCCAGAGAAGGGAACAGACCTGGAGAAGGGTCTAGGGGACCATAAGGGAGTTGGAGGAGCTCAGCATGGAGAAAAGGAGGCTCAGGGGTAAAGTTCTCACTCTCCACAAGTCCCTGACAGGAGGGGGCAGCCAGGTGAGGGTCAGTCTTCTCCTGGGTAACCAGCAGTGGGATGAGAGGAAATGGCCTCAAGTTGCACCAGGGAATATCCAGGGGAAATTAGGGAAAATTTCATCACCAAAAGTGATGTCAAGCATTGGAGCAGGCTGCTCAAGGCAGTGGTGGAATCACCACCCCAGGAAGTGTTAAAAAACACATGGATGTGGAACTTGGGCACTGCTGTTGTGGACATGGCAGTGACGGGTTAATGGTTGGACCAGATGGTCCTGAAGGTCTGTTTCAACCTAAATTATTCTATGGTTATTGAAAAACCCTGCTCCCATCCTCTCTATTCCCCTCCTGTACACTCCCCTCCTCCAAACACATCACTGCTCCCACCTCTCTTACCTAGCAGAGAGCTGAAAAAGACTCTGCTGCCATTCCTTGTGAAATTCTGGGCGTGAGTTCAGGGCCCAGACTGAGAAATCATCTGGGGAAAAGATGGAGAAAGGATGAGCAACAGCAGACTTGTGCCACAGAAATCTTTTACTGAAACCTCAAAGAGTAACATAACATAAGGGAAGATGACAGAATATTATTAGTATTATATAGTGAATATCATATGGCACAATATAGTATACAAGAAAATGTAATGTACTGTAATAGGATAGAATAGAATAGAATAGAATAGAATAGAATAGAATAGAATAGAATATTATTTATTTGACAGCTGGTTTTGTCCCAGAGTTCACACAGTAATTCTGTCATTTGCATTGAAGCTGCTCAGATGTCTCCAAAAATCCTTTCTTGTGGAAAAGTGGAAGGGACACCCCAACAAACTTTTTCCAAAAGATGTCTTCCTCCCTTCTTTCCCCCTTTTGGTTTGCTGTCTTTTTCTCATCACTTTGAGCACCCAAAGAACCAGGGAAGCAAAAAACCTGTTTCAAAAGCACCCAGGAGCCACAGAACATACACTTGAAAATATCATCAGATGTTCTCATGAGACTAATTTTGGAAAATTAGAACTATCACATAATCAGCTATGATTTTTTTTCCCAGTAGAATGGAAAAAAAGGGTATTTGTGTGGGTCAGGATCCAGCCCCTGTGGGTTGGCTGGGTGGGAGGCCCCTTGGAGAAGCCCAAAGCTGCTGCCTCCATCACGCTGAGAACCAAACTCCTCCTCGTTTGCTATAAACAGACAAGCTGGAGTTCTCGCTGAGATCTTTTGAAGTTTTTGGATACTGCAAGCTCTGTGCCTAGCAGGAAATTAGTCAAACATCACGGGAAGCTACAAAAGCAAGGAGTGAGCCTATCCAAGGCAGGGCTGTTATCGAGGGCAGAGGCAAATGAAGACACTATTTGGATAACCCTTGCTCAGGCACCACAGCTCAGGCTTGCGTTGCAAGGCTAATATTTACCTTTGGCCTAAACAAAGTCACCATTTCAGAACTTTGCTCAAAATGCTGCACAAACCTGGGCTGTTTCCTTGAACTTGTCTCAGAGAAGGGAAGAACCTTGTGTGTGTAGCTGTGCTGGCTGCTCTCAGGAGGAAATAAGAGGGAAGAAAATGAGGTGTCTGAGCAGATTCCTGGTTTTGTTCCTCATTTCTGGAGTTGGGAGCTTTGATCTCATTATTGACGACATCCCAGATGTGAGTATTTGGAGGCAGGGCCCAGGTCTCCCTTCCTTGCTGAAGTTTGGACAGAAGAGTCAGTGGGAGCAGAACTGGGTCACTGGCTCACAATTCCCTTCTGCTTTTAGCTGCAAATTTTTCTGATAATCGGCCTTCATTTGTAATGTTGGGGTTTTTTAATGTTATGAAAGCTTATTATTATTATTTAGTATTATTAAAGAGAGAGTGTCAGCCTAAGTCCAAATTTCATTCCAAGCAGGTTTCATGTTTTTACTTCAGTGTTGCCTTTTCTGGTGTGGTTTTAACCTTTAAACATTTAAGCGGGTTTCTATACTCTGATCTTCAGAACATTTTATACCCTGTTTCCCTGGAATAAGCAGAACCAGGGCACCCAGACATCTTTGTGGATGGAGCCTCCTGTGCAGGACACTCCTGTGTGAACTTCAGCAAGGCTTTGTATGGAATTGGTTTTTTGTTAACAGGAATTCAAATATAGAGTGAATATCCTATTGACCTTACATTCCTCAGCAGAGGAGGAAAGGATTTATAAAAGAGATCATCATTTCTTGAGATAATACAATGATGAAAAGAAGTATAGTTATAGCTTTGACTTTGAAACTAAATTTAAACCCCCAGGCTTGGGTGAACTTAGATTTGGTGTCTACACCCATTTCCACATTGTAGCTGTGAAATATTTCTGTGAAGTCAGCAGGGATGATATGAGGCTTTCTTTTCCTTTGCAGGATTAATAAAAATCTTCAGTGAGCTGGGATATCCTATTTTTCTTTATTTTTACAGATATTTTCTTGACTCAATGAGATTTTAAAACTGGGTTTGTAATTCCCAGGAAAAAATATTCCAGAACTGTGGTTATTTGTAATTGTAGATGCCTTATCAATTTAACATCAATATGCTTAAACAATTTAAATTAGTTTTGTGCAAACCCTTTTGTGTATGCTATCACATAAGTTGGAAAGGAATTCATGCAACCTAAACTTCTTTATTGCCATAAATTAAACTCATAACAAAATTTAATTAAGAGTATTGCTGTGGTGTGACCCACATTTCTAAATGAATCAGTGCAGCTTTGTACTTGGAAAAGACCTGATGTTCTTTTGCTGTCATAGGGGGAAATTTCATTTTCAGGTATATTGGTATAAAACCCAAGACAGTTTCTACTAGTTTGAGCAGAAATTCTCTGAACTTGTTTTGAGTGAAGTCTGTAGTTTTCATGGCTAGACCCATCCTGATGATAATCATCTGCCTCTTGCTCTTTGTGGTCATTTCATGTTAAATATTACTCCTTGTTTCAGAAGGAAAGGCTGTAAAATGGTGGTAAAGGTCATGATTTTACAGGAGTTTATAGACCTGGTTGGCCACTGAGGGAAACTGAATATGTTTTGAGGATTTTGGTCTGAGATGGTTTGTGCTTCTGCTCCCCATTAGCATCCAGGGGAGGTAAATTCCCTTTGGAACTCTCCTGTAAAGTGCTAATCAATAATAAATCAAGTGATAAATCAAACAGTAAGGCAGCAGCAACTCTTTTCTTCTTCTCCCTCCTCTAGGAAGTGCCAAATCTGATTGATCTGGAAATGGATGGATTTCCCTCCAGCTCCAGGGCGAGAAATGGCAGGTACCAGGTACAGTACCCAGAAATGCTCCAAAGAAGAGGGAAGCCAGAATGCCTGGGAGCTCTCCCCAGGTGTCTTTTTCCATGTCCAGGGTTGTGAGTGCACAATCATATGGGACCAGGTGGTTTTTATAGGCATTGAAACTTCCATATCTCTGGCTGGGGCAAGAACTGCTGTTCTCCCTTAAGGTTTTATTCTGTATCTGTGCACCTGAGGTGATGAACAATGGAGATACTTGTCTAACTTGGGGGAAATCCCATTGAAACAGGTGAGGTTTTTCCATGAGAAAATGGAAAAGAACTTCAGATAATGGCAAGTGTAAGCTGTAAACATTCAGCCCATTCATTCATGTTTAACTCTGGTCAAAAGAGTGACACTCAGTGATGAGCTGCTGGCATCTGAGACCTGGGAATAAAATTTGTTTCCAGCACACTGGATGGGTTGTAGATTATTTTAGTCTGTTGTCTTGGGAGACAGAAACATTTAGAGCAGCATTGCAAGAGTTTTTCTGTGTTTTACACTGTAGCAATTAATGATAATACTCATGAAATCAGTTGTTTGAATGTATTAATTTTTCATTACACTGCATGAAAGAAATGATGATCAGAGTGGACCTTGTCCTCCACCAGGCTCTGGTGCTGCTTTTCTTGAGCTTGTTCAATGCAGTGAAAATGAAAGATCCTCTTGAGTAATGCTGGATTTCCCAGAGTCTTTAAAATTACTCACAGGCAAACCTGATTTTCCTTTATCCTCAGGCTTTGGATGGAACTTACTGATACCTAAAGCCTGCATAACAGTGGAAGAAAACGGCAGATTTTAGCATGAGTATGAATCAAGCCTCCTCACATTTGCCAGTCTAGTATTTAAATAATTGAATCATGATCTAAACAGAAATTCCTCCTAGCTGCCCTTCTTCAGGGCATCATTCCTTTCCAAAGTGTCTGTATCAGTGCCATTTGTATTATGTTGCCTCCATTCCCAAAATTTCTGGATACATAGAGGCACAGACGTGCATGCAGTAATTTACAGTTCTACCCCTGGTTTCATTATACCAGTTATTGCTTTTATTCCTATACATTATTTCCCATTCTTTATCTATCAAATAAATCTTTGCAAACCAGTAGGACTAAGATCTCAGCTACTCTTATGTTAGTTGAGTCACAATAAAATATAATCAGTGAGATTTAACTGAACTGTGCAAATCATCTTGAGACAGCAACTCTTGGCCAGCAGCAGACACACAGTTATTTACTGTTCATCACTACAGGAAGGCTGTATCCCAAATTATTTTTTCAGCACTATGCTTTTCTGCAAAGAGCTCACTGGCCCATTGGCAACCAGGCAACAGAGCTCCCTGCAGACCCTGTTGATTGGCTCTAAATGCAGAGGATAGTTTTCTAGGTACAGATAAAATATTCTGCTATTTTGCCCCTGAGTATTTCCCAAAACGCTGTGCCTCAGGTGTGTGGAGGCTCCTCGTGACCACAGCAGCAGAGTGTTCCATGGGCTGGAATGCAGGTGACCTTGTGAACCTCTGTGTGGTGGTGCACAGCTGTAATCTCTGTTTTGGAGATAGATAAAGTGTCTAGACCTGTGAGGCACCCTGTGAGGTGGGATGTTCTGCAACACATTCCCCAGATCTGGGTCCTGATCTCTGGCTGTCCAGAGGTGGGTGAGATCACACCTTTTTATTAGTGTTTTGCCTGCCTGGTTTCTCCTCCAAGAGAAGCAGCACAGGAAGGATATATGGAAAGAGATAGGGTGGAATGATAGAATCGTGGTGTGGGTTGGGTTGGAAGGGACTGTGAAGCTCATCCCATTCCAACCTGCCTGTGGAACACCTTCCACACCTTCCACTAGGCCAGGTTGCTCCAAGCCTTGCCAACCTGGCCTTGAACACTTCCAGAGATGGGGCAGCCACAGCTTCTCTGGACATCCTGTGCCAGGACCTCACCACCCTCATACTGAAGAATTTCTTCCTAAATCAGCTGGTTGAAGACTCCCCCAGCTGCCAGGGTGGGAATGTAACTAAACAGACAAGGATCCATCTGCAGCACCCTGAAGACAAACTCTGCCAAGTCTTAGGTCTGAAATTTCTCTCCTTGCATCTCACAGTGAGGATCCCCTGAAAGGAGATCCTGAAGGATCCCCTGAAGAAGCTGCAATGGATTTGGAGTGTGTTAAAAACTGCTTAGGAAATTACAGGAAAATAAGTGAATTATTAGGGAACTGCACTTCAAAGAACTGGAAGGGTATTCCAGGTAGATCATAGAATCACCGATACATGGAATGGAAGGGGTTGGAAGGGTTTGGGTTGGAAGAGATCTGGAAGATCATCTAATTCCAACCCCCTGCCATGGGCAGGGACACCTTCCAGTAGAACAGGTTGCTCCAAGCCCTGTCCAATCTGCTCTTGAACCCTTGCAGATCACATCTTCTTTCTAGTTTCTCATGCTGGGCATCTGCTTTTCAACATTCTTCATGCCCCAGTAGAACAGAAATTTCTGTCAAATGCAGACCATCTGTGATTCTGCTCTCATTATTTTACTAAATAGCTGCAAAGTCCATGCACAGTGATTTGAACAAAGATCACTGTGAAGGGTTAAATATCCATATCCTGCACAGGTTTCAGGAGAAGATGCATCTCAGTATCTGAAGACAGAGCCCAGCATTTGTCCTTCAAACAGTTCCTGAGGCACATGTTGCCTTCATTCTGATTGGCAATTTGGCACTCAGGAGATATGGCTCAAGACCCTGGTTTTGTGCAGTGATCAACAGGTCTGGATGTGGTTTAAAAGCAAGGATCAGCCATGAATCCTTATGCTGGAAACAGCAGGAGTCTCAGGCACCACAGAGGTCCCTGTTCTCAATAATCACATCAGCACTCAGACCTGAAGTAGGATCCTCAAGGCCAGGTTGGGTGGGGCTTGGAGTAACCTGTTCTAGTGGAAGGTGTCCCTGCCCATGGCAAGGGAGGTGAAGCTAGAGGATCTTTAGGGTTCCTTCCAACCCAAACCATTCTGTGATTCTGTGTTCCATGATTCTGGGACTCAGGTGCCTGAGATAAAGGTACAACTCTGTCCTTCTGACCTATTGGAGTGGCTGCCCTCTGCAACCTCTGAGTTCCCAGGGGTATGGCTGGCCCAGCCCATGTCTGATCTCTGACAACAGCAGTGGAGTCACCACATGTGCCACTCATAAGATCCCTCTCCTTCACCTACCCCCTCTTCTCCACCAAGAACTATCAGGAGGGAAATCTGGGTGTCCCACAAGCTTTACCCACCATTCCTAAAGTGGATCAGCAGCCCTAAGCTGAGAACCAGAAAAGTACCCCAATAAAACAAAACCCCTGTGTTCTAAGGCCTTGGTCTTCATCTTTCCAAAATTAAATTTGTTTCCATTAATGTTGGTTTAATCTTAATTTGTATTCAAGATGGTGATGATTCCTCTGCCAAGGGTATGTGCGGGGCCAAAAATGACTCTTCATGGTCTGGTCCTTTATCAGGTGTGAAAGTCCAGTTCCCTGTACAGTGAAGTTTGTGGGGTGTGACAGGATCAGTCCATCAGGCTTTGCGGAGGGTCTCTAGAGAGCCATAAACTTCCATATCCTGAAATCCCAGTCTGAATGGTTCAGGTAGAGCCTTTAGAACTAGAAAATGAAAACCTGCATTTGTTCTCAGGCAGGCAGAAATCTTCTCCATCTGCCTTTTAAGGGTCTTTAAAATCATATCTTTAAAATGAACGTGCCATGACATCATCATCTCTTCTACAGCACAAGATTTCCCTAGGACAGTGTATTAATTAGCTTCAAATGAACTTAACAATTGCAGAGCAATCTTCCAGTGCATCATGGGATTAAAGCTGTTTTCCTGAGCATCTTCGGTGGTTTTGGGTCCTCTTGACCCTGGAGGGCTGAGCTGGCCTAGTTGTGGTGATAATATGAAAGTAGATCCCTGCATTAAAAAGTTGCATCTAGGTGAGCCAAATTCCCTTTCATGGGATTAATATAAATATTCTTTATGTGATGGAGATTTTTGGGGAGAATTAAACAGAATTATTCGAATGGCCACAAGATGTCACCCCTTACCATAGAAATTTCCAAATGGAGCCATTCACAGGGCAGGGGGAAAACCACAACCATTAATGAGCAATTTCATCTAAGTAATGCATGCATAACTAATTTCCATAGGCACAAGCATGTTAATGTAATATCGATTACACAATGGGTTTTTTAATTCATACATGTTGCATATCATACATAAATAAATATTTTCTAATGTAAATGGCAACAAAGTGAGCTAAAGAAGTCTAGGGTTTGAGGCTTTTCCACTTTTCATAGGAAAACAAAGAGAACTTTTCTGTTAAAAACAAACACCTCTGAGGATGACTTTCTGCCAGCATGATTTGCTTTCAGGAAGAATGTTTTTCTAGAAGAGAATGTTTTCTTAAAAAA
>VWZU01008059.1:2067412-2096739 GCA_013397095.1 Sterrhoptilus dennistouni | reverse complement strand
AGAGAGGAAGAAAGCTGACCTGTTTATGACAGGTTCTGAGACACAGCTGTGAGATCAAATCTTCCAACATCTCATGTAGAAATACACGAAATAAAGCAAAAGGAATATTCACACTTTGTCTGTGAACTCAAACTAATTCTCATTCATGTCTGGAGAAGGGCAACAGAGCTGAGGAAGGGTCTGGAGCACAAGTCTGATGAGGAGCAACTGAGGGAACTGGGAAAGAGGCTGAGTCTGGAGAAAAGGAGGCTCAGGGGGGACCTTGTGGCTCTGCACAAGTCCCTGGCAGGAGGGGACAGCCAGGGGGGGTCAGGTTCTGCTCCCAGAGAACAGGGACAGGACAAGAAGAAATGGCCTCAAGTTGTGCCAGGAGAGATTTAGGTTGGATATTAGGGAACAATTCTTCCATTAAAGGATTGTCAAGAATTGAAAAAGGCTTCCCATGGAAATGTTGGAGTCACTATTGCTGGAAGTATTCAAAAACACATGTAAATGTTTAGTGACCCTGGCAGTGTTGGGTTAATGGTTGGATTTGATCTTAGATATCTTTTCCAAACTTAATGGTTCTGTGGTCCCCAAGATTCTATGATCCATAATCTTGGAAAACAATTTTTAGACACTGACCCCTGTCTTGAAACAGCCAGTCAGTGTTGTTAGCTTTGCTGAAATATCCCCTCCATATTTTTCTTTTCCAGAGGAGCACATCTGACTGGGGGTATGTTGGAGATCTGGTGAGTATTTTTCTTCCCCTGTGGTAAATAATACTGAACAAAGTGATTTTCTAGTTAACCGTTTTTTTGGAAATCAATCCTTCTGTTTGTTCAGTTCCTTGTTTTTACTGCTGGTTGGGTATTAACCTATTTTTTTTTAAACAGAGAGCTGTTTGCACAATACTGTTGATACATCTGGTCTTGGAGGGAGAAGGGTATGGTAAACATGAAGAAATAAGCATCAAAAGTGATTAGACAAAGGCAATGTCTTAATAAAACTCCTAAATACTGTTATGCCCCTGCTGTGGTTTAACCCTTTTCAACATTAGGTCAGTAACTAACGCTTCAAGTCTCCTCTATTTAGGACTTTTATTGAAAATGTGAGCTCCCTCCTCCTCATTATATGATGTTCAGGATTACTGTGTAGCTTTCCATGCTGGATTGCCCTCCTAGAATCATTCCAAGGACTGATTGCATAGTGAAAAGCAAGGAAAACATTCCAGCTTAAAAAATAACCTCATTCAGCAGAAATGTTATAATGAACTATAGTCACATGAATATCCTGCCACAATTTCCAGGTAAAATATGGAGATGTCCTGAACTTGAGCTCATGGCCCCTCTAGCTAAGGAGCAGCAATTAAAAAGTACCACTGAGACAACAAAAATTATTGATATTGTCCTCTAGGGAATTTTTTTCCAGCAGTGCCCTAAATTTATAGAGTGATTTTGTCAAATGCAGGTGGAGGACGATGACAAGATAGGTCTTTACAGCTACAAAGTTCAATCCACCATCACATCCAGGCTGGCCAACACCATGATCCAAGCCAGGATGGTGAACAACGCCAAGAGACCACAGCCCATCGTGTTCGACGTGCAAGTGCCCAAGGGAGCTTTCATTGACAACTTCACCATGTGAGTGGTGGGCAGGGATCAGCCTCTGATCATCCTCTGGGAGCATCCACTGGGCTGGGAAGGAAGGATTTGTAAAGGCAAAGAAGCTCTTATTGTTTTCCAGGTTCAGTGTAATTTTTGCAGGCTTTCTCAAGAGGTTCATGTTATCAGTCTGTCTGTCGGTCCAGGTCTTCCTCTCCAGTAATTATTGAGCTGTTAGTCAATATCAATAAAAATGGACAGAAGTCTCAAATAGACTAAACTCCCACCTTGCCAGATCAAAGGAAGGAGACCCAAATCAGAGCCCTCATTGAACAGAAACTGGCCTGGTTCCATATCCATCCAGAGAGGCAGCAGTCAGGTTTCTGGTCAGGAGATGTCCTGATCCATGTTCCAAACCAGCCATGACATCAGGAACTGCCTCCCCTGCCCAAAGCATGGGGAAAGGGTGAAGAAGGTAAAGGAGAGCAGATCCTCCTCAGTGCACAATGGTGCTGGCTACTTGAAATAAAAATCAGGTAGGGGAAAAGATAGAGCTCTAGTGAAAATCAGAATTCATTACTTTGGGGTTAAACAAGAACCTTGTTATTTAGCTTCCCACCAGCTTAGATTTCACTGATGTAAGCTGAAGAAACAGTCCTCAATTGTAAAGTTGTTTCTTTTGCAAGCTGACTGTGCTTCTCTCTCCTAGGGACATCAATGGTATCACATTTACCAGCCATATTCGGGAAAAATCTGAAGCCAGAAAAATGTACGCTCAAGCAAAAGCCAAAGGCAAAGCTGCTGGAATAGTCAGGTATAAACACTCTGGCATATGGGTTTTGTACTGAACTCACTCACAGGAGAACTGAGATGACCCACTCCAGGAGGAGATAGATGAGGGGCAATCCTGGAAAGGAAAATGCTTTCTTACAGCAGCTCTGATATTTAATTGTCGTGGACTTAAACTGTGTTTCAGCTTTCTGCTTACTAAAACACCCTGCGCCAACAGATAACTGCAGCTCCCTGACAGAGGCCACAGTTAGAATCAAAAGCCTCAATCTAAACCAAAGTGCAAAGAAGCTTTTCCTTCTCCTTGTATTTTCTCAAAATAACCCTCACAGCTGACTTTTCAGGAGCAATGCCTTGGATATGGAGAACTTCCAAACCGAAGTGAATGTCCCCCCAGGGATGAGGATCCAGTTCCAGCTTCATTACCATGAAATGATCCGAAGGAAGCTGAGCTCCTACGAGCACGTCATCTCTGTGAAGCCAGGACGCCTGGCCAAGCACATGGAGGTAAAGCAGAGCTGGGCTGTGTAAGAAGTACCTCACAGGTGAATCCTTGCTGAGAAAGCACCCTCGGTTTTCAGGGAGGTGTTCCTGCCCATGGCAGGGGGTTGGAACTGGATGAACTTTAGGATCTCTTCCAACCCAAAGCATTCTGTGATTCTAAGACAAATTACAGTTGTGGAGGGACAACCAGAGATCATCACTACCTCATGAAGTTGGGGTTTTCGTAAAAAGCACTGCTCCAAATAAATAGCATTTATTGTTTGTTTTCCTTCAGCCAAGTTTACACAAGAGTATAAAAATGTGAAACTTTGTTTGCCCAAGTGGTTCTGACGTGAGTCAGTCACGTTTCAGGAGATTCTCAGCTGTGTTTATGAGTGGGGACAGGACACATTTGCTCCTCACTAGACCAGGTTGCTCCAAACTCTGTCCAACCTGGCCTTGAACACTTCCAGGGATGGGGAAACTCTCCACAATAAATGTCCTCCCTTCCCCTTTAGGTGGATGTCCGCATCATCGAGCCGCAGGGACTGCGCTACGTGCACGTCCCTAATTCCCTGGGAGATCATTTCAATGGAATCACCACCATCTCCAAGGGAGAGAAAAAGGTAACCCCTCACAGACTGGAAATAGCACAAAATCTTCGGTTTTCACACTTACTCTACACAGTCCTGGCAACTTTTTGCACCTGCTGGAAGCATGCAAAAATACAGCAAAATCTGTCTTTAATTCCACAGTAATATGCCAGGCAGTATTGTTTCCTGATATTCAGATTCACCCCCATTCCTAGCTTAGCAAATTATTTCAGAGGTACTATGTATCTATATTAAGTCTTTTCTTCTCAGGTAATCCCAAGTTATCCAGTTAAAACAGGAAAAAAAATACAGTCTGCATGATTAATCACAAGACGAATAAAAATGTTTCCTACTGCTCAATTCACAGACAAATGGCAATCCTCTTTGTTTGGGGGAAAAAATGTTAATTAGAAACCTATTAAAAATGTTGATAAAACTATGGATAGTTTCAACCAGGAAAATGTTAATAAAACCCAGTGTGTTGCCTGATAGAAATGGTTTGCACAGCTCCAGTTGAAATATTTGGTGCTGTAGATGAGTCATGGGATTTGTGTCACAGTTGCTACTACTGAATCAACATATCCAGGCAAACCTCAGTGCTGGTTTTCCTCTGAAGTGACACAGAGTCCATTTTCCACAAATACTGAAAGCAGAAACTGAAATCAGTTGTTCCATGAAGCTGTGGAGTCACTTTGTGTCAATCACCCCCCTCTGGCTGACTGATGATCTCTCCTCCCTTCAAGGCTCACGTTTCCTTCAAGCCAACAATGGCTCAGCAGCGAAAATGCCCCAAGTGCTCGTCCACGGCCGTGGATGGAAATTTTGTGGTGCAGTACGATGTGAACAGAGAAACCACGGGGGGAGAGCTGGAAGTAAGTGTGGCTGCTCAGCTGGGACCAGAGAGCTGGGAATAAAGGAATTGCTGTCCTTCAGCAAACTGTGCTAAACTCCATCCTTCGGGGGAATAAGCATGAGGACGAGCTCTGTATCCAATTGAAAGAACAGAGGGATTTTAAGTGGGCAGAATGGATTTATTTAATTTATGACTAAGACATGGGCTTACATATAGTAGGAGAAGATTCCTGTCATGTCCAAAAGCCAATGTCTTTATACCTGGCAGCACTCTGGTGATTTAATGTAGAATCAGAGGATGGAGTCATTGGATGCTGTACCAATACATCACAAGGAGACAACCAGAACATCACTATTTTTATGTTAACATGAAGCTGAGTTATGAGGTTGAATTATTACAGGCAGAACAGGCTTTTTCAAAGCTTTTTTCATTCCTCCCTATGCTAGGGCATGGAAGTTGTCTGAGAACCAGGCTCTGCTTTTATTGAGTAAAAATGGTGTAAGGCTGCAGGGATGTGCAGAGCTGAAAGTTAGAACTGGCCAATAAAAAAGAGAAAAAGACAATAGGGAAAAATAATTAGCTCATTAAGAAAATAAGAATTTTCTGTCGCTGTCTTGAGTTTTCTGAAATCTTTTCTATAGTTCATTTCACTGTGATTTTTTTATTTTATTTTCCAGATTTTTAATGGCTATTTTATTCACTTCTTTGCTCCGGAAAATCTTGATCCGCTGCCCAAAAACATTTTGTTTGTTATAGATGTCAGTGGCTCGATGTGGGGAATAAAAATGAAACAAGTAAGTGTCTGACCTCTGTTGCAAAATGAACATCCTGCCAACTTTCCCCCTGTGCTTTACCATGCAGTTCTGTAGCATGCTGGCATGTAAAATTACCAGCTAAATTTGGAGAATATTTGGAATCAAAGACTTCATGATTTTGCCCCATTATTTATAATGCTTCTTCCATGTTTTAAGGAAGAGCTGGTGCCAGATTTTAACTCTAAATTTAATTCTAATGGACAGATCGCAAAATATTTTGCAAAGGCTCTGACCCCCTTTTTCTCTAATGCTCCATACTGAATCCTGGGAAAGTCTCAGTGGGGATACTACATCCCTGCTTTCCAAACATGGATGAATTGTTGACAGCCCTCTGGAGACCACTAAGGATTGTTTAGACAACACAACCCATAAAGGGGAAAAAATGTTAAAATAAGATATTTTAGTCTGCAAGAGAAAATGCTTCAAGAAAGATAATCAGCCTCCAAATATGCAAGCAACTCTTCTGAAAGGGAAAATTATCAACTGACTTTCATGCTCAGCCAGGGTAGAAGAAGATGGAATCAGATGGATTTGCAGCAGGAGAGGTTTATGTTATTTATTAGGGAAAACTCTGACAGTCTGAGTGAGGAGTTTGGGAGATGGTATATCATGTGTCACTGAAGGGTTTTAAGAACTGACTAGACAAACATCAGCTGTCTCATCCAGGTATATTTGAATTTCCTTCAGAGCACAATAGTAAGGCTTAGCAGATTGCTTCCTTGGAGAAATCAGTGCTGCAAAACTGGAATGCAAGTTAATTGTCACTTGATTAAATCATCATTAAATCTTCAAAGAGATGTTACCCAGCCTGAAATGACTGCTTTGCAGATAGAGCTGAGTCTCCTGAGCTGATCTGAGCACCTGCTCACTCCTGAACCACAAATGTTTCTGCCTTTCACTTCACTCTGTGTTAGCAGGAGTTAAGCAAGTTGAGCCACATGAATCTATCCTTCCTAATTGCAATTCTTCTGGGTGTTTTTGGTGAAAATTTCGACATAATGCACGAGGTGAAAAAAAAAAAAAAAAAAAGAGAGAGATTTTGATAGCAGATGCTAATTTGGATTTCAGTGCTCATGTGCTTATTCCTCAGAGGCTAATATTTGGTCACAAGTTAAGAAGAGGCTTTTATAAGCAGGAAGCATAAACCTGTCTTCTCTTAACCTTCTCCTCAGACCATCGAGGCCATGAAGGCAATTCTGAGTGAGCTCCGTGCTGCTGACCAGTTCTCCCTGATCGACTTCAACCACAACGTCCGGTGCTGGAGGGATAATCTGGTCTCAGCCACCCCATCCCAGGTGGAGGATGCCAAGAAGTACATCCAGACAATCCATCCCAATGGGGGTATGAGGTTTTGATCACAGGAGTTGCTCACAGGGGTTGCATATCACAGGAATGGGTACCTCAGACAGCTTTCAGACTGTCAGAGTAATCCTAAAAAGAAACCAGGAAAAGCATGCCTAAAGAAGAGCAAGAATTGAAGTTTATTGTATTAGGGGATGGGATTTCCTTCTATGGCAGATAGAGAACAGACCACAGAACAGCTGCCTTTAATCTATTTTACCTCCCACTTCAGAGATCCCAAATACCATTGAAAGATCAAATCCATCTCATCCTGGATGAACAGGCAGATGAAATATTCCCTACGCTGGGGGTCAGAATCATTTGCCCTGGGCTGACAGCCAGCTGAACATGAGCCAGCAGTGTGCCCAGGTGGCCAGCAAAGCCAGTGGTGTCCTGGCTTGGATCTGCACTTGTGTGGCCAGTGGTTTAGTGGTGGACTGGGGTTAATGGTTGGACTCAATCTTAGAGGTTATTTCCAACTTTAGGGATTTAAGAATTCTATGAGTTACTCAATGCCATGTGGGCAAACTGATTATCCTTTTTGTGCCTTCATTCCCTGTCTGACAAACAAGGACAGATGACTTTTTCAGCTGTACAGGTCTTTGGAAGGGGCTTATGATGATTTTGATCTGCCACTCTCTGAAGTGCAGTTCTAAATTTGTTATTCAATTATTTGTGAGTCAATAGTGTGGAGATATTGTCCCTAACATCAGAGCTTTCTGGTGCTGTGGCACCTTCATCTCCAGAAGTTTTCACTACAATGAACATAAAGTTATAGGCTTGTCCAAAATCATCAATGTGTTGGGAATAGGAAACCAAGCTGGATAAATGAGTGACTGACTTTGTTACCCCAAAATAATTGACAGATATGCTTAGAGATCAGCTCCCATCCAGAAGGGCCAGTTTAAATGGAGCATTTTATTATCTTGTCTCTGGAGCTGCTGATTATTTTTCTTCCTTGACAAAGAAAATACCTATTTTCTGACTCCTCAGCCTTCAGTTTTCTGCTCCTCTCATCCTGATTTCTTACTCTGCTCCTTCTGTGTCACAAATCAAACCTTAGATAAACTCAGCAAACATACACCTCTTCTTGTCCAAGGAATAGGCTGATGGCCAGAAAAGGAAGTTTTTCCATGCTCAGCTGCCTGCAAACCCAGTAATTCTTCCCACACCAAGTAGTTCCCAACACCACAAATGGTCACACTGGAATTAGTGAAGGGGAGTAGAGGGGCCTCATGGAAATGACAACCTGGGATGAAAAAAGGAACCAGAGTGCAGAAAGGTGTACCTAAACATCAGAGGGGAGGGGTTTTGCTGCCTTCATCTCAGCTCTTGTCCCTCTTACCTCCAGTAGAATCTTAGAATTCATCTGGATTCAACAAGAATAAAAAACCTTGTTTTTGTCACTGTGTCTTTGGCAGGCACGAATATCAATGAAGCTCTTCTCCGAGCCACTTTCATCCTGAACGAAGCCAAAAGTTTGGGCATGTTGGACCCAAACTCAGTTTCCATGATTGTATTGGTATCTGATGGAGACCCCACAGTAGGTAAGGATCCTGCTTTGGGTGAGAAAAAAGTAGGTAAGGATCCTACTTTGGGTGGGATTACCCTGAGAAAAGCAACAGGTACACAACTTGGCAGTAAGTTAAAAAAATTCCATTCATCTTTCTTCCAATACCTTGAGCTGCACTTTTGTCAAGTCATAGGAGTGCCACAGGCTTTGCACAGAAGCTTTCAAAAGATGAGCAGCTTGTTATGCAGGTTATGATTTTTTTGCAATTTACAGGGGTGCACAAGTCCTTAGGACAGGTAATCAAAAGAGCCTTAGAGAAATTGGGCTTTTGAGCAACCTGGTCCAGTAGAAATTGTTCCTGCCCATAGCAGGGGGTTGGAACTGGATGACCTTTAAAGTTCCTTTCAACACAAACCATTCTATGATCCTGTGATTGTACAAAAATTTCCTCTTCCTGTGACCTTAGCCCACACAGATCTATGCAGTCACAAACAGAACATCAAAAGCAGGAAAAAAGAGTGGAAAGCAAATTATTTTGGACTGGATTGCAGGTACAGGTCAAAGCAATTGCTGACTTGAAGATGTCAGCTCCAAAAACTCTGCCATTAAAAATAAGCCTCAAAAAAACCCATTTCCAATGATGACAGAGAACATCTGAAGTATAAGAAACAAAGTAAAGTCTTCATGGAGATGTCTTAATCTGCAGAGAGCTTGAATCACTAATTCTGGTAGAACTTTAGATGTGCTAGAATTTCAAATCCCTAAGAAGCTACTAAGAGCCCTGGATATACAAAGAAAATGCATCAGATACCAGAAGAAGTGTCCAGAAGGATTGTGTTCAGTGCAAGCACTTTGTTAATCTCCATCCAGGAGAAACTCAAACATTGCTGTAGGCAATGGAAATTTGGCATTGATCTTGCTGCCTAGATTTCCCTAATATCCAGAGAGAACCGGAGACACAGGGAGAGCAGGAATGTGCTCACCTTGATGGAGACTTTTCTGTTGCTCAGGTGAATGTCACCCTTTCTGTGTCTCCAAGGTGAGCTGAAGCTGACAACCATCCAGAAGAACGTGAAGCAGAGCATAAAGGATGAGTTCTCTCTCTTCTGCCTCGGGATTGGGTTTGATGTTGATTACGATTTCCTGCAGAGAATCGCAACCGACAACCGCGGCATGGCCCAGAGGATTTTTGGAAATCAGGAGACTTCCCTCCAAATGAAGGTGAGTTTCTGCCCCATTGCCTCTGAAACTCTCCTGTTCTGTTCACTAGCTGTAATGCCACTAGCAAGAAGTTCTCAACACCCATCATTTCTTCTGGGCAGCTCTGCAAGATATCAATCATATTTCAGCTTAAGTGGTGCTAGGTACAGTTTTAATAATATCTATAACACATGCTTGGCTTCCCTGTGTTGGATTAATATCCTATAAAACAGCCTTAACTATAAAAAAAGATTTTCTGAATTAAAATTAAGGCCTGGATGCTACTTTAGGCCATTTCATCACTAACGAAAACCTGGATATAAATGCTAAATGATAATCCAGATTTAGCCAATGTAAAAAAAAATCAACTCTAGCTCTGGCTTCAAATCAGTGAGCAGGAATTGCTGCTGATCAAACTCTAGCATCCTTATTCTGTTACTGTTTCCTGATTTCACCATCTGTGCAAGAATTAGGTGGGGAGTAGCTGTGTTTCTTACACAGTAGCCCAGAGCTGACCATCCTGAGGAGGGATTCAGGCCCACAAACATTTGTGCTCAAGACTTTTAGGTTTAGTAAGAGCACAGCCCAGGGACTTTTGACCATTCTTTGACTTCCACAAGATTTGGACCAGATATTCTTGCTGTACCCCCTTAAAAGTGTGCCAAGTATGAAGAAGTCTGCATTCTATGAGATGAGGAAATTCCCTCTTGCTCATTAGGGCTCTAGGTTTTGTCACCCACTGTCCTTTCAGCAAGAGTGACCCATGCAAGGGAGTTACTTCATGTACAACAAACTCACTCCTCTGTCTCCTTCCCCCTCAGAATTTCTACAACCAGGTCTCCACTCCACTCCTGAAGAAGATTCAGTTCAACTACCCCCAGGAGTCAGTGTCAGATGTCACCCAGAGCAGCTTCCACAACTACTTTGGTGGCTCAGAGATAGTGGTGGCTGGGAAGGTCGACACGGAGAACCTGCAGCACTTGGAGAGTGTTGTCACAGCAACTGCAGTGAGTGAAAGTGTCCCTGGGAGAGCTGCTGGGGGGATTTGGGCTGCCCCATTCCCTCCTGTGTGCAGCCTCCCTGCTGAAGGTTAATGCCAGCAGAGGGTTTTGTCCACTTGTGTTCTGGGTGGGAACATGGGGAAGTTCATGGAGGGTTTGTCCAATAATGTTTCACAACAAGCTTCAAGCACAGCCAGGAATAGTCACTCCCTGCAGACTGCAGCCTGCCAGGGGAATTTCCTTCTGATAAATGTACCAAAAATATTAAGTCTAGACAGAAGTACGGATTTTCCTTCATGCTTTGTGGAGATGCAGGAGTGATCCCCTAAGGAAAATCCTTTCATGACTGAACTTCCCACCATCAGGGAATCAAGCTGGTGGATCTATAGCATATCAAGTCCTGGCACTGCCCTTTTATGTATGATGAGACTTCCCCCATGTTTTCAGGGCTGCTCTTCCAGGTGGGATGGGAATATTACATCCAGACCCTTCTTTATGAGGAGGAATGGAATTACCTGCACTCTTACAGGGCTTAGGTGTTATCATTTGTCAGTTGTTGGAAAAAACCCAAACACCTTCAATATTTTTTTCTGCCAAAACACAGTGCAGTCCAAGGGTCTGTGTGAGAAAGTAGAATTTGGTTTGTGTTCTTCAGTGGAATTGGATGTGAAAAAGCCTGAGGGGAGGATTACAGAGCTCTGTCAAGAGTCTCTTCTTTTGGCATGAGTAGCACCTCATAGGCTGCTGTTCACAGCTCCTTGAACTACTTTAATCCATGCCACAGAAGTGTCTTTAACAGAAGGACCTCCTGCTACATCTTCCCTCTCCATTGCAGTCAGGCCAACAGTGCTGGGACTCTCTGATCTAGAAGTGACCAAGGGCAGAGCCAGAGTGGGTCCTTAACACCAACCAAGAAGGGAATTCAAGGTACCCTGTTCTCCTGGCTCCCACCCCTCATCTTTCTCTCTCTGACTGCACAGGCAAATGCAGAGCTCGTCATGGAAACCCTGAGAGATGTTGAAGAGCTGGATGGGTTCATGAAGAAGGACAAATATGCAGATCCTGAATTCACAAGGAAGCTGTGGGCTTATCTGACTGTCAACCAGATGATGGCAGAGAGGTGAGGAGAAATCTGCTCCAACAGGCAGAGGGAATGAAATGATGGAGATTTACCTTATGGAACCTGAGTGAGAGCTATGGAGCAGTTCAGGATTAATCCCTTCAGCCTTTGCTCTTGCAACACCACCTTGATAGAATTGCAGTGGCAGCTGCCCTGTAGAGCTGCTAACCAGGAGTTCTGCTTCTGTTTCCACCCAGAAATGCAGCCCCTACTGCAGCTTTGAAGAGGAACATCACCAAATCCATCCTGCAGATGTCTCTGGACCATCACATTGTAACCCCCTTCACAGCCATGCTGATAGAGAATGCTGAAAAGGATGAGATAATGCTGGCAGACCAGCCCAAAGACCCCAGGAAGGGGTGCTGCCCAGGTCAGTGTCTCACTCTGCCCATAACTGTGTCTCTCATGTTGTGTGAAAACAGCCTCTGGTCTGAATTAGGGACACAAGGAAGTTGCTGACAGAGATTTGACCTGTGCAATCTTCAGTCCTGCTGTTGTCCCCAGCTCCTGTTTCCTTTTACTCCCCTTCAGAGTAGGCTCAGCACATGTGAGTGTCAGCCCAGCACATTAAACAAACCAAGTTTCTTGGATTGTTTAAGATCATGTTGCTTTATGAACTGAATGGCAGAGAGACAGGACAAGTTACTTTCTCCTGTCTCCATCATGGCAGAGAGAGCTCTAATACAAAGGAACATGATGACAGATATTAAATGCTTGCACTTCTTTGAAACCTTTATTCTCATGGGTCATCCCAGAGCATGCAGGAAGAATCCTGCTTTTTCTCAGGCACCTCAAACTCAGGACCCAAGTCAGCAAAGCTTTTACCATATGCTGAATTTTTTAAAGTCAGCTTTTTTTCTTGGCAAAACACTTACTTGGCAAAACTCCTTACATTGGAGGCTTTGCTAAAGTGGGGCTGCTCTCATGAATGAGAGATAAAAAGCCAGGCTCCATTTTTCCACTGATAACTTATGGTGAGCTATCTACCCTCGTAAGTCATATTTCATTGGTGGAGACACTGGAGCAAATCCAACCTCATGTCATTACACAAATCCATTGTAAATGGTCTTGCACCTGCTTTACATTGGTATAACCACCTCAGGCTTTGATCTACTGCAGTGCTCTGAAAATTACACTATTAAATATGTCAGCACTTACAGAACCTTAATTGTGACTGTCATCTAACAGGTACTCTGGGATTAACTCCAAATGCACCCAATAACAACAAAGGGATCCCAGCCTGGGCCAATGTCACAGCTGTCCCAGTCAGCTTCATGCCTGAGCAGAGGAGCCCACCTGTGTCCTCTCTGAGCATCAACAGAGGTAAAACCTACAGCATTTCTCTGCAAAGGAACAGCAGACACATCAACACTCATCACCTAATGACTCACCACCATCCCTAGAAGTGTTTCAGGCCAGCCTGGATGGACTTTTGAGCAGCCTGGTCTAGTGGAAGGTGTCCCTGCCCCTGGCAAGGAGGTTGGAACAGATGGTCTTTAAGGTCCCTTCCAATCCAAGCTTTTTCTTTATAAATTATGGAATAATTTTGATTTTGAACAGATGAAGCTGTAAAAATACGCTCTAAGCTGCAAGGATGAAGCTACTTTGGATCCTAAAGGATCTAAACTATCTAAGTGACCTCATGAGCTGCTGTGTGCTTCCCTGAGGCTGGGGCTGTTTGCTGAGCTCAACTTTAGCTTCTCTGCTGTAGCAAAGTTACCTCCATTGTAAATGACAGATGAAAGCTCTTGCAGAGTTACTGCTGTTGTAAATGGCAGATAAATGTTCTGTGGTAGATAAAAATCTCTGAGTGCACTGGTGACTGATGGATCCTGTTAAGTCTTGGGCCTTTGCCACAGTTTAGTGGCAGTTTATTTGAGCAAGCCAGCTGTGAGAGCCACTGCCCATAAACACGGTGTTACCACAATAACTCTGTGTGTGATGTGTGTATTTATGTAGTGATTACACAGAGAGCTCTCAAACTCCCCAGCACAGGGAAATCTCAGCCACAGCCAACCCAGCAGGAACTGGGCAGAGTTTGCACTGCAAAACAAGACTGGAAGCAGCTGCCTTCAGTGATGGGTGCAGGTGTTTGTCGCATCTGAGGCAAATTTTAAAGGACATATAAATTTCTGAGAGGCCCAATTCTGCCAGGTTGTTGAATAAACTGTGGGAACAGTTTATTCCAGACACCTGGATTGTATTCCTCAGTGGGATTAGTGGGCAGGATGTGTCTCTACCTGCCATCAGTGTGGTTCACTGCATTTGGCAGCTCTCAAACCAGGAATGTCACTTCCTTCCCTTAAACCAGGGAGTTGTATGAGGAGGAATTGTCTGAGGGACTTTTGTGAGGAGTATCTGAAACTAAGTATTTTTAGCTACCTTAGGGTGGAATTAACATGAGGAGTCCCAAAAAAGTGCTTAAAAATCCTTTTGAAAAGCTTTTGTGTCTCTTCCCTCTACGGCAGGTGCTGACCTGCTTCTCACACTTGTTTATTTTCCATGTTTCAGTGGACAATGACCCACATTTCACCATCCACCTGCCCAAGAGCCAAACTAACATCTGCTTCAATATCAACTCAGAGCCTGGGAAGATCCTAAACTTGGTTTCTGATCCTGGCACTGGTAAGGGTAATAAACACATGGTTTATTTTACAGCACAATTTTTTTACTCTTGGGTCTGAAAGGTATTTGGAGGAAGCAGGGGAATTGCCTACAGGGGGGATTGTGTGCTGGCAGTAGTGTGGCCAGCAGGCTGAGGAATATGGTTATTTTCCTCCACATCTGGAGTATCATGTCCAGTTTGGGCCTTGCCAGTACAAGAGAGATGTTGACAAACTGGACTGAATTCAGTGGTGTCCATCAAGATGATTTTAGGGCTGGAGCTGAGGACAGAGAGGGAGAGGCTGAGACAACTGGGCTTGATCAAGCTTAAGAAAAGAAGTGGTTGATCCACAGTGGGTCTTGTTGCTTTTCTCAACCATGTGATCAGAAGGTGAAGGTGCAGCCTCACACATCTCCAAGGTGCACAGCTAAGAGACAAGAGGCTGCAGAGACAAGGTGAAAACTCAGAGTAGAAGTGTGCTGCTGGGGAAAGCTCTTTCACTGTAAGGATGGCCAAACACTGGGAAAGGAGCCAAGATCGTGGAATAACAGAACAGTTGAGGTTGGCAAAGACCATAAAGATCATCAAGTTCAACTTTTAAGCCAGCATTGCCAACCCTACCACAAAATCATATCCCTAAGTGTCACATCCACAGGTTTTTTTAACATTTTCAGGCATGGTGACTCCACCATTTCCCTGGCCAGTCTGTTCCAATGACCACCATTTCAGTGAAGAATTTTTCCCTAATATCCAATCTAAACCTCACATGGCACAACCTGAGGCCATCTCCTCTTGTCCTATGCATTCCTTACATTACACCTGAAAGGGTTTTGCTCCTACTCCCAGCAAGACCTAACAGCAATTCCCACCAGATTATTGTGCTAAGGGGTGAACAGTAGCATCAGGAAGCAATTTACTAAATTATTCTCTTCTCTTGGCTGGAAAAATGAGAAAAACGGGGTCAGAGATGGGGTCAAAGGGGTTCCTGTTTCTGCAGATCCCATGTTGCTCCCTGTTGAGATCGGAACTCCAAGTCTCCAGGCAGTGCTCCAAGACTGAGACATTTCCTTCTCTGCTCTTCACAGGAGTTGTGGTCAATGGGCAGCTTGTTGGGGCCAAGAAAGCAGAGAATAAGAAACTCAACACATACTTTGGCAAAATTGGGTTTTACTTTGAAAAGAAAGGCCTGAAAGTGGAGATCAGCACAAAAACAATAACACTGAAGGATGGCTCCTATGGCATCACACTGACCTGGGCTGACACAGGGCACATCATCCGCAAACAGTGAGTTGATCATTTTTTACCTGCTCCCACCTAATTCTGTTTGAGATACCCTCAGGGTTCCTGCCATGCCATGACTGACATCATCCAGGAGAGCCTCCCCTCCAGGTTAACTATGGGTTTTCCCAATATCTCTGAGGGTCTAGCCCTTACAGAGAAGTGGCAAAAAATCAATTAGTGAGATGGCATGATTGAGTGTGCCTTGAAAAAGCAAAAAGGTTTTAATAAAGAAATAAAATAATACAAGAACAAAGGCAAAGCTGAGCACAGTATAGAGACAAGTCTCCTACTTGCTACAACACCATGAAAAGTGTGGAGCTTCCTTGTTCTTTCTCTTTAGTACTTAATAGTTCAGGTGGGCTTTTTGGCTCTTGGTCCAATGAGAGCAGCAAGAGGCTTTGAGTTACACTCTCCAAGCCCAATCCATGCTCCTGTGCTGGCACTGAGTAATGAGCCTTCCTCATTACAATGAGAAAGGCACAGAACTTTCTAGTTAAACTTCCAAAAATGTCTAAAGGTAAACTGAAACTCTTTCCCTGTTTGGAAACACCTGCTGGGGATGTGGGGTGTTTTACTGCAGTTAACAGCTGTCAGCCATGCTGGACACTCCACACGACTGTTTGGGCAAGAGGACCACATCCAAAATCTGCATTCACTGTAGAAAGAGCTTAAATTTATAGGGGAAATTAGGTTGCCTCAATATGGGGGTGAAGTGCCTGTTTATTAGGCACTTTCCTGCCAGAACTCTGGGTACCACTCCCAAGGCTCCCAAGGGTTTTTCATGGATCCTCTGACCTATCTGCCATCCCTGTGGGATTTTTCTGGGTGCCTGAGTGAATCTCAAGGGGCTGAGAGCTGTGGTGAGGCAGATGAACTGACCCTGGCCCTTGGTCCCTCTCTGCCAGGCTCCTCATATCTGTGAAGAAGGAAAACAATGTTACCATCACTGTGGGGGAGGAGATGTCCTTCATGGTTTTGCTGCACCGTGTGTGGAAGAAACACCCAGTGAATGTTGACTTCCTGGGAATCTACATTCCCCCAGAAAACCAGTTCTCTCCTGCAGCCCATGGGCTGATAGGTAAGGGATTGGGAGCTGAGGGGAATGGTGGAACACTAGGAAGGGGTTTTGCTAGATTTTGGAGGGAATTTTATAGAATCATAGACATAAAATATCCTGAGTTGGAAGGGATCCACAAGGAGTCTTGAACAGGACACTCCCAAGAATCCCACCACGTGCCTGACAGCATTTTCCAAATGCTCCGTAACTCTGGTTTGGTGCTGTGACCACTTTGTGGGGAGCCTGTTCCAGTGTCCAACTACCCCCTGGGTGAAGAACCTTTTCCTAGTATCCAGCCTATCCAACATCTCCTACGACATCTTCATGCTGTTAATTTGTTCGTGACTGTCCTGATGAAAAAGGTGTGGAAATTATTCAAAAAGAGAATAGGGAAACTCCTGTAATGTCCTGGAAGCCCCAAAGACATTGTGGAACATCAAGGACCAGGAGATTATTCCTTATTCCAGCTGGGGAGGGTGTTTTCAAAACAGACCTGACTAGACTTGGTGACACTGAGGCAGGACTTTCCCTGCCTGGCTAAACTGCTGCATGTTGAAAATGAAAAGACCGAAACAAACTCCTCAAAACTTTCTGAGGAGATTTCTGAGCAAACATCCATAATCAGCTCTTTCCTAAATGACAGCCCTTTCTGGTAGTGATATAAAATAAAAGCAAGGCCTCAGCTCATAAGGCAAATTAACCTTCTGAGTCCTGGAGTCTTCTCCTGCAGAACTTCTTTTGAGGAGCAGAGATTGTTTTCCTCCTTAGTGAGAGACAGAGTGATCTCTGCAGGATTGGTTTGCCTGCTGGAGCTGGTTTGATTCTCCAAAAGTGTCTGGCAGCAGCTGACACGGAGCTTCAAAGGTCAGGACACACAAACAGCTTTAAACCTCTCCCTGACCAGGTCAGTTTGCATCTGAGCCAGAAGTGTCAATCCACCACCAAACACCTGGGCAAGCTCCAGAGAAACCACAAGCCATCATGGAAGTGAAGGGCAACAAGTTCACTGTTACCAGGTAAGAGTCATGTTCTTTATTGCTCTCTTTCCAAATCAGTTCTGTCCTTAGAGCTGCCCAGCATCTGACTTTGGACAGTTTTGAAAAGTGCCTGGAACCCCCTAGAAACAGCCCATGAGGTCACAGAACTGTAAAATTAACTGCATTTTGTGGTAATTTCCACATCCTGCTGGTGGAAGACAGGTCTCCCTGCTTTGGCAGAGCAGCACCAATACTGAGCAGGATGCACAGTGTCTCCCTGTCCATTTGCCATGTTGTGACCCTCCTTTGGGTGTCCTCTCCCTGCAGGGGTGTGCAGAAGGACTACAGGACAGACCGTGTGCAGGGGACTGACGTGCTGTGCTGGTTTGTGCACAACAGTGGCAAAGGCTTCATCGACGGCCACTACAGGGATTACCTGGTCCCCCACCTCTACAGCTTCATGAAGAAACCCTGAATGCTCCAGTTTAGTTCTAAAAAAATTCCCATCTGCTCCTTCATGCCCAAACAACTCCTCTGAGCAGCAGCTGTCAGCCTGTCACACCAAGGTGACTGACTGGAGGCGACCCCACCACTGTTTGCTTTATCAGTGTTTCAAAGGCATATAAACTCCCTTTTCTGCTGAGAAATGAAATCTGTAATAAAGTGACATGCTGGGTTGGAGGAGGTGTCTTCCTCTTTGCTGTGTCTGATTTAATGGGCTGTAAACTCCATAAAAATTTTCTACTATTTTCTAATATCCATTTCATAGTAGAGGCGTTAACAGTGTTGTGGTTCCTGCAGTGTGGGTAACACACCAGATTTAATATGTATTTAATACTTACACCTTTGTGTTTGCAGACTGCTGGGAAAATATAAAGTTCATACAATCTTGGACTGGGCAAAATAAGGATGTGCATTAAGTAAAGGAAATTTAACAGAAAAGGAACACAGGTCTGGAATGGGTACCATGAGCAGTCTCCAGTACTTAAAGATGCATTAACAAGTGGTAAGGAGGGTCCTTGAAATAACTGTTGCTGCTATATTGGCAAGAAATTAATTAGATGAGTTTCAGGTAGCCTCCAGCCTTTTTGTGAAAATTCAACATCAGAATGGGGCTTCATGCAGATACAAATCTTTGAAAGTGGGAAACATTCACACTATATAGAAATAACCATCAGAACTAAAAGTTTGCCTTCCAGTAGGCTTAGCTCCCAAAAGATCACTTACTTTTCAGGAGCATTCAGCAATGAATGAGATCAGTAGTGAAACAAATATATTTGTGTGTGTACCAAAAGCTGGATTTAAAACTCTTCTTTCTGAAAACCTTATTAAAACATATTTGCCTTATCCTTTTCAGCAGCCCCAATCTAGGAAAGGAACTCAAGTAGACTCCTTGCCCTTCTCAACTTTGGTTTCCTTCACTTAGGCACTAAAAGCTGGTACAGGATCTTTCTTGCAGCTGTGTCAGGATCAATATGGTTTTGAAATGTCTCTTCAAAGTTCCTCTTGGAAGTGTCAGCAACTTCCTACACATCATTTATTGCTTCTTTTAACTCACCCATCAGTTCTGGCCTCCACAACATCCTGCATCAGCCACTTCCCCACTTCAACCAAGCAGTGAGTTACCATCCTCCGGTCTTCTCTACACAACTTATAACTTTTCTACTATATTTACTCTAATTCATCAGGTTGTAGAATGTCAAGTGTAATTATTTTCAGTGTTACAGAAGCTGCTCTGTTTTGTCACTGACCTCATTACCCTCTTACAAAGCTCCTCTCTCACTACCTGTTCTCTGGGAGAGGGCAGTGCTGTTTACACAGGCTGCACACAGAGCCTGAATTTACAGACAAGTGTTCTCTGTCTCCAGTTCTTGTAACTCTCCATTCTTTATGCTTGAAAAGACTGCTGATGTCCTGGGTGAGGTTGTTCCAGGCTACCTCAGACAGCAACTGTTTCATTAAACCTCTGCAGACTTCTTGTTTTGTGCACGTTTCCCCTGGAAACCACAACTCAACAAGAGCTTTCGAGGCAAGGAAAGGGAAAAGGTTCCAGAGACACACAACCTTCAGCTGACGGGTTTTATTTTGCCCAAGTATATTTTGTATTTATTTGCTCTGCCAAATAATGTGGTGCACCAACCCAGTACTCCACTGTGCTCTTTGGTGTACTTAAATCAACAGCTGCCTCACGCATTGGAAAGGTTGGTAAGAAACACACTGGCTTAAGAATGGTTTCTGTTTATTCCTGAAGTGCCTTAGAAATTAAACATTGTACAAAAGGTGATAACTTTAAAAAAATAAAACAAGTAACGCTCTATCATTTAGCATGAGTAACATTACTCATGTAGCAGAGCAACAACGAAAGAAAGGAAAAGGCTTTGGAAAACCAGAAGAGCAACCCCCAATCCATTTCTGTATCCCAAGAAACTTCACAAGTAACATCCATGGAGCAGCTCCATATGGAGTCCACATCAAGATAAATTCCGTATCAGTACTATCAGGAGCCCTGACAAATCTGCTGGAGGAGCAATGACTTGCATTCTACTATCACTGATCAAAAATAAACTGGTGACTGTACATAATAAACCAGACCATTCTTACAGCATCCAGGAAATAATCTCTTGCAGCACTGGTATCTTCCTGCTGTTCCCTGAATCCTTTGCCTTGTTCCTGCACCCAGAAGTCCATTTTGGCTCTGGATTGAGAATTGTGTTGCTTAAACTCCTCTGCTTCAACATACACTGCCTTCCTGTAGGTAATTCTCTCTTCAGGACCTGCCCACATACCCCAGTTTGCAGCTCTCTGCTACATTTTACAGAAGGAAATTGAAGCAAGTATTATAACTTTGATATAAAATCAGATGAAAAATGTCCACTGATAGTATTTCCATAAACATTTTATGTAACAAATCGATATCTATCTTTAAATAAATCAAGTTTGCCGTTGGTAATGTCTATATACATTATAAATACATACACACACAATTAAAACCCTGACATGGTAGAGTCTTGTGTCTGCCTGAAAGATGTCAGAAAGAAGGTTTTGAGAACCAAAATCTTCTCTGATGCACGATTTAGAACCTCAGGCAAGTTTGGAAACATCTTCATACTGGATATCTTCAACTCTGCGTCCTTTTAAAGGTCCCTGGAGAATGACAGGAAAAAAAATAACATCACAACATAAAATTGTTTGTTTCTTGAATTCCCAACTGGTAGCTTATAGTAGGAGAAGTAAAAAGGATTTGTTCATGACAGTGTTCCTTGATTTGTAATTTTCAGCCTGACCAGAGAATGTGAAAGGGCCTCAACACCATCCCAGAAATCCTTTAAGTTTCAGGATGCTTTTAGAACCAAAGTTCCTCTTCTCATCAGAGCATCTGCACAGTCTCTTCCCAAATCCTCCAGAATCCAATCTGGGCTGAGTTTGTGCAGCCCTTTGAATGGCATCTAACAGTGTCTCCCTCTTGCAAGCTGTGTTTAAGAAGTTTGACTTTGAGCCAATATTCTCTGTCCTTTATCCATCAGTTTAAAAATTGGTTTTGCAGAGCAGAACAAAGAAAGAGCCACACAGACATGGTGGCATGGACTCATTGTTAACCGTAACTGTTACCCATAAACAACACAACAAATGAGCACATAAAGCCCCACATTCAGCCTGGAAAAGGCAGGAGAAAATTCACATCCTTGCATATTTTGCATTTTTTACCTTCCCACATACAGTATCACAACAGCCACGTTCCAAATAAACACACAAAATATTTCCCAAATCTCTTTCAAGGTCAAAACTTGCTAAATTCAGCACCCTAGCATATTTTTGAAGATTCTCTGCAAACAGCAAAGAATTAGCTTATGATAGATGGGAATAGGTGGCTGTTGATAGGTGAGGAGTGTCCACAGAACTTT
Organism: Sterrhoptilus dennistouni; assembly: GCA_013397095.1. Taxonomy (NCBI): domain Eukaryota; kingdom Metazoa; phylum Chordata; class Aves; order Passeriformes; family Zosteropidae; genus Sterrhoptilus; species Sterrhoptilus dennistouni. The sequence goes on along the minus strand of VWZU01008059.1, from coordinate 2,075,626 downwards.
GCACATAACAATATTTGATACTTACTGAGTCAATGGTTATGGTCACTGAAAACCTCTTCTCATTGATGGATTCCAAAATGCCTTCATTTCCCCTGTACCCGCCATTCAATACCATCACTTTCTTGCCTGAAATAAAAATAGGAGAAGAGTTACACAACAGGGTTCCAAACTTCTGTAAAATGTTTGCCCCTATCTTTCTTATAAACCCCCTTTAAGTATCTCTAAGGTCTTCACAGCACCTTCCCTTTTCCAACAACCCCAACTCTCTCAGCCTGTCTTCTCAAAGAGGTTATGGTACTTTCAAGTGGTAAACTGTAGTTCAAAAGAACTGAAAAATAAGTTTTGCAGTGGCAGAAGCTGGAAACAGAAGAGAGCAGCTCTGTACCTGGTGCTGGTATTACAGTTTCTAGATGTGTCTGATCTATCTTCAGCTTGCAGCCAGAGTCAATCACCCTCACAACTGCTGTGTATTTGTCAATCACTTCCTGTTGTGAAAGGCAGAGGCCAATCAGAAAAACAGAACATTTTTCTCTAAACTTACGTTTCAAAGTTAACAAACTCTGGCATTATGACCCTGCCAATTCTATGTTTTCAAAACCAGCAAAATGCAAGGGCTCCAGCCTGGAGATTTTGTGTGCAAATGAGATCCTGCAGCTTAAATATTAGTGCAGAACTGACTAGTCTTGGGTTAAAATCCAACTGCACTGCACTTGGTCACATCCCATGGGCACAGGGATTATTCTCCAACATGGATGTGTTAATAGGGACAAACTACACAGGACAAAACTGTGCTTAAGGAAAGATCACTGAATAAATGACACTAAACCAATTGAGAGGTTCATTCCTCATCCAGAATAAGTCCCAATACAGGTGAGGTGACATTTCAGTCCCCAGTACTGTTGTCTTAAGGCTGAACAACCTGCACCATGAAGCAAATCTTCCTGTCACCTAATTCCAGAAAAGCCAAACCAATGCCACATGTTCCTCATGGCCCACCTTACCTTAACAACTGCCTTCTTCTTGTGGTATTTTTCTCCAAGCTTTTTTGTTACAATTTTGACAATGATTTCCTGGGAGATTTGAAAGGAGAGAAATAATAAAATAAAGTGCCAAAATGTGCAAACAACTCTACAATCTAAATTAGTAGTACAGCACAGTGCAGGAAGCAACAGTAGTAAAGACATGGGTTTCAGGAATTTGTGTGTATTGTCATATTATTGGCTCAAAGTAGCATCTTTCAAGACTTTTTTGGGTTTCTTTGACAAATACAGCTGAATTCACAATCTAATGTGACAGCCCACAATGAGTCAAGAACAGGAAAGGAAAAATAAGTGTGAACTTAGTTTGCAATCTGCTTTTGGATCTTTACACTAATCAACAATGGCTTTAGAAATTCCATTCCTAAATGGCTGTATTTGGTATAATAATATTTTTTAAGTCACTTACAGGCTGTAACCAGTAGTCTCTTCGAGATGTTCTTTTCTTCTCCTCTTCAAGCTAAAGAACAACAACAAATAATCACCATTTACTTCATCCTTCCACCGCAGCTTTCCCATACCTTTGAACAGCTTTGAACCAATTCTCCAGCCCCATGTCAAGTGGGGAACAAAAACAATCCCAAAACCCTAAATAATGATAAGTCAGTATGGTCTTGCCTCATAAAAATCGATTTGATGAATCTGGGAACTCCTGATAAAATGATGGTGATTTGTATTTGGGTTTTTTTTGGCAAGTGTCTCTAGGTATTTTCTTCTCTTGCAAAATCTGAATTCCTTTACTTCCAACTTTCCTTTACTTTATCCCAGTCATCTGGGAAATAGGCAGAGTTGAGCAGCAAGGTTTATGAGGAAATTAAACCAGTTTTATGGGGAGATGAAATTACTTTGCCTGGTAAGATGTGAAAGTTGAGATTCCATATGAACTGAAGGTCTGAGGTCACTTCAAAGGGATGCCCTGGTGAAGTGAACATTATTACAGGCACAGGGGCACACAGAAACAGATCCTGCATGATTATTACCTCCATGATCTCATCCAGTGCAGATTTCTTCTTTTTCTCTTTGCTCTGACCAGAGCTATGAGCTGCTTCTTTTCTTTTAACTGCCCCCTCCACCATCTTCAGTGCATTCTGTCCAAGCACACTGCTGGAAAAGTAAGACAGTGTTTTCACTGCAGATCTTATATTCTTTTCCTCTACCAAAAAGCATTTGAAGAACTGGCAGTGCCAAAAGGCCTGTTCTGCTTGATTTCAGCTGTGACAGTCCCCTCCCAGACCCTGCACACCTCTTCCTCCTCTAGAAATGATCTCCTTGGAGTGCAAACCCCATGTCCACTGAGGGTCACTGCTGGCAGTGCAGCAGAATGGACACAGCCCCATGACCAGCTCACCACAGCACAAGCAAAGAGTTGATCAAGGACTTGAGCTCAATGAAGAAGACAAAAGCTAGTCTGCAAATAAGGATTTCCAATTTGAAAGGATAAACTTTAGACAAGCCACCTGGACAGAGGAACTCTCAGACATGGCAGATATCTAGAATTCCTTCCAGACAGAGATATTGAGGCTATGGGGCAATGGGAGAAAACACCCTGCAATCTGTAAAAAAAAGAGCCCCACACCCAGCAAACCTTCATGTCACCTTCACAACCATATTCAAAATAAGCAAACAGCCTAAGAATTGTGGAAAATAAAGAGCACTCAGCACAAAAAGTTACATCTCAGGGATGAGGGAACATCTAGGTAAAGTGAGAACTGCCCATGAGCAGCTTCAGTTCAGCCATTTTTATAACAGATATTTGAACACAATAAAAAAAAATTAGGTATTGTTTCAACCCAAAAGATGAAGGCAGCTGCTCTGAGGTGAACAGTGATGCGATAATTAATATGGTCTTAGGACAAATTGCATGTTCTGCTTGTCATGAGGATATTGGATACACTCCCACAGGGAAGATACCACAGGAATGAAGATACAGGAATTGAAGTAGAAGGAACTTTAGGAGAAAAACTGTATTTCAGAGGAAGTCTGAATAATCATAGAGTTTGAGAAAAACATCACACATTAAATCACAAATCAAATAGGAAGTACTTTAAAAAAATCTCATAAAGGGCAACATAGAATTAAAAGCATAACTGCAGTGTCCATATTTAAGAAGACAAACATATCTAGCAGTGAAGTTACTACACTACCATTTCAAAGCTTACAGATAAGTATTTCATACATGCTGTGAAGAAATTAGACCACTTGATATATGATTTCACATTGGGCCAAATTTTAGCAAGGACCTGAAGTATTCCTCACTGAAACTATTCAAGTGAGAGTCTGAATTAAGTTTCAGAATCATCCTAAGCACAACTCAAAGCTTAGGGATAATTTACAAGTTTTCCTCAAAGCCTGCAATCTGTACCTATTATTGCAAAGAACTGCTTTACTGTCTCATTTTCTGCCTGGCATATATCCCATCAGATACCTTATCTAAGAGCTGAGTGTGATGAGGGGAAAGCTTTCTTTTTACCTGCAATACATTTAATTACAATATTGCCTCACATGAGAAGATGTACTGCTCATCAAACAGTTCCACAGACTGCTGTAAGTCAGTATTATTTGCATTATTGATCCCTTTTGTCCTGCATTGCTTGTGGTTACACGATGACAATTAAATTCCAGAGCTCTAGGAAGATTTATTTCAGGTAGATTTAGCTGCTTAAACGATGACCAGAGAAAGTATTGTCTCCAATTAGACAAGGCAATCAAATCTTTTAGGGACCAAAATTAAGAAGTTATTAATACCCATTCATAGAAGACAGCTGGGACTAGATGGAATCACTGCAAATGCTTTGGCTGGATCCCTTTTCCACCCTCCATGGAGGGACCTGTAACTGCCTATTACTTTATGAGCATCTGCCATGAAGCACAGAGAATTCAAGGAGGCTCCTCGCAGCTCACATTTAAGATACACCCACTCATCCATCTTAAATACAAAACAAACCATGAGGTCACCTAGTAGTCCCTTCTGAATGCCAAGAGAGGATGAGAGATCAGACTCCAAATATTTCAGGACAAGACAAACCTTCCTGTTCATACAAATACCACTGTCATACAAGTGCTTTTTAACAGTAAGGGTTGGCCTTAAATTCTTTTCTCACCTTGTTTTAGAAGATGCTGCGACTGAAGTACTTGCTCCTTTGTTTAAATTAAATGTAACTAAAAAATAAAGAGACATTACTCTATTTCTATCTTTAAAAATAACTGCATTGAAGGATGTTAACAATTTTTAAAATCTGCAAATAGAAAAAATAATGAATTTGAAAATATTTACTAATCTATATTTTAGTTTAGCTTTTAAAAGAAATTAAACTTTATAATACAGAATACTCTGCATTTCCCTATTCTAATGCTTTTTTATCTCAAAGCATTTTATGAAGTATCAAGCAGGGTTCAATGCTGATTTCATCTGAATCACAAAAGCAACTCCAGTAGGTTCTAGAAAATTGCATCCATCAAAAGCTGATTACCTTTTTCTTCTTCGTTTTCTCTGTTCAGTTCAGTATAGACTGGCATTTCCTGCCAAAAAAACACAAAGCACATTTAAAGAATCAAACAGAAAACTGAGTCAAGTTTTCATTTTTGGTGATCACTGATTAGCTCAGTTTTACAGACTACTGTGAGATTTTTACCAGTAACTGTAATATTCAACCTGGTTGATTTGTAAAAGATTAAAATTTATGCCAAATAAACAGATCCCAAATAATCACACCAGCACCACCAAAACTTGTCACTATGTGGATTTGATTAAGTCAGATCCCCCTGGTTGTTTATCTCAGCCTCCTCAGTGTACAAGGCACTTGTTATCTGCAGCCCTATTAGCTGTGAAATACCATAAATGAAGACAGGTCATGCAGGTTACTGGATTGTTTGCACCCCATTTCTAAATTCAAGAGTGATTTTTAAATCACTAATCACTGGAAGAACAGTAATTTTTACTTCTTTAGTACTAATGCAAGCTGGATACAATGTAACTCCAAGTTAGGAAGCAAAGGAAATACCAGTGCAAGAATTCCACCAGCATCAAATTCCCCACTGACTTAACCCCAAGGAGCTCTGAGCTGAAGGTTCACACACAGCGCAATTTTCCTCACCAGTTCTTTCCCCTCCAAACCTCTTCTAACTTGTTGTTCAATGAATTTAGCAGTCTTTTCTTCATCATCAAGGTCCTGTTTCTTCTTCCTCTCTTGTTCTTGCTGCCTGCGAATGGTCTCTGGGTCCCTGTCGATGTACTGGATGTACCAGCCTTTAGGAGTCTCATCAACCTTACAAAGACCTAAAAAGTCAAGGCAAAACAAAATAAGATTAATATTAACAGTATCAAGATAATTTTTAGTTCATGCTCACTGTAGCAATGCATATTTATTAATTATATATGTTAATATATATGTTATATACAATTATATATATTAATGCTTTACTGGAGACAACATGTTCCTTACTGGGCTGCTAAAATGGACTTCGAATTACCTGTACCATGTATTTCTGCCCTCAGCCACACAGATCTGTTTGGACACAGGCCAGATTACATCACAAAGTGCATGAAGTGTTTTACAATATTTCCTTATTGAAGAAAATATTTCCTTCCCACTGTTTTAACAAGAGGACAGAAATCTGACATGTATAAATGATACACAGTCACAGTATCTAAAGGAAATGCTGCAGCACTGTGCTATTGTTACTGACTCTGGCAAGAGTGACTTTCCAAACACTTCGTAACTGCTCGATGTATCCTGCAGAACAGGGGCACCCAGAGCCAAAGTAAACTTTCTGTCACACTACAGTGCCATGTAATCTCTAAACTAAATACAGATCTGCAGATCTCCAGCTTTAGCCCTTCCACTAGGCCAGGAGTGAAAATGACTGCTTGCTTCTTGTCACCTCAGAACTGGAAAGATTCTGTAGCTTTAAGGGATTTTAATTTAATTTTTAAATTGAAATTCCTAGCTTTTAATTTTGAAATGGCAACTGTTAGAAGTTGATTTAGAATTTAGCAACGTATCCAGTAAATACAGACCAGCAGATGAAACAAGGAAAGACTCACAACTGATGTACTTATCCCAGACTTCTGACATTTTTCATAAGCAAACTCCTAATGGTTAGCACAGAAATATGCTAACAGTTTGGAGATATTTTTGTGTACATACAGGAGGGAAGGGAAAGAAAGAAAGAAAAAGAACTAACATAAATATTTACTGAACAATTACCAAGAATTCAATTACCCAAAAATTTTAAGACTTCCCAACCCTGAGCAGGCACACTCACCTTCTCTCCCCAGCCATTTTGTAAAATCAGTCAGTGTCTCCCACTGTGTGGCATTCATGTGGATGTGCTCCCGATGGCTGATGTATTCATTGTACACAATATTATTGTGGACTCTCTTTGTTCCTAAAACACAGATATTATTATTATTATTATTATTATTATTATTATTATTATTATTATTATTATTATTATGTGGATTGGACTGAACTAACAAAATACTAAAAACAAACAAGCAAACAGTAAAATATTTACCAAATCTCCTCCTGAGCAATTCCAAGAAATCATTTCGGAATTCCCTTAAGGAATAAAAAAATATATATTTTTAGTAAAACTTTTAACAACTAGGAAGCAATTTTCTGTTGTCATTAACAATTAAATCTGTAGTATAAACCTGATTATTCTTTTGAGCTGAGCATGATGATATTCAGACAAATTCCCCTTTTATAGCAGAGCAGGATAAAATGCAGGTTGAAACACAATATGATACATGCACACACCTTAAATCTCCGAGAGATTAACAGCCTCTCAAAGGGATAAAACGGAGCAAAGGAATCTCAACACTTCCCACTAATTGCTGGTGTTTTGTTACCAGGCGTCTCCCCAGGCTGGCTGACACAGAGCACAGGGCAGCCCAAAGGGCAGAGGGGTGGATGGGACAGATGGATCACTCATCTCCCTGCTAATTCCAGGCTGCAGCACAAAGCCTCACTTCAGACTCATGCTGAGGACAGCTCCAGTCATCCCAGCTGTCACCCAAGTCAGCTGGACAAAGGCCTGGGAGAAGCTGGGGGTTGTCAGTCCCTCCCCCGGCTTGTTCTCCCTCTGTTATGGCTCTTTTAGCTCGTGTGTGTGTGGCAGTCACTCAGCAGGGACAGAAAGGTGATGTATTTGCAACACAGAGCAACTTTAAATAGGATTAAAACACAAAACAAAACTGTCAGGTTTGACTAAAAATCATGGCTTCCTGAAATCTCTTATCCAAAGTTTAAAGGCAGCATTCCTTAAATTTTCAATTGCAAAAAGAGCTGACGCTAATATGTATCAGTGTCATAAATAAATAATCAAGTGTCTTCAATGGGACATTATTGGGCCTTAGGGGTGTGGCCGTGCACACCTGATACAGGGATGAAGATCTGGGTAAGAACATGCAAAGGACTTACTCAGAGAAGTAATCCATGAACTGCTGAGGATTTTCAGAAGCCAGCAGCAACTGCCTCTGGTGGGACTCAGACATGCAGTGACACTTGAAGCCATTCTATAAAGCAAAAATAAATACTTTGCGTGTCTTTGCCTCAATTTGCAACACTCACAGGTGAAGGGAGTATTAAAATCCTGCAAATACAATGCTACAAGTGTGATCGCAGCTCCCACAGTGTTCCCTTCAATAGCACTGGGGACATTTAGAAGGGAGATTGATGGGACAAGGGACAAGAGCTTTAAACTAATAGAGGGAGGGGTTAGATGGCATATTGGGAAGAAATTCTTCTCTGTGAGGGTGGTGAGGCCCTGGCACAGGTTGCCCAGAGAAGTTGTGGCTGCCCCATCCCTGGAAGTGTCCAAGGACCGGTTGGACGGGGCTTGGAGCACCCTGGGACAGTGGAAGGTGTCTCTGCCCACGGCAGGGGGTGGAATGAGATGATTTTTCAGGTGCTCCCAACCCAAATCATCCTGTGATGCCACGAGATCGGAGCTGTCACAAGAGCTGACCCCTGACCCCAGGAGAAGCGGGACTGGGGCTCCTCAGCCGGAGATCGGAGCGGCCCGAAGGACCGGGCACCCCCAGCGCACCCCACTTACCTCATCGCGGCACTGCTTCTGGCACATCTGGCAGTACCAACGCAGCTTCTGCAGCCCCTTGGACTTGATGCGGTTGGCGATAGCCTTAGGGCTGAGGAAATCCGACTTCCCCATG